>CM050163.1:383022516-383515016 GCA_027410445.1 Discoglossus pictus
TGTCTGCCAACTTTTGCCAGTGCGCAGTGACACTCATATCTAGTGCCACCGTAGTGTGCAGTGAAATAAAACAACCCTTTTTTTACTGTAATCGATTGAATATCAGTAGCCTGCCTAAAGGCGTGTGTGTGAGGCCTATTGCATCTAGTCTGTCAACTTTTGCCAGTGCGCAGTGACACTCATATCTAGTGCCACCGTAGTGTGCAGTGAAATAAAACAACCCTTTTTTTACTGTAATCGATTAAATATCAGTAGCCTGCCTAAAGGCGTGTGTGTGAGGCCTATTGCATCTACTCTGCCAACTTTTGCCAGTGCACAGTGACACTCCTATCTGGTGTCACAGTAGCTTGCATGCATAGTACCACTAATCGTAAAAAAATGACAGGCAGAGGCAGGCCACCCTGCAGGGGCCGTCGTGGTCGTGGTGCTGTGATTCTTTTTGGCCCTAGAATAATGCCCAGTTTTCAGAGGCAACGTACCCTGAACTTGAACAGTTCTGAGGACATGGTTGACTGGCTAACACAGGACACCCAATCTTCTACAGCTTCCGCTCGGAACCTAGACGCACCATCCTCCTCCAGCTTAGCTTCGGCCACCTCTCCAGTTACCACTCGCCCTCCTACCACCAACACTAGCACCACAGCCGCTTCACTTGATCAGTCAGCAGAGTTATTTACAGATCCGTTGGAAGAAATGAGTGATGCACAAACATTAGTTCCAGAGGATGTAGATAACAGGTATATGTCCCAGTTAGGCAGCATTACACACATGGACGTATGGTCTGATGATGATGTTGTACCCGGTGCTGCTTCCTTTGTTGAGTTGTCAGATACAAGTGAAGCGGTTGATGATGACGATGCGTCCGTGGATGTCACGTGGGTGCCCGCTATAAGAGAAGAAGAACAGGAGGAAAGTTCAGTTCGGGAGACAGAGAGGAGGACGAGACGAGTTGGAAGCAGCGGGAGGTCGTCGAAAGTAGCTAGTGGCACAGTCAGACAGCATGCATCGGCACCCGGCCAGACAGCACGCCAGTCAATGCATGCTTTTGCCACCACCAGAATGCCGTCATTGCAGAGCTCAGCAGTGTGGCAATTTTTTTGTGTGTCTGCCTGTGACAACAGTAATGCCATTTGCAACCTGTGCGAAAAGAAACTGAGTCGTGGGAAGTCCAACACCCACCTAGGTACAACTTCTTTGCGAAGGCACATGATGTCACATCACAAACGCCAATGGGATCAACACATGAGTAGAAGCAGCACACAAAGTCAAAGCCGCCATCCTCCTCCTGGTCCAGCATCTTCAGCCACGTCAACCACTGCTGCCCTGCTTGCCCCCTCTCAACCATCCGCCACTCCGTGTCTCGCCCTGAGCAGTCCCTGCTCATCTGCCCACAGTCAGGTGTCTGTCAAGGACATGTTTGAGCGTAAGAAGCCAATGTCACAAAGTCACCCCCTTGCCCGGCAACTGACAGCTGGCTTGTCTGAACTCTCAGCCCGTCAGCTTTTACCATACAAGCTGGTGGAGTCTGAGGCGTTCAAAACATTTGTAGCTATTGGGACACCGCAGTGGAAGGTACCAGGCCGAAATTTCTTTGCACAAAAGGCAATCCCCAACCTGTACTCGATTGTGCAAAAGGAAGTAATGGCATCTCTGGCACACAGTGTTGGGGCAAGGGTCCATCTGACTACGGATACCTGGTCTGCAAAGCATGGTCAGGGCAGGTATATCACCTACAGTCCTCTTCTGCTGCTGCTATGTCTTGCTCCACATCCCGGAGGCGCTCCATCCCAGCAACTGAGGCCCTTGCCTGCAGCGTACGGCCTGTTGCTCACGCTTGCGGGCTCGCATAGCGAGCCCGCGGCCCTCGCATAGCGAGCCCGCGGCCCTCGCATAGCGAGCCGGGCCGCGGGCAAGGGCCTCAGTTGCTGGGATGGAGCGCCGAATGCGCTCCATACCAGCAACTGAGGCCCTTGCCTGCAGCCCTTGCCCGCAGCCCTCGCGTAGCCAGGGCTGCTTGCAAGGGCCTCAGTTGATGGGATGGAGCAGCCACCTCCTCCCCACAATTCCCTGGTTCGGGTTCCGAAGGGGGAGCCACACGCCGCCACTGCCACTAGCCGAACCCGCTGCTCGCACAGCGAGCCGCGGCCCTCGCATAGCGAGGGCTGCGTGCAAGGGCCTCTGTTGTTGCGATGAAAGCAGCCACCTCCTCCTCACAATGCCCCGCGCAGGGCCGCCCAGTCCCCGGTTGGGGTTCCGGAGGGGGAGCCAGACGCCGCCACTGCCTGCAGCCGCACCATCCCGGAGCCCGGCAATCCCGCGGGAATGTGCTGAGAGCGCGGGTAGTGGCGGAGGTTCAGGCCACGCACGGAGCTCCGAGCTCTGATCAGTGCGCATACCTTGGGGAGGCGGGGCTAGGCCGGCCTGGGGAACAGGAAACACCGTGGATCCGCGGACTGGAGCAGGCCTCAGAGCTGGAGGAGCCGGGCCTGGGTAGCTGACTGTGAGTGACAGGGAGATAATGTGGTCTGAGGAAGATGTGCAATCACTGAGAGCTGCCATATAAACTAATTATACACTGATCATTAACACCATGTGTATGTATATAATGTGTGTGTGTATTGTGTGTGTGTATGTATAGATATTGTGTGTGTGTGTATTGTGTGTATATATTGTGTGTGTGTGTATGTATAATGTGTGTGTGTATATATATATATATATATATATATATATATATATAAAACGTGTGTGTGTATTGTTTGTGTATATATAATGTGTGTATATATAATGTGTGTGTATATTGTGTGTGTATCAACTGCGGCCCTCGCGAAGCAACTGCAACCCTCGCAAACTTTACGTCGCAACGCAAACAATATACGAGACACGTTAACACACATTACGGACTCGCAAAAATCGTCCGCAACCAGCGGACATGAAAAAATGAAAAACACAATAAATACACACAACACATACATAAAAAGCTTACCTACAGCAAGAGGGAGCATCCAGGACCTCAAAAAATAAAGTTACACCTTCATTTAACTCATAATAAAAGAGTTTAGACACTAAAAAATTCTTTAAGCGACAGAAAAAATGGCCGACGAACAAAACGAAAACGAGGCTACAGCACTCTAAACACGCAAAACACCACAAGAAACACGCAAAACACCACAAAACACCTACGGATATTCCACTACAGACGCATACCACACATTAGCCGGCATTTTAGAACAATGCGGAACTACACAACTACGCTAACGGTTTCGTCTCGCGCACGCACACTATTACACTGCACAAATTCACCGCGCTTACACAGCAGCTCCACACCACTAATGCTGCAGCAACATCAAAACAGATTGCAGCTCTTCAACAATGCTTCAAAATAGGTCAAGTATATTCATTTATTCATTTGTATTATATATTTCAGTAGTACACATAAAACAACATTAGCTACCTTACAATTCCATTGCCGTAATTTTTTTGACGGGCAATTCGCTAGTATATATATATTTATATGTACGGTATATATATTTATATGTATATGTATATATATATATATATATATGTATATATATATATATATATATATATATATATGTATATGTATATATATATATATATATATATATATATATATATATATATATATATATGTATATATATATATATATATATATATATATATATATGTATATATATATATATATATATATGTATATGTATATATATATATATATATATATATATATATATATGTATATGTATATATATATATATATATATATGTATATATATATATATATATATATGTATATATATATATATATATATATATATATATATATATATATATATGTATATATATATATATATATATATATATATATGTATATGTATATATATATATATATATATATATATATATATTTATATGTATATATATATTTATATGTATATATATATTTATATGTATATATATATATATATATATTTATATGTATATATATATATATTTATATGTATATATATATATATATATATATATGTATATATATATATTTATATGTATATATATATATATATATATATATATATGTATATATATATATTTATATGTATATATATATATTTATATGTATATATATATATGTGTATATATATATATATATGTATATATATATATTTATATGTATATATATATATATATATATATATGTATATATATATATTTATATGTATATATATATATATATATATATATATATATATATATATATGTATATTTATATGTATATATATATATATATGTATATATATATATATATATATGTATATATATATATTTATATGTATATATATATATATATATATATGTATATATATGTATATATATATATATATATATATGTATATATATATATTTATATGTATATATATATATATATTTATATGTATATACCGGTATATATATATATATATATATATATATATATTGCTTTATATATTCCCTTCCCTGGGCCTTTACAATCCTGGCTGGCTCCTAAGTTTCCTATAAATTTGTCAGCCCTGGGTTAAAGGAGTGAGTCTAACAGCATAATTAAGCAGGGAAAAAAAATCATAAAGCTATTTTTTTAATCGTTTTTATTAATGGGAATAAAAGTCATAACAGAGTAAGATGTACAGTATGAGAACATATATATATATAAAAAAAGGCCTACTTTTCCAATTTTTTTTTTTTTTGCGTTTTGTTGCATAAATTACAATTAAATATGTTATATTATGCCACTACAAATTAAAAGAAAAGAAAGAAAATATATAGAAAAGAGAAAGAAAGGAAAAGAGTGAGGGGGAAGATGGGATGGGTAGAAGCTTAGTATAATATCGTCCCTGAGGTCTGTATATGTATTACCTTTTTTTTTTTTTTTACGTTATCATTTAATTCATAGTTCCCAGTTGTCCCATCAGGAAGCCCACTTTTTATAGTTGTCATCTAGTTTGGCAGAGATCAAGCTCATTGAATGTTTGTATTTTTTAAGTACTTTACCAAACACAGGAATGGACGTCCAAGTTTTAGCAATAGTGTCCCTGACTGCTAAAAAGATTTGGTTTGAGAGAAGTTGAGCCTCTTTAGAAAGGCCCAGTGACAGGGAGACCTAATAAGGCTTTCTCTGGTTTTTGAGGTATTCTGTGTCCCCATAGCTTCTCTAGGGTGTCATAGGTTTCTGCCCAGATATGGGCTATTTTAGGGCAGTCCCATAGTATATGGCTTTGTGTACCAGTGGAATTACAACCTCTAAAATAGTTGCCATCTAGAGAAGGATTTTAGTCTGGCAGGGGTCAGGTACCACCTCATATGATGGTTTTGTAGGAATTCTCTCTCAAGATTATGTTAAGGGAGGAGTTTGTTGCATTTTTATGGATTTTACTCCATTGCAAGTTATCTAAGGTGATGTTAAGTTCTGTTTCCCATGAGGACTGGTGGTAAAGCTTAGGTGGTGTGGCCTGGTCTAACAGGTAATTGTAAATGATGGAAATGTTTTTATTACCATCTGAGTTATATATGCAACATTTTTCAAATGGGGTTTTGCTGGTCGATTTGTTATTTTTTTGTATGCTGGATAGATATGAATTGATTTGCGCTAGATTGAGCCATTCTTTAAGGGGTAGGTGGTTCTGTTCGCTAAAAGTCAAGGGGGACCAATGTTAATTTACACTTAATATGTCAGCGGCGATAGTCAATTTGTTATGATGACCAAGTGTTGATATATTTATGTAATTTTTTTTATAATTTGACAAATTAAAAAGGGGACATCCCTGCCTAGTCACTCTTAGTATTTTAAAAGGCTAAGCTCTAAAGCCCTGATAGGCCACATCTGCTTTTCCGGATCAAGTAGAGTGCTAAAATGCCTTTCACTATACCTTTGTTCAGTACAAACTTTCGTAGGATCTCGGACATGTAAACCCAGTCAATCCTATCAAACGCCTTTTCTGCATCAAGTGAGAGCAACATCATGGGAATCTTTTTTACTGATGCAACATCTATGAGATCTAAGATTTGTCTGGTGTTGTCTGGGCTTCTCTACCTTGGATAAACCACGCTTGGTCCAGGTGTATCAACCAGGGTAGCAGATGGGATAATCTGTTTGCTATAATTTTGGAATATATTTTAATATCGTTATTGATTAAGGATATGGGTCTGTAGCTATGGCATTGGGATGTGTATTTGCCCTCTTTATGTATGACAATCACTTTAGCTTCTAGGAATTCTGCTCTCATGGGTTTACCTGATAGAAATTTGTTAAACAAGGAATGAAGATGAGGTGAAAGGGTTTCCACGAAATGCTTATAGTAATAATTGGTAAACCCATATGGAACAGGGGCCCTATGAGGTTTGGTTTCTTTATTTAAGTTTTTCATTTCCTCAAAGGATATAGGGCATCCAAGGAGTCAATTTTGTCACTATCAATTTGTGGGACTTTGATGTCTAGTCGAACTTGATTGGGGGGTTGCTGAGTATAGTTTAGAGTAATAAGCTTTAAATGCTTTTGTAATTTCTCCCGGTTGGTAAACAATCTTACCATCTTCCAATTTAAGTTTGGGGATGAACGAACTTTGCTGATTAAGTTTTTTAGCAAGCATTTTGTCAGGTTTGCTAGTAAATGTGAAATACTTGGACTGGGTTCGATGTAAAACAATCACAACCTTTCTCCTCAGGATCCCACTCAAGTCCTGTTTAAGTGTATGTATTTCTGCCCGGATCTTGGGCGACCTAATGGATGTTGAGGATTTTTGGAGGGTTGAAATCTTGTCATTAAGTTCTTTGCTCTCCTTGATAAAATGTACCTTGTTGTTGTTCATTAGACACAATTTTGTCCTAATATTGTTCTAGTAAAGAGCTATCTGTTTATCAAAAACCTGCTACATAGATTGAAGAGTGTTATATTTGCCATCGTAATCTAGCCTTAATATTTTTTATTTATTCTTTTGTCTTCTCTTAGCTTCTTTTCTTCTATATATTTTTTTTTCTCCCCATTCTCTCTACCCCCTTTCCCTCCTGGCAGAGGTTGGTGAGTAATGGACCTCAAAATAGGTCAACACCAAAGGTTTAAATGAGCCAATAAAGCGGGGGATTGCCCTGGGAGAATATAAACGTTTAGGAATAGATATTGTCCTAATCCAAGAAACCCATTTAAATAAAATTGCTATTCCGAAATATTGGGGAAAACACTTCACCCAGACATATCATTCTAATGCCCCCGGAAAAAAAAGAGGGGTCTCAGTACTAATACATAAGAGACTAAACTTTAAGTATTGTTCGAGATAACGATGATAGGTACATCCCGTTACATGGCACTATTAATGAAAGAAAATGTCATTACTAAATGTGTATGCCCCAAACTCTGGGCAAGCAGCCTTCTTCCATAGAATTTCAGATTCGCTGACTGACTGGCAACATTCTGCCTGGATCTTGGGAGGAGACGTGAACTCAGTGTTAGACCCAACAAAAGATAGATCTAGTACCACCCTTTCTCCCATGACTCCCACTGCTACCAAGTCCTTTGTCATTACTCAAACTGTATGTTCGATACGTGGAGAGAAATGAATCCAAATGAGAGAGAATACACCTACTACTCAGCTAGACATAACTCACTCCTGTATTGACTATATTTTAATCCAACAACATTTAGCATCAAACTTATCCGATGCAGTAATTTGCCCCATCTCCTGGTCAGACCACGAATAGGTTAGCATTTCCCTGAGAGATCTACACCCTGAGGGACGCTCCCCATCGTGGGCCCTGAACCCAGCTCTTCTTAATGACAACCAATCAAGGGAGAAATTCATAAAGAGTTAGTCGATTACTTCAACCTAAACAGTGGAATGGAAGTAGATCATGCAGGAGTTTGGGCTGCACACAAAGCAGTGTTAAGAGCCACTTGCATCCCTAAAGCACATTTTTAAAGAGAAAGATAATAAACATTGATGCCTCTGCAGTACCCCGGAGTGATCCATAATACATTGGTAGACATTATGTGTGTGAAAGGTGTATTTATATTTCTGATGCAACGTGCCTGCTTGAGGGCCTGGGAGATGAAAGGAATGGGGTGGCAATTTTAATCTTATCCAAATATCAAAAAAAGCCTGGAAGCAGGTAGTGTGCGGATTGGATAAAGGGGACTGTCATTAAGGGGCGTGGCTTGGTGGTGATTGGGTTACAAAAATGTATGAAAAAAAATTGGATGAGAAATAAAGGTTTGTTGTGGTTGTCAGTTGAATCAGGCATAATCAAGGTGTGTGCTATTCTGAGGGAACACTATTCAAAACATTAGAAGTATTGCAACAAACTCTGCTTGAAACTGCCTCTAACCACTGGAGGTAGTATTGCTGCTGAACTGTTTTCCTGCGCTTTCTGGGTGCTGGAGGGGATAAGTTATGCTGGGTTCATTGCTGCTAACCATGGATATTCCAAAGAACCCTATGTCCTACTGAAGGCATAGGATCATAACAAATGGTGGCCAGTGGTGAGATCCCTGTAAGGACAAAAGCAGTAACCAGTGGCAGCCCAGACAGGGAACCCCTATCCCAGAGGAGAGCATCTGCAGGTGTGGCAGAGGCAAGAAGACAGCAATCCACATGATAAGGGAGCTGACCAACTAGAGAGAATGCTGCAGCGTTCCAGCAAGATGATCACCAAACAGAGTGACCCTTCTAGCCAATGGGAGGAGTTCATGGGATTGTGGCCAGGTGTGCATCTCTCATTCTTTATCTTTCCATGTGACCAGCACACTCAGCATGGACAAATATGTTCTGTCTCTACAAAAGCCATATTTGAAACCCTCTGAACATAAATTCTTTTAAATTATATGCATTTTATAAGATTTTCCAATCAAAATAATGAGGTTTCATGGTACATTTGTGACATGGTCCACCGATCTCTGATATTCTGAGCTTCCCTCTCATTTCCCATTTCTCACATACCATATCAATGGATTCAAATATACAAGTTTCACTGCAGCTAGTAGGTTCGTTAGACACACATTTATCAGGCAAGAAGTACTATAGGGGCTCACAAAGTCTGTTATGTGCAGTTGCAGTTGTCAGGATCTGTATGAATAAACTCATTTTAAGAAATTTAGTCTAAAATACTGAATTATAGCATACACTCAACTACCTTTTTGTACAAAGTGTGTATGCATTCTTATTAGTTTCTTAATTTTATATATTCCCAGTTGCTCTGTGAACTACCAGAACAAAGCTAATCGACCACTGGTTGTGCAGGGACCACAATATAGGAACTTCTGCACAAAAATAACATATATCCAGAACTGATCCACAGAACCATAATAGCAAGTGTTACATTAGGCCTTGAAAGAGCCAGGTGCTTTTATGTCTAGCTTTGAACTAAATACAGAATAATTTAAGAAGGTTCTCTACTTCTACAAAGCGAACATTCCTGTATCTTCAATAAATAAGTGGAATTCCAAACACAAAAGGAAATTATACGTTGAAAAACTAAAATTAGAGGTTTGTATATAGTAGAGTTTGCTCCCTCACTTTTAGCAGCATAGGAACACTTGCCTAGGTGTATTGGAGTATCACATATATAGAAGTTCTCAGCAGCGCGGGATTGCCAAAAAACGTTGGTAACGCACTTATGCAGGGAGCCCAGTACGACTTAGGCAGGGAGCCCCGAAGTTGGAGATGAGAGCTGTCGGCACTCATCTCTATGACCAGCACGACTTAAGCATTATACCTACGACCTGCGGGACTACAGATCAACAGAAAACTCAAATACCCAATGCACAGTGCGAGACCCTTAACACTTTGAAAAAAGTCGCCTGCAAACATTACAAATCCCGCCAATTAGAAAAAAAAAAAACATCACACACAGCATGAGGGGACAGCCAGGACGTCTTGGAGTGAGGTTGCAGAGTTTCACCACTCGAAAATCGGCTACGCAAGAAAAAAAATGGCTGCCGAAAAAAAACGAAAACAAGGCTACACGACCCCTAAGCACGCAAAACGCTGCCAGGCACATACGACTTTTACCCAGGAACGTACGAGGTACAAAATACACTATTAGGAAGGACAGAAAATGCTTGAGACCCGCCTAACCATCGCCACCATTTTACAACACTAACTTAAAACTAATAACATTACCATTTTAAAATGCCACTTTACACAACTAAACAGCCACGCGCACGCACACTTGCCACATTGCTGACACTTTCTCCTCAGGTCACCAACAGTCCAAATGTACATTGTATGCTGCAGGAAAAACAAAAGTGATTGTTAGCTCTTCGGCATACTGATTGCTGGATATATTAATTACAAATAGGTAAAGTATATTAATTTAGTCTTTGATTAATTAATTAATTAATTATTTAAAAAAATCTATATATAAAAAATAAAAATACGAGAGAAGAGGCGCTGATTGCAAGCCACAATGAATGCACAGAGTGCTCACAGAACCAAAAGTACACCAGAGGAGAGCCTCGCAATGAGCGCCAAAGGCGCTCAGTGCGGGGCTTGCAATAAGCACCGAAGGAGCTCACAAGACCAAAACTACACATAGGGGAGAGGCTTGCAATGAGCGCCAAAGGTGCTCAACGCGACGATCGCAATACGTGCCCAAGGTACTCTTACATTGGGTGGCAAACAGCATTGCCTAGCATGTTGGTCACGCAATGTTTAATCTTACGGGCTTGCGAACACGATGAGCACCATAGGCTTGCACGACTTTGCTGCCAAAGGCGCTCATTGCAGTCCTCGCAATGAACACTGTAGGTGCTCATCGCGAGGCCAGCAACACTTTGCTGCAATGAGAAAGACAGGGCAGGGGGAGGGAGGGAGAGAGGGGGAAACAGACACATGGAAGGGAGAGGGGGGAAACACAGACAGGGGTCAGAGAGTGGGGAGAGGCGCTCATCGCTGGGCTCGCGATGAGCACCGAAGGCACGAAAATGGTTGGTTGGCCGAGGCCCACAATGAGCGCCGAAGGTGCTCACTGCGAGGCATGAAAGTGACGGGTTGGACGAAGCCTGCAATGAGCTCATTGTGATGCCTGCAAGTTAGAGGTGAGAGAGCCTTGCATTGTGTGGCAAACAACATTGCCAGCCTTCAAATTGTATTGCCGTCATTTTTGACGGGCAAGTCGCTAGTTATAGATAAACACTGTTTTTATGTTTTGGCTTTTAAATAAAGTTAGTCTGTTTTACATATCCTGATTATATAAAGGAAGAAAAAAATGATTGCAGCCGTAAATTCAAGAAAAATATTGCTGTGAATATTATTAATCAATTGTTGTTAGTGAAAAAAAAAAACTGTTGACACATTTATTTATCCAGAGCAACGTGATCAGGTCTTAAGATAGATTTAAAATAAAATTATGCCAGGTTTCATATATTGTGAATCCGTTATTTGTGTTGCTTCTATTTTTTAAACTATATCTGGGTATGAGAGATAGAATTGCAGTAACTGGATGGACTGCCTGCATTTGTACAGCTAGCTTTGCTAGGTGAGGCTGTACTGCTCACAGGTATCCCACCTACAATGCTTTCACCTTGGTATAAATATGAGCTCTGAGAAGCACCAATAGGATTTGGATGCTAGCTCAGGGGAAAATGATAATCTTAAAAAGAAGCTCTTGTTGTGTGCCTTATTTGAACACATTCTTCTATTCCTTTAAAATGCTGCCACGGTTACCCAGTATCAGTGAAAAGGTGTCCACCAACTATATATTCCAATATATACATAATTGTGTGTGTGTGTGTATATATATATATATATATATATATACACATCCACCCCTTATCCCATACAAGTCTTTTTGTATGAATTTGTTTTTATGTTGTGCTTGTTTGAATTAAAAGAAAGAGCACAATAATTTCTGTACTTTTGCAGATGTCCTCCAATCCGCCACTTTCGTGCCTCTCGCTAAGTGCCTTCACCGCTCATCGCGAGCCCAGCAATGAGAGCCTTTGGTGCTCATTGCGAACCTCGACCCACTCTCTGACCCCTGTGTCTGTTTCCCCCCTCTCCCTTCGAAGTGTCTGTTTCCCCCTCCCTGCCCTGTGTCTCTTTTGCTCCCTCTCTCCCCCTGTCTCATTCTTCCCTCTCCCTCCGTCTTTCTCCTCTCTGTCTCTGTTCAAGTATTGCGTGTCTCGCGATGTGCGTCATTGCTTGTATTTTCAAAGTTTTGCGCGGCACGCGTTGAAGGGCTAAGTGTTACGGGCTTCAGTCTCTTTTTGAAAATATTTACGTCTTTACAGCCACCATTTTTTTCCTTGCTTATCCGATTTTTAATCGCCAAAAACGCCAATTAAGCCTCAAATTAGCTTGCAACCTCACTCACAGACTCCCTGCCTCTCCCCAGTGCTGTGAGAGGTTGTAAGATATTTTTTTAATTAATTGGCGTCTTTTGGTAGTCTCCCGACGGCTTCCGAGTTACAGGTTTAAAAAAATATCAGATGTTAAAATCTTAATTTGTTTAAAGTCTTGCGTGCCTTGCGATGAGCACCAATGTCCTACTCAGCGCCTTCAATCTGTTTCCATCCTCCATTGACAATTGCGAGAGTTGCAATGAGCGTCTTTGGCGGTCATTGCAGCAAAGTGGTGCGGGCCTCTGACGCTTTTGGAGCTCATTGCGCATGCGCAAGCCCGTAACATTTAACACTGCGTGACCAACATTCGTAACTTACCACAACTATTATATGCAATTCATAAGGGACACCAGTTGCATACAAATCCAGTTTAAAGATGATAAGGAATGTATGTCGTCCTTAACTGGCCTGTTTGTGTGTGTGTGTGTGTGTGTATATATATATATATATATATATATATATATGTTTGCAGCTCTTATTAAACAAAAATCTGTAAGAATTTATATATATAAAAAGCACTTTTCTGCAAGGCATGGGGACACTTGTTTCTTATAACTAGAGAGTTTTAGCATATAAAACATTTATATATTATTGTGTGTCTTTTTCATGGTGTGTAATGTGTGTTTATGTGTTTGTAAAATGACAGCAGAAAGCAGACGATGCTGCAGCGCTCCTCACTATGGTAACGGTTTCCAAGGTCCTGCCTCTCCTCTTCCTGCTGCCATGGCAACTGTATCCATGGCCTAGCTGCAGGGATGTTACTAGGGAGGAAATGAAGACAGTGTGCACTAATGAGCAGATCTGTACACAGTCTATGTATACACCCAAGTCTGGGCATGTAATGAGAGAAGTGATTATACAAATATGCATACATCAGAACAGGCATGAACACCTCAGCTAACACAGAAAAAATCATATTTTACATATATGCAAAGGAATATTGTAATTTGATTACACAAAGCTGCCTAGTCAGTGATGAGTTAATTATGTTGTATTTTACAATAGCATCATCCCCTCAACCAACTCTCCATTCTCACACTCTTTCTATACATCCCACCAGCACTCACCCCAAACATCTCACCAGCACTCTCCCCATACATTTCACCAGCACTCTCCCCATACATCCCACCAGCACTCTCCCCAAACATCTCACCAGCACTCTCCCCATACATCCCACCAGCACTCTCCCCAAACATCTCACCAATACCCTCCCCATACATCTCCCCATACATCTCACCAGCACTCTCCCCAACACCCTCCCCATACATCTCACCAGCACTCTCCCCATACATCTCACCAGCACTCTCCCCAAACATCTCACCAAAACCCTCCCCATACATCTCACCAGCACTCTCCCCAAACATCTCACCAGGACTCTCCCCAAAACATCTCACCAACACCCTGCCCAAAACATCTCACCAACACCCTGCCCATACATCTCACCAGCACTCTCCCCATACATCTCACCAGCACTCTCCCCAAACATCTCACCAACACCCTCCCCAAACATCTCACCAGCACTCTCCCCAACACCCTCCCCATACATCTCACCAGCACTCTCCTCATACATCTCACCAGCACTCTCCTCATACATCTCACCAGCACTCTCCTCATACATCTCACCAACACTCTCCTCATACATCTCACCAACACTCTCCTCATACATCTCACCAACACTCTCCTCATACATCTCACCAACACTCTCCCCATACATCTTACCAGCACTCTCCTCATACATCTCCACCTAATTCAATACCACCCAAATTATCCCCCCCCCCCCCAACAATCCTTCATACCATAAACTCTCTCCATCCATACTCACTACTTCCACCACTAGCTCCCTCCCATACACAGCACAAGTACAGCCCCATCACATTCACACCCCATGTAAATATATATCCTCCTACTATAACTATTCCCACCTCCAAACCCTCCACACCTAGCACAAGCCCTCCCTTCCTCTCTCTAAATTGTCTCCAAACCTCCAACCCCCAGCACAGCCCCTCCCTCCAGCCCTCCACTCACAGCACTCCACCCCCAGCTTCTCCAACCTGCATCTGTATCCACTGAGAGGTGAGTAAAGAGCTGTGTGTCTATGTGATCAGATCCTCAATTATCCATCTGTCTAATTGCAAGCTCTATGTGTGTATGTGCAAATATACATTTATATACATATGTGTGAACCACAATGATGTATTAGTCTGATTGCACATGATGTGGATGAATGTATGTGTGTTTATGTATATATATATATATATATATATATATATATATATATATGTGTGTGTTAATGTCAGTGTATTTAAATGTATATGAAATTGTGTATATGTGTGTATGGATATGTGTATGCTAATATGCATAACCAGGCATGTTTACCTATGTTTTGTGTAAGGTAATAGGTACCTTATCCTTTATGACATGTATGTTATGTGTGTTATTATGATTATGTCCTTATATGGACTGAGGAAATGTGCATTTAAATATCTATACATATATGAGTATCTGTGTTTTTGTACAATTGTATCTGTATATTTAGTTGAAAAACAAAGTGTGCGTATGTGTTCTGTAACAGTGTGTTTATATGCTGCTGACTGTGTGTCTCTGTGTAAATTATTGAATGCTATCCCCTGTGCAACTCTTTATTGTTTTATCAGCATTTGGACTACATTGTGTAAGATGTGCGAATATGTTTGTGGGTGTTTTAAGTCCATTCTGTGTGTATTGTGCAGACATGGTTATTTTATTTATTTTGTATATATTGATAGTAGGATATGGGTTGCCAGGTTTATTTAAATGTCTGTTGATATGGAGGGAGAGAGGGATTGTTGATATGTTGATATGTATGCACAGATTTTTTTTACATCCATTATATAAGGATATTTATGTGTATATAAATGTAATACAAACAGGGATAATCTGCATAGATAGACATTATGTGGTAAATTATACTTTTTGTCTCAAGAAAAAGAAAAAATAATTTATATTAAATTATACTAAATAAATTAAGAATTGTTGGGTACCCTATAGAGAGGCCAGGGACTGTAATATGATTTTATGTATTGTATATTCACACATTTCAGTTGACCATTTATTTATTTACGTAATACAAATGATATTTATTGGCAATAACAAATGCAAATGCAGTGGTTATTCTTATGTTTATATGGCCATTCCAATAAATATACTGAATGTATTTTTAAAATAAAGCATTTAACATGGTGTTTTGTATGTTTTCTTTTTACAGTTGATGTTGGTGGTAAAGAAAAAAGACACAGGACTTCAAACACAGTCTGGAAGAAAGAGATAAAGTCTGGCACACAGATATTTTGTCAGAGGCACTCTGGACAGTGAAGAAAAGAGTCATCAGAACATTATATTTTTGTGGATGGAGAAATAAGGCACTGGATCATGTGCCTAACTCACTAAGAACCTTGCAACACTTTTGTTCTGCCACGAGAGTGTGAGTGCTGGGCATTCTTAGTGCAAGATTGAGGAATGCCCAGTATGTGGGGCAGGTAACTGGGTGTGTCACTTGGTTGGATGGAGTAGATGTGAGACCGGCTCATGCATGTTCAGCGGAGGAACATTTGGGTTTTCGGATGGCGGGTGTTATATGGGAGACTGGCAAGAGGGCCGAGCACACGGCTATGGTGTGTGCAAAGGTCCCACCAAGCAAGGCGAATACAGTGGACTCTGGAGCCATGGCTTCGAGTCATTGGGAGTTTATACCTGGCCAAGTGGGAACACATATCGTGGATACTGGGACCAAGGCAAGAGGAATGGACTTGGAGAGGAGCACAAGGGGCGCTGGGTGTACCGGGGAGAATGGACTCATGGCCTGAAAGGGAGGCTTGGAGTGAGAGAGAGTCTGTCTGGGGCACGATACGAAGGACTGTGGACCGATGGACAGCAGGATGGCTATGGGGTGGAAACATATTCAGATGGAGGTGAGGAAAACTCTATGATATAGTCGTAAATGGAACAGTAACAAGTTTGATAATGTGAATGTTAATAAAATGTTGTTAAAACAAGCATGATAATAAGACTGTATGATACTGTGGTGCAAATATAATGCATATTTATGTGATATGCACCTCCTTTTCTTAAGTTCATCTCATGTTACTTGCATTTTTCCACCTCCTAACAGGCACTTATCAAGGCCAGTGGCAAGCCGGTAAGCGTCACGGATATGGGGTTCGTCAGAGTGTCCCGTATCATCAAGCTGCCCTCCTGCGCTCTCCTCGTACACCAACCCTAAGCTCTTCACCAAACTCACCAAGCCCTCATTGCCCCACTATTCCCACCCTCCTTCCAGGCAGCCCAGCCTCAGGGTCCAGGGGTGGCTTTGTTCTGAAGGTTCGGGGCGTGGGTCCAGAAACGCCTGGAGCTGGGACTGGTGGAAAGCCCAAGAAACGGGGATTCTTTTTCCCAAGATCACTTATTCTCAGTGGATTACGGCTTCATCGTAGTTCAGATGCTAAGACACCCCCAGGAGGCCGGGACAGCCAGCGTGGATCACTGAGAAGTGAAACAAGGGGAGCTGGGGGGTCACTAGGCTCCAGTACTAGTCAGGATGGCTCCAGCCCGAGTGTGGCAGAGACAGAGTCTGAGATACCCATTGCAGGCTGGGAAACAGAGACATATGCTGGAGAGTGGAGGGGGGACCGACGTAGTGGCCACGGTGTCAGCCGCAGGTCCAATGGACTGAGCTACGAAGGAGAGTGGCTTCGGAACCGACGGCATGGCTATGGTAGAACCACATATCCAGATGGCTCACGAGAGGAGGGCAAATACAAGATGAACATGCTGGCCAGTGGCAAAGTCAAAAGCCTTTTTCCACTACGCAGAGGCAAAGGGCGAGAAAAGGTGGAAAGAGCAGTGGAGGCTGCAAGGAGAGCAGAGGCAACTGCTAGGCAGAAGCAGGAGATGGCATTGGCTAGGTGAGAGGAGGATGCCGCCACCAACAGTTCAATATCTCTGATAGTGCCTCTCTAACACTGACAATGCATTGCATAGTACCTTCTTTAAATTACATTATACCTGGTAGTTTTTTCTCACTGTCTGTCTTTCTTGGTCTGTTTTTGTACAACTATAGCAGTGCACTTCAGTGTTTGAAAAACAGGTCACTGTTTTGTGTGTAGTTGGCTCTCTTTTATAATGGAATATCTTTTCAGTGTAATAGTGTCTATTTGGTAGTGTCTTGTTTATTATTTTCTTTCTACCAGTTGTCTCTTTACCTAGAAATGTAGTCTCTCTTTTCTTGTAGTGTGCCATCTCACTCTATCAATACAGTCTCCAGTCTCTTTTTTTTCCCTCCCTTTTTCTGATCTGCTGTGACTCTCTCTCCAGCAGTCCCTTTAATTTTAGCTGAAAAATTAGCTGTCTCTTTCAAGATTGAAGTTTCAGCTTGAGTAAAGCCTTGTATATCTCTGTCACTCAGTGAAGTCGGATCCTCTCTTTCTTTCTGTCTCTCTCTCGCTGTCTGTCAGTGCAATATTCTGTTCACTTTCACTGTTTATCTGACAAATCATGTCAAGTATGTCTCTCTCACTACATGTTTGATCATTCTCATCCTAACAGTGCATCCAACATTTCTCCCTAAGATGCAGTGCAGTTCATCTTGCATTGGAATATTTTTTTTCTGTCTCTAGTAGTGCAGACCCTCTCTATTTTACAGAGCAGTCTCTCCCTCCTGTTGTGCAGCTGATGTCTCACACTGGTAAAGCACCAGCTCTCACGGTGCAGCATATGTTCCTGTTGAATACTGCAGTATATACTAGTCTTTTTTGGTAGCTAGATGTTTCTCACTTTTTTCAGTACAGTATCACGCAGTGTCTCGTCCTCTCTTTCTGAGTGGAATATTGTTACTGTGCAGGTGTCCTCTCTCTCAGTGTAGGACACACTAGGGTTTCTTTTTTGCAGTGCAGTCTCTTTCACTCACTCTAGCAGTGCAGTTTCTCACTTATACTGGCAGCGCAGTCTGTTTCCCTAGAACTGCAATAGCAATTCTCTCTCTCTCTCTATTACTCCCTATTGTAGACTTTCTCTAACTCTGATACTGCTGTCACTTTCTTCCCCTGCCTCATGTGGGCAGTGCTGTCTCTTTCCTCTTGCCAGTGCAGCACATTCTCTTTATAAGGCAGGACAGTCTCTGTTGCTCTCTCTTTCCCTGGCAGTGCAGTGACTATTTATCTCTCCCTGGCAGTGCTGCTGATGCCCGTCTTCAGGCTGACTCAGCCTCTGTAGTCGCCCAACAGGCGCTGGAAGCTTCTCGAGCTGCTCAAATCTTGTCACAGGACTTGGAAGAACCACTGGAGACTCCAAGTGAGTGTGGGTATTGTTCTTATGAATATTGTCTGTATTGTGAGTATGTATAGTGCGTGTGTTGTCCATGCTTGTACGTAGTGTGACAGCATACTGTACTTATGTATGCAATATATGTGAGCATGTATATGATGTGTTTCCATAATCCATGCAGATGTGCCTATTGTATATTTACATATGTGCGTCTACAGTATAAGGTGTATGTATAACCTTTGCCTGCTATAAAAGGCATTCGTATACTGAGATGGCTAAGTACTTTAGTTATCTTTACAGTGGCCATTAAAGGACCACTGTAAAGGCACAGCTTTCAGAATATTTAAGTAGCAATTTCCTGCAATTAGAGACAAAATAATCTTTTGGGAGATGCCCACAGTGAAAATAGCTGGTTTACCCCTTGAATTCAGTTTGGGGGCTTCTCTCTTCTTTTATATACTTTTTAGCTTTGGTGTTCAAGTATCATTATGTTTGATTGTGATATACTGTACAGCAATGAAGCAGGTGCAAGGAAGTGATGGCACACTCTCCACAATGTTAAGTAGTTTGTAAAAGATGAAAGCAGCTCTAGACTAGAGGTGAATTATGTTTTTTAATCATCTTTTTTAACTACAATAAGCTGAAGACCATGCAATAGTTATAAATGCTGAATAGTTGCAGTGGTCGTTTAAGAAAATAACCTGGGTCATGAGTTCTTATGTTGTGTGGCTAGAAGACACGTCTAGTGTATGGTTTTCATCAGGTTAAAGAGTCAGTGTAGTTATCATACAACAGATTTCTATTTGTTTATTGAATAATTGATAAGCAATAAAATCAGTATTTGAAGAGAACATTTCACTGTAGCTTTTAAAAATTAAATTTGAACATTAATATTTCAGACTTCAGCACACTTGGTTCTCTCACCACCTACCTTCCCCTGGTGTTATAAGATACATTGGATTTTTTTCTTCCAATATTGAATTTATTGATAATCAATTACTGTAGCAAGCAATAACAAGTCAATGGCCACAGAGCATTATGGGATACTAGTAATTATGCCCTTAGCAGGAGCCTAAACTATGCGGGCTTCCTCAAAATACCATTATATTGTGGGAAGAAGAGAACAGACCAAATGCGGCCAGCCTAAGATGGTGATTTGGCATATTTTCTACCTTCTTAGAGGTAATGACTTAGAGCCTCATTCAATTGTGGCATCGTGAGATCCGTGCTTCGGAAATGGAGCCCGTAACTTATTTTGCTATTCAATTGGTGTCTTTTTGCGGGTTCCTAGCGTGTTATGGGCTCCGGCCTCCGATTCATTGCGATGGTTACCATTGCAAGTTAATGCCCCTCCCCTTTGATCTTTCATGGCCGTAAGAGTTCTGAATGCTAAAATCGCGAATCGCTATTTAATTGCTCCGATTCCCCCTCACTAACCACCCTGCCAAGGCCACAAATTGCAAAAGTTGCTCCACCAGTTAGGGATTCCAAGGAGGACTTACAAAGGACTTAAAGACATGTCTGCAAAGACATGCACATATACACACACTACTGTACTTCTATTAAAAGGGAAAGTGATGTTAGGTCTTAGAATTAATATACTTTATTTCATGTTTAATTTCTGTGTTATATCGATCCCGGCAATCAATGTGTTAATACATATAATGGAACTCGCATGTAATAGAATATCATATTTACGGCTTTATCAATATTGCATTATATCTGGAATGTGGGTCCGATCGTAACTCGTAATTGAAGCCCGTAAGACTTTCAAACCAACCTCCATTTTTCATTGAAGTAATGATGACGATCTCGTTTTCCATTGGCTGTTTCTAATTGCTTAATTGATCATGTTTAAGCATGCAAATGCTACATACGATGGCATGGTTTCCGAAATTTGCTATCGGTCCCTAACTTGCGACCTTGCCGAATTGAATAGCACCATAACTTGAGCTCTCTGCGGGCCCGGAGGAGGCCTGCAGACATACGGTCTCTACTCAACAACTTGTGGCCTCTGAATTGAATGAGGCTCTTAGTATTTTGGAGGAACTACCAGTAGAGTTCTATGTATATGTTTGCCAGAAGAGAGCTTGTTTCTATGGAGCTAGAGCCAGAAAATCCACCAAAGTTTTCCAAGCTGAGAATCCATGTTCTATGGCTAGGAGTTTACAAGTAGACAGTACAGCAAACGTTCCCTGGCACAGTGGTTTATCCTGTTGCATAGAAACCCATTTGTTTTATATTTTGTATTATTAAACCCTCTTTGATAACTCTATTTGGTTTGTTGAGTTAGAACCCATGTGTCAATTAAGATGACCCACAATACTGTTACACGAATACAACTTTTGAAACTTTGTTATGTGTGTTATTTGACAGGCTGTTGGAGTACTGTGTTATCAGTGATTTTCTTTATTTTGTGCGCTTATATTTTGAATATAATATTGGGGACAGATCGTACCCAGTGTACCATCACGGTCACTAAAATTAAACATATGAAACCCTTTGTCATTATAGTGGTCATTTAACACATGACAGTCAAGTGTCTTTTACAGAACACCAACATATTGTGCGGTACAACCAAATGTTGTGCAGAAATTGTGCTTGTTGCGCTGTTAGCTTTTATGAAGTTGAATTTGTAACATCTATTGATAGGTTAAGCTTTCTTGTATAAATGTACAAAGGACAGATGGTTCTAAAATATACATTTGTTTTTGGTAATAACATAGGTGGTCTTGTATTTTGTGGGATGTTTTTCATTCATTTAAATCAAACTATTTATATGCCAAAGATGGAATAATGTATTGCTTTATAATCTTGAATGCACAAATAACAGTTTCTCTTGCAAATATGTATTTTATGTGTCTATACTGTTTTTATATGGTCCAAGTATGACATATAGGTATAATGCAGTTGTTATAGTGTGGTGTTTATTTGTACTTAGGGTATCTTAATGGTGTGCATGGTATAAGCATATGTAGTATATAGTTAGACTTATGATGGTACTTATGATAAGTTATTAATAAGAATGAACGAGAGTCAGCCCAAAAATTATATAATCCCCACATCTATCATGTGTTTATTATACAGTCTAATTGTGGTCAAATGTTGCTTTATACAGAAGGTTTTCCAGTGCTGCACTGGACTAAATGCACTGTCGCCAGAGGCAGCTATTCTATTTTCTGAGTGATGACCTCACTCCACAAATCACAAAGAACCAATAGTCTTCCAGACCCACAAATCCAGAGCATAACACTCTTCTGCAGATGATTCCAACGTCTGTTTTCTTCCAGTATACAGGCTTCCAAGCAATTAAGTTGATGATCATGTTCTAAGACAATATAACCACTCCATAGCTGGTGGTCTACTCCATGTATGTACCGTATTTGCCGGCGTATAAGACGACTTTTTTGTCCTGAAAAACATGCCTCGGAGTGGGGGGGTCGTCTTATACGCCGGATGCACTTTGTCTGCGCAGAGCTCGTGCCTCCCCCCTCCTCATCCTCAACCCCCCCTCCTCATTCTAATCCCCCTCCTCATTCTAAACCCCCCTCCTCACTTTACTCCTCTAAATATCCCCCCCTCTCCTTTCCCCTCACTTACCTTCTTCTGCAGCTTCTCCTCCGGCCTCCGCTCCTTCCTGCGTCGGCACCCGGTATATGCTAATGACGTGGCGCGCATGTGACGTCAGTGAGGGGAAAGGGAGAGGGGGAGGTATTTAGAGGGGTAAAGTGAGGAGGGGGGTTGAGGATGAGGAGGGGGGTTGAGGTTGAGGAGGGAGGTTGAGGAGGGAGGTTGAGGATTTTGAGGAGGGAGGTTGAGGAGGGTGGTTGAGCATGAGGAGGGGCGGGCCGGAGGCGATGCGGTCGCGTTGCAGGGGGCAGGCCGGAGGCGCTGCGGTCGCGTTGCAGGGGCAGGCTGGAGGCACTGCGGTCGCGTACCATTTTGAGTGGTAATGTTGGGGGGTCGTCTTATACGCCCAGTCGCCTTATACACCGGCAAATACGGTACCTCCTTTTTGCTAGTTTGTTCATTCAAGTGTCCAAATCATGATCAAATGTAGTAGAGTAGACTCTCAGTTAACCAGAACTCAAGCAACCAGAACTCTCAAGCAATTAGAAAAAAATTGAATACAGTACTTTCATTAAAAAATTACATTTTACAGGGTTTAACAAATGCCAGGAGCCAGGTTGTCATGCCACACAATGCTTACAGGCACCTAGATTTCATCTACTGTACATCTCTGCAATTCAATGTTACCTGGAAGCAGACAGGCATGAGTAACTGATCCGATGCAGTGTTGGCGTTATATCCCCAAGGTTCAGCGCCGCACCCTCCGATCGAATGTATCTGTGTGTAAGTGAGGAGTGAAAGCTGCTGCTGCTAGAACAGCTCTCACTGACAAATATACTTAGCAGAGCATCCTATGTGCAGTTAATCTAGGCCTCTTTAATTAGTAACTCTCAAGCAACCAGAAACTATATTTATCCGGCATCTAGCAATTCCCATGGATGCCGGATAACTGAGAGTCTACTGTATTAGTTTTCATAGTTTTTCAAAACAGAATTTTGTCGATATACTGTATAATGATGTATAGCATATTAAGGACAAAGTATAACTTTTTTGTTTGAAGTGCTGCTTTGCTTAAAGGAATACTTAAGTGTCATATTTATCACATATATAGTTGTGAGCAATACGGATTGTTGCTAATGCTTGTAAAGCAAGGGCCGCAGTTGCTGGCAAGGAGCGCCAAAGGCTCATCTGTACGACCCCACATGACATGGGCAGTGAGTGCCAAAGGCGCTCACTGCGCTGGTGGACGGCGCTCATCCCTACAACCCGCGGAACTACACATCAACAGAAATCTCCCTTACACCATTCACAATGCGAGACCCGTAGCAGTTTGAAAAAAAACGAGTGGAAAAATTACGGCCCGTAACACTTGCAAAAAGAAAAGCGGCACTTGCCCCAAAAAAATACGACCCGCGGCAATTAGAAAAAAAAAGTTAGCGCCCGAACCGCGCAGATACAAAAACAACCATAACACCGCCAAAATTAACAAAAATACCACCACTCGGCACGGGGGCAGGCATGACGTCTGGGAGTCAGGTTGCACGACAATTTAGCCACATTTTCCACACATGAAAATCGCCTAAGGGAGAAAAAAATTGCGGCCGAAGAAAACGAGGCTGCACGACCCCTAAACACGCATAACACCACCAAGCACATAAGACATTTTCACAGGCACGTACAAGGTATAAAATACACTATTAGGGACAACGGAAAATGCTCCACACCCGCGTAACGCATAGACAATCTCTGCCATTTTACAACACTAACTTACAACTAATAACATTACCATTACAAAATGCCCAATTACACAGCTAAACAAACGGTTTGCCCTCGCGCATGCAGCCTATTTACACTGCACACTTCACACATTGCTGACACTTACACAGGCCAGCAACAGTGCAAATGTACATTGCATGCTGCAGGAAAATCAAAACAGATTGTTAGCTCTTCAGGATATTGATTGCTGGATATATTAATTACAATTAGGTAAAGTAGATTAATTTATTATTTCATTAATTCATTAATTAGCATTACAAAATATATATATATAGAAAAAAAAGGACCAGGAGAGAGGATCGCAATGAGCCACAAAAGCGTTCAGCGTGGGGCTCACAATGAGCGCAGACGGTGCTCAGAGGACCAAAAGTACATGAGGGGAGAGGCTCGCAATGATCGCCGAAGCCAATCCGCGCGCCCCTTGCAATGACTGACAAAGGTGCTTAAACCACCAAAACTACACGAACGGAGAGCCTCACAATGAGCACCCAAGGCACTCATTGCGAGCTTTCATCAAATACAGCGGCTTAAGTAACATTTTATGTATCTCCACTGTTTTTCTTGCCTAGACTTCTGTTATGATGTAGTCATACCATTTAGGATTAATAACCTCCTGATGTCATGTCTTGTTTTTCAGGCAATTGTTGGTTATGTCCTATATGTCACTTAACATATCTACTAGGCTATATAACCTATCTGCAGTGTTCAATGAAGTAAATATGTTAAGTACCATGAGTTATGTCATTTTTCAGTTTACCAGTATTCCTAGCTCTCATAGGGTTACATTTTTTAACAAGATACATTTAAAAGCTGAATCCTGTTTTGTTTAGTATAATCAAAGATCAATTATGCCAAACAACTTAGTGGGACACGTATGGTATGGTTAATAAGAATTACTTCAAATTAATCTTTTTTTTTTTTTTAAATGCACTTTATTCCTGTAAATTTACATTGAAATTTGCAATTTTTAATCAATCCACTATTCTAATCTACCTAAAAAAACTAAAACAAAGTGATAACCCTTTCTAACAGATAATTATTTACAATAATTACTAATTAATCAGTGGGCTTCTGGCTGTATTCAGTATAAAACCATGTCAAACCTCAGTACCTTCAGACCCTAAGAAGTAAGTAGACTGCTCCAAGGATATGCATATGCTCAATCTTATCAGGCTAAGAAGAAATAACATTTCATGCTTAGTGGTCATATTAGAAAGTTTGAATGGCAGGCGACAATTTCAACATAGGTTTATAGTAAGATCATGCAATTACATTTTAATGACATTTAACTGATAAAATACTTGTTATTATCTACAGTTTTAAATTATATCATATTTAGATCCTTTATGTTTCTTTAAAGTCCACATTTTTTACTATTCTCTAAGTTAGGAATGTTGATGAATAAAACTAATGAAAGATAACTATTTGATGAATATGTTGCTAATTTACATTTAGATCGCTGATATGTTACAGCCATTCAATATATCTGTTCAATACAATGGGTGATATTCCTAGAGATATTAGTTCTGCCATGTTGAAAGGTTTATGGCCGATATATGAGAGCCAGCTTCAGGTTGTTGCCTGTTCCCTATCAGATGTTCTGGTCTCGGCCATTGACCTATAATCTACTACTTGCTGAGCATAGCTATAAATCTAAACCACAAAGTAGGCATGGGGAAGAGATATAAATACAGGAGCTCTGGAGCCATGAAAAGCCTTGTGGTATTTATTTAAACAAAATACCAAATTAGCGGTGCTGAATCAGAGAACAAACTAACCTTAATATGTTAGTTCTATGGCCATGATAACCCACTCTTTTAGCCACTTGTGCCCTTCACAAAGAGAAATATCCTGCAGTATATCAGTCTGGTCCCACTCACTAGAGTGGCCTAGCCCCAAAATACCAGGCAATTCTACCCTGAACAGGAAAATCACCAAACCCCAGACGTACATTTCAGTCTTCATTTGGCCTCGTCAGTAAGGTGCAGCTGATATCTCCCTTAGGCACAGTGAGCAAGGGATATACTACAGAATATTTCTCCCTGTGAAGGGCACAAGTGAGCTAAAAGTGGATTATCATGTCCACAGAACTAACCTATTAAGGTTAGTTAGTTCTCTGATGAGCACCTCTGACTTTTTGGTTTTGTTTATGCAAATTACCCTTACGATTTAGTCTCCCTAAGAGGTATAGGGGAATTCAGACATGGACCCCTTGCTCACTGTGCCTTAGGGAGTTCAGCTACACCTCACTGATGAGGCCCAATGAAGGCTGAAGCGCGTCTGGGGTTTGCCGTTTCTCCTGTTCATGGTAGGATTGCCTGGTATTTCGGGGCTGGATTACTCTAGTGAGTGGGACCAGACTGATATACTACAGGATATTTCTCCCTGTGATGGACACAAGTGGCAAAAAGAAGCTGCTCTCAGAGTGGGTTATCATGTCCACAGAACTAACCTATTAAGAGAAGTTCATTCTCTGATGAGCACCTCTGACTTACACAGGTACTTATTTAGCCTGTGTCCAGTGTGCTCAAAGCCAGCTTGTGGGAATGCCAGGGTGTAGCAACATAACCACAGGAGGGTTTGTCCATCCAGGCTTTCTTATAAGTCAGTCTGCTTTTCTGATTTTGTATACCGATCACTGACTGTGCAGAAACACACAATGTTCTTCCGAAAGCTGCAGAACTTTATTGATAGAATCAGGATAAATGAAAGAAAGACATCCCAGTCAGATGCTGAAAGCAGGTCTTTAGATTAGAACAAGTAAATGAATGCAATATCTCGCTTCAGGACAAATCAGTTGGCTTCCATATGGACGTCCATCTAAGACTGAACCTAAACAATGATACATGCTGTATTCATATTCTGAGGCTGTGCTAGAAGGACATCATAGACAAATGTAACTGCATGCTTATATATAGACTAGCGACTTGCCCGTCAAAAAATGACGGTCAATAGAACTGGAAGCCATGGCAATGCTGTTTGGCACACAATGTTAAGCTTTTTATACGCTAATGATCTTCGGCGCTCATTGTGAGCCTCTCCTCGTGTGTCCTTTGGCTCCTCTCTATATATTTTTTAAATACTAATTAATGAATTAATTGAATAATAAATTAATATAGTTTACCTTTTTCTAATTAATATATGTAACAATCAGTAGCCTGAAGAGGTAACAATCTCTTTTTATTGTCCTGCAGCATAAAATGTCCAGTTGGACTGTTACTGGCCTGAGGAGATAGTGATATGAATGTCCCAACTGTGCATAAGAAATAGGCTGCATGTATTGGTTTATTTGTGTAAAGCGCTAATTTAGATGCGTAATGTTGTTAGTGGCAAGTTAGTATTGTAAAATAGTCGTTTGTCTATGTGCTACGTGGCTCGTGAGCATTTGGCGTCCTTTGTAATAGTGTATTTTGTACCTCGTACGTTCCTGGGTGAAAGTGGTACGCGGTTGGCGGTGTTTTGCACGGTCCAGGGTCGTGTAGCCTCGTTTTCATTTAGTCGTACACACCACGCAAATGCGTGACGACGTCTCGTAGTTCGACAATTATAATATGTGATTAATATCTGCATATTTTGATTTAACATGAGTAAAAATGACTTTAAAAAAAATACATGATTTCTTGTTACATTTCCATGGTATTTATTAGTAAAATATATTTTAATGTCTCTCCTGGCCACTGGAGGCAGCCATGATACTGTAATGAAGGTTGTGTATGTGTGATAGGTGTGTACATTTTAGAGGACAGGGTTTGCAGTTACTGTTGCAAATTCACTTTAAAAAATGCCCAATTATATAACAAATCTATCTCCCTTTCCCAAGTCCTCTTCTTCCACTAGTGGTTACATTAAGCACACCTCTCCAGTTTCAGCTGTTATAAAATGTTGAAGCTAGGCAAGATGGAATATTTTATAAATAAAGACTATTCAAATATTCAGATTTTCTCAAAAAAAATAGTTTATTGCCCATAAATGGAGATGTTGGCTAATACTTGATCAATTTATCCATATAAACGTGATATAGGTCTGATGCTTCTTTAAACTTGTATGAAATGCCTAGCTTCCAGGCAGATGCAAGTACACATACAGTATATACAAAGTACTTGAGAAATATAGTTTTATTTTCAGACATGTACTATAATATTGGAGGGTGTGTGTAAATGCGCAGAGAACTGTTATCAGTTGCCAGGGTAATGCAGGACAAAATTAGATTGTTTACAAGGTAATAATACTCCTGTTAATAAAACAAAATGCAGTTACTAATTTAAAAATGATCTTCAATATAAGCATACATTTATAGTTGGAGGTTGTGCCATTTAATGGTGCAGTGTTCCCCAATTTGATATGCAGAATTTAACATAATGGATTAGGTTAATCCAAGTAACTCACAACAAATCAATAAAGGAAAGGTTCTATGGATATATGACATAATACATATACTTGCTTTTGCATAATGAGGGTCTTATTAATCTTTGAAGCAGTAAGCACATAGCATGTTTTTTTACAGAAGTTTTTAGTTAGTTAAGCAAGGTCTTCACTAACTAAAAACTTCTGTAAAAAACATATGCTATGTGCTTATATAGAGCCCTATTCAATTGGCCAAATCGCAATTGAATGAGGCCCTTAATCTTTAGGAAGGCATTATGTATATCCTTGGCATGCTTGAATTCTGTGAAGGAATCCAGGCATGTGTCTGTTCAAGCATACATCTGTGAATTTAATGTGCATGCTCTATCATCTCTGCTTGCATAAACAAGATATACAACTGCTTGTATATCAGTATGTGTAAAGATTGTAATACAGTATATGTTATATATGCCTTTGTTCCTAGCAATGAATTATGCATATGCACAAATAATATAAATGGAACACTGCAATGTCATATTTATTATGGCAAAACATTTTTAGTAAGATAAAAAAAAAAATTATTACTTATTTATATAATTGTATGCATTACCTATTTATACACCTATATAATAATCTCCATTGTTGTATTATTAGGCTACTTATCAAGTAGGTGGGGACCTTGATATCCTGAAATTAACTTATTGAAACTCAATGATTGTACCTTTATAATGCAGATACAGCAGGAAGTACCCTTTGCAGCTGAAAGGTAACAGCTAGGGAGGACTTTATAATACTATAGAGATCTTTACTTATAATTGCATATAAAATGTGGTATTATTTCACCTTTCTAAAAGTATTTTGGCAATTTTAGTTTTTTTTAAAACAGAGCACTGAAATGATGAAAAAGTTCACCACTCTTTCTGGGTTAAAGGCAAACTGGGAAAATTATGCTTTTGCAAATTAACATACCTAGGCTGAACTTCAATTTGTCCGTTGCACAAGACCAGCAGCCCTATTAAATTCCCCCAACGTTAAAATCCGTAGCCCATAACGGACTCCGCTAGGCTATAAAATTGGCCTTGATCTGCGGGTTAAAGGCGGAAAAACCCTACGAATTTGAACTCCGTTGCCGCTAGGCCTTTGATCTGTCAAGTCTGTAAATGTTATGATTGCAAATTGCTATTACATTTCAACAAATCCCCAAAGACGCACTGGCGTTCAATCCCGTAAACAGCAAATGGAGGCAAAAACATTACCATTCCACAAGGCTTGCATGCCAAAGATACTGGATTGGGGGGCCAGTTCCTTTTCCAGTGGACTGTGATTTGTCTGACCTCTCTGCTATGACCTGCCTACATACAGTGACCCTACATGCTTCATTGAAGTACACATGCCCCTTCACTGCCACAAGGCAGCAAGCCAGAAGGGGAACCAGGGAAAATACACCACACTAATCTACTCTAAGCCATCAGGAAGGGCCGCAAACACACATGGAGGCTGTGTAGAGGCACGTGGAGCAACGGCCATCTCCCATCCATTAGGGACAATCTCCGCTACCCCCATTCTGTAA
Organism: Discoglossus pictus; assembly: GCA_027410445.1. Classification (NCBI taxonomy): domain Eukaryota; kingdom Metazoa; phylum Chordata; class Amphibia; order Anura; family Alytidae; genus Discoglossus; species Discoglossus pictus. The sequence continues at coordinate 383,052,454 of CM050163.1, forward strand.
AGTCCCACGCCATTGCTGGTGGCCACGTGCCAAGATATATACCCATTCTCATTTGATGACCTCCAATTAATTGTTTTGCAATCGATGTAGTCACAACTTGGTTATGATAGATTTGATGGTGCTCCTGGGGATCATCAAAGATTTGGATATTTTTTTATAACCTAACCCTGACTTGTACTTCTCAACAACATTGTCCCGTACTTGTTTGTAGAGTTCCTTGGTCTTCATGGCAGTGTTTGGTTAGTGGTGCCTCTTGCATAGGTGTTGAAGCCTCTGGGGCCTTTCAAAAAAAGTGTGTATATGTAATGACAGATCATGTGACACTAAGATTGCACACAGGTGGACATCATTTCACTAATTATGTGACTTCTGAAGGTACTTGGTTGCACCAGAGCTTTTTATGGGCTTCATAACAAAGGGGGTGAATGCATACGCACATGCCAATTTTCTGTTTTCTATTTCTAAAAAATCGTTTTATGTATATATTTTTCTCATTTCACTTCACCAACTTAGACTATTGTGTTCTGATCCATCACATAAAATTCGGATTAACAAAACATTGAACTTAAGTCTGTAATGTAACAAAATAGGTAAAAAGTCAAGGGGGTGAATACTTTTGCAAGGTACTGTAAATGAAGATTGGTAGGATATCTTACATAACAGCCCATTTTTGTGAACTTTTATAAGCAGCAGGGTTATGAAATCTTTTTGGGTGGTTCATCAATCCAGATAAATTATGCAAAATGGATAAAATCCCAAACCAAATGTGCTGGAGAGTATGTGGACAACTTGGTACCAGAACTTGTGGACATGCCCCAAGGTGCAAATATTCTGGAATCAAACATGGAATATAATTGTCAAATGTCTCCAGACAGCTATACCATTAGATCCATACATATTTTTATTATAAAATCCTTTGGAAAAGTTAAACAAAAATGACAACATTTTGGTATTCCAAATAGCACTGTCTGCGAGGCGAGCTTTAACTGAGGCCTGGAATCAACAAACTCTTCCTCCACAAATTAAAGTTTTGCAAATGATTACCGAAAATGCTGAAATGGAAAAACTGATGGCATTATGGAATGGTAATTTAGGTTCATTCTCAAAGAATTGGAATAACTTTTTGGGTCTGTGATCTCATGTAAGATATTTTAAGAGAAATATCTATTAAAATTACTGGACGATCAAATAATATTGGAACGCAATTCAGGTTTGATGCAATGTTTGATTTGTTGTATTTTCTTGTTAAAAATAATTAATTTTATTAACAAAACATTGACTAACAAAAGCTATGTGAGTAACATTTGGATAATATGTGATTACTTATTCTGCTTCCTTTTTTTATTGCTCTTCCCCTCCCTTCTTCCTTCTACCACTTAGTTATATCTATTTAATAAACAATAGAGGGTACACTACTTTTTAATTAAGGAATAAAAATGTTTATTGTCTTGTACTTCTCATCGCAAACTGAAAAAAAGAAATTGTTGTCCATTTAATGGGTAGTGTGCATGTTTGTAGTGTATGTGTATATCTATAATGTTTGCTTGTATGTGTATAGATAAAACTACCAGATCTACACTGATGTAATTATTATGAAGGTATGTGTTATTTAAGTGTCTGTATTGATGTATAACTATATGTATAATGGTAAACAAACATCCCTATCAACTCTCTGACCTCTCTCTTGTTTTTTCAGGTTCCCTGAGTTTGCAGGACAGAGGGGAGCACGCTGTAGAGGGGGTGGTGCCGTGGCTCAGGCAGTGCCCCCCTGAGTTGTTTCATGATGGAACCTCATTATCTGACCGAACCCCAGAGCCAAGCTTGCCTCCCAGTCATCCTGACACCCCACCTGGTCCCACATGCTGTCATATTCGGGAGGGAACTCCATGTCCACCTATCCAGGAGGAGGAAAGCCCCCCTGAAGGGATAACTCCTCCGCAAACCCCTGTCCATGCAGAGGAGCAAGAACCTCCTGAACCTCCACCTCTCATAGAACTAACTGACACTACACCCAGCACAGACTGCACTGGGGGATCTGAGGAAGTGGGGGGAGCACAGGAGCCCCCCCAAAAAACAAGTATGCAAAAGGTAAGAGACATAGGCATATTTCAGATCCGATGTCTTTCTTAACTGTGGTCATTTCTTACTCTTTCTACCTCTTGCCTCTAGCTTTCTCTTTCCATTCTCTTTCTGTCTCTTTCTTACTGATATGTTTCTCCCTTTTTTTCTGCAGGATGCTGACCCTCTTGTCGTGGCTGTTGTGCTGTTTCTTGATGTCTCGCTCGCATTCCTCATCTCGTATTTTATGACATGACGAGATGATGAAGTGTCTTTTATCTGACACTCTTGCACGCCATCTCTCTCTCTTCTCTGTCTGTCCTCTACCTCTGTCCCCCTAATGTTTACATTTAAAGGGCTTTCTCTTTCTGTCTTTCACTTTCTCTCTCTCTCTCTCCATCTCTCTCTCAATGTCTCTCATTCTCCATCTCTATCACTCTGTCCATCTCTGTCTCTTTCTGTCAGCAGTCTCATTAATCCCAATGTAAAGACAATATTGACTATGACTGTTTAACACAACTTTCTTTGTTCTTTCTGCCTTTCTTACTCCTCTTTATAGTCTCCTTTACATCAGATGATTATCCCTAAATCATTTCACTTTTGTAAACTCTGTACAAGCTCCTTCTTCCCACATTCTGATTTCTTCTCAGAACAAAACCCTTAAAAATGTGATGATCCACTTTGGTATATTTGCAAGATTTTTCAATTGCAGAAAAAAATGCCTCTATCCAGTGCTCTTGTTCTTCCTCCTGTCACATGCTTGTCACCCTTCTATCCCATTCCTTTCCTTTGGTTGACCAATTTAATTATTGCCTTGTGCCTCTTGCTCTGCATTACTTCCTTCAACCTCTCCTGCACTTGGGCTCTGCCACCTCCTGCATCCTACTTGCCCCTCCTGCTCCATGCTTGATGCCTGTCTGAGCATGCACTTCATTCCTAATTTTGTAGCAGTATTTTGCCTTCTCTTGACCCTGAAAGATGCAAAAAAAAAAGGCTGAAATAATAAAACATTGAAAATACCAAGTAATGTGTGAGTGTCAGTAAATTAGCAGTGTGTGTTACAGATGGAAATATTGGCACAGACTAGGGTTTGTACATGGATCCTTATTTTTTTATATTGGCAGATGCATCGTTTTTTCGAAAAATATTTTTTCAGGCTTTCCTGTTGTTTGGTTGCCAGATTACATGGGGTGGCAAGCAAAGAAAATGCTGGGAGTGATAAAATACTGTATATATATCCAAAGGTGGAATAATAGCCACTACATATGAATGACAAGTATGTGTATATGTGTTCTAACAATGGTAAATGGAGGGGAGCGGTATGTGTGCTGTAAACAACCCATACAGAGTGGCTGATGTATGTTGTAGTTACCAAAATGTACAACTATAACATGGTATGACACGTGTACTGCATGAGGGGGGGCGGGGGGCTATGTGTGTTAGATATGTTATTGGGGTAGGACAGAGGAAGGAAGGAGTGTGTGTTAATATTGGCTTCCCATGGAGATGCATTTTATTCACGTTAAAACGATTAGATTTTGGGAAGAACAATGTATGCAAAATATGGCAGCTAAAGGACATGTATGGACACATACATACAAGCCTGCAAATTGATATATACATAGATGGAGAAGGAGGCGCCTAAATATAGATATTAAACCATATTAAACAGCTTAGCATGTGTGCATACATAGTGTATATATATGTATACACACATTACAGATCTGCTCGTTAGTGCACAGTCTTCCTTTCTTCCCTGGTAACATCCTTGCAGCTGGGCTACAGTTACCATGGCAGCAGAAAGAGGGGAGAGAGGTGAGACTCATGGAGACGGTTGCCATGGGGAAGAGTGCTGCAGTATTCTGTACTGCCACAATACATGCGCTGACACACACACTAACATTGTGATAAACAAATAGAATCCAACTTTCACTAACAATCACACAATCATCTATATAACTTGACATCCACAGAACACAAAGGAAAGCAATTTCCCTTCTCACAGCTCTGTATTCTCCTTTTCCTCTTTTCTTACAGTTCCTACTGCGCACCATTCCTGCTTTTTCATCTCAACTTCCTTCAATGTTTCCATCTTTCTCCAATCAGCTTCTGCCTTTCTGTAGACCATGAAGATTCTCAATTTATACATCAGTTTCTGTCTATATGCCCCTCTCAGTCTCTGTTAATTTTCACCGTTTCTCACCATCAGCAACAGGATCTATGAAGGCCCTCACAACTATTGCCAGCAAGGACATTACTTCTTTGGGAAGGGGTGCAGGTCCTGGAGAATGATTAATGATGATATTAATGTCAAATACAGGCAGTTGAATTGGGTCCAAGGGATCAATCAATTTATATAATAACAGTGAGCCCATTTCACAAGGCAGGAGGGTATAAAGGTGATTATAAACAATAGATTTTCAAATGGAGAAGTAAAGGGTCATCTATTTTTTTGGTCATTCTCCATCATCATACATTCAGTCTCCTAAAACTGTCCTTGCTTCAACCAAAAAGAATAATAGATCAGTCTCTATCTGCAGCTATATGGTAAGATTAATTAATTGCTCTAACAGGTTAGACGTCACTCTGATGCTATCGTGAAATGAGAGCAGACAAGCTTAATATTTTGCAGTGAATCAAATCACTGTGAGATATATCCAATACAGATCCTTTGGAAAAATCTCACACAATGTTATAAACAGGATATATTTTGGGTGGGATAAGCAACCAGATCAAGCTCCTGAAAATAATCAACCTGGATAAAATATAAAAGTAAAATTTTAACATTAAAAGAGTTATAAGTTTTTAAATGATTATTATCACTAATATAGCTTATAAAGTGTGCATAACGCTGCAGTGGGAGCGCATGCGCACTTCAGAAACAATTTGTACAGATTGCTGTACATGCCGCAGTGCGCATGCGCTGCGCTAGCCACACTGTGCAAGGAACAGAAAGGGGGAAAGAGACAGAGGGGAGGGATCAGGGCGGAAAGAGACAGAAGGGAAAAGGGACACCGGAAAGGGAGAGGGGGAGAAAGAGATGAAGAGAAGGGGGGAAGGGACATGGAGGGGAAGAAACACAGGGGAGGGAGATGGGGGAAGATACACAGGGGAGGGAGAGGGGGGAAGAGACACGGGAGGGACATAGAGGGAAAGAAACACAGGAGGGGGTGGAGACACAGGGGAGGGAGAAGGGGGGAAGAGACACAGGGCAGGGAGAGGGGGGGATAGACATGTAATATTATCCCGGGATTTATGATGGGTAAACGACTAGTTTACCTATATTTTCCTTAAAGTTACTTAACTGAATTGTAAGATAACATTAGATATTAAGATATTTGAGTAAATTTTAAGGAAAACTTTCAACCTAAAATATTATTAAATATATTACTATTATTTATAAAGCGTTAAGACGTTGTGTGGGCTTATACAATGAGGGACACTGTACAAACACAAATAAATGACTGATCATTGGATCAATCAATGTGTGATGAAACAGATAAAAAAAGCTGTGAAAACACAAATGGCCAGAAACCATAATCTAAGAAGCACTGTAGATTCATCCAAGTCCAGTGGAGTGTAACTGACAGCACTTGTAAAGTCTAGAAGGCCAGAGAGGCAGGACTACAGCAAACTGTGGGGAAACATACATATTTACTGGCTCAAATTTGGTGCCTGAGAGTAGAATGATGCTCTCAACATCATTCATCCATACAGCAAGCCAGTATTTGTCAACCAGAGCTGGTGTTATTTTAGGTGCATCAGGGAGCCAAGTATAGGGTAAGGATGCTATTACTGTCCTAAAATGAGAAGGAAGCGAACTGCATCCACACAGACTCCCCAACACCACATTGTAGTACAGCAGCTCATATGTGTGATTTTTATTTAATATTACCGTAACCCCCTTACCCTCACTGACGCAGCTCGGCTGGCTGATGAACACTATGATGCACGGCGCCACCACCGACCACCACCTCGCCCATCGTATAGGCTCACAGTGGTGACCCCAGCACCCCCGGCGGTAAGGGCAATGGGTTCAACACCTACGCTCCCAGGTATCAACCTCGTTCCAATATCCGGTGTCACCTATGCCAGCACTTGGGACATGTACAGAGGGAATGCCCCCAGAACCGGAACCGTAACACATGGGTTCGTCCGGGCCAACCACAGCCAAACAGAGCAGCGGCCCATTGCCACTGCACTGAGACCGGTGCCCACAATGCCAATCCCCACTACCAGGAGGAAAAACTATGGGATTTACATGAAGTCAACCCTGTCCAAGCTGCGCCGGACAACCAACAACACCATAGGCAAACCGTATGTCTGGAGGGGAAAAACGTTGAAGGGCTAAGGGACACTGGAGCCACGTTAACCCTCGTCAAACACCACTTGGTCCCAGAGAAAGCATGTACCGGAGGCTCTGTGGCAGTACAGGTAGCAGGGGGAGCAATACTCCGCTTACCCATTGCCAAGGTTCAATTGCACTGGGGTGTGGGGTCGGGTGTTGTGGAAGTAGGATTGATGCAGAACTTACCGGCAGATGTACTACTCATGAATGACTTGGGCCAGCTAAACTTCCGCATTTGTATCCCAAACTTCTACCCAAGACATTTACCCGGTGACCACACGGCAGCAGGCTCGCAGCACAGACTCCCCAGCACACTCTGAGGCTCAGACGCTTCTATGTTTGGATTGGGGGCAATATTGAGTAGACACTACCGCCCTGGAAAGCAAAGTGGCAACGCTGGTGGGTCATCCAGACAAACTGAACCCGATCTTAAAGGACACACATGATACTGATTGGCTGAGTTCCAGCATTTGTCAATGATTAGGGGGCAGAGTTGTGACACACAGGGGCATACCCATCTTTCCTATGTTTCTTCCGCAGTCTACTCAGTCACTACTAACCATTGATTGAGTGGGACCTTCTTTGGCCTACCCCAAGGCCTACCAACACAGGTACTCTAGGCAGTTTCATCATAAAGACACGAATCAATAAAATATGAGCTCATCAAAAGATAGAAACATAACAATTTATACAGCAAAAGTATGGATGAGCAATGTGGGTATTTTTTATCATTCCATAGGGGCAATTGGAAAGTACATGACAGATATGCTAAATAATTAACAGCAGAATATTTAAAGGGGGATTTATCAAAATTGTTGCATGGAATATGGTCTATATCAGTGTTTCTCAAGAGCTGATCTGTGGAATATTTGTCAGCACTTTAGGGAAAGAGAGGGATGAAAAAAGGGAGAGGGAAAGAGGGATGATTAAAAGATACTTTATGTGCATTTAAACCGAAATTTGAATGGACTCTCAAAAATGTCTAAAACCTCAAAGCCAGAAAGATTTCATATAAGCCATGTTGTTTTCTAGGAGCCTGAAAGGAAGATGATATGATATATTTTGGAAAATATTTAGGACACGACAGTACACATTTTAGGAGCTCTGAGCTCCCAGGTTCCTGGGAAGTTTCTACCCTGTCCAAGGATACTGTCCAAGGTTACAATGATGGCAAACGGCTTCCTAGGTTTGCTTTTGAAATATCACCATATAGTCTAATATCACCAGCATAAAATGGGTACAGTTTTCTGAAAAAAGATGAAATGCAAACAGTAATTAAGCTCTATTTTATGCTAAAGTAGAATATTAGAGCTCTGATTCTCCTTGACCTCATGCTGATCCACTAGGTATTCATGGCAGAGATACTGGAGTGGGTTTCCAGTTTCTTCTCCAGTAGGCCACAGCATACAGCTCCTGGTATTCATAGGTGGTCTCCCATCCAAGTACTGACCAGGCGCAAACCTGCATGGCTTCAGGGTGGTGTGACCTCTTGGTTCCCTGACTGGAATCAAACCCAGGTCGCAGTGCTGAAAGCACGGAATCCTAACCACTGGACCACCAGGGAACCAAGAGCTATGTAACAAATATGAAACACATGGGTATGCAGACAGCTTGCTGCAACAGGAGTGAGGTCCCTACTCTGAAGAGCTTACAATCTAGAAGGTAAGATTTGGATATGATACGGGAGGATGATAGATACTGATGCTAGTGATTAACGCATTATGCAGATGCAAGTGGAGGTGGCTGAGTGTTGCACTGTAGATTATATGTGTGAGTAATATTAAACTGTAGGTTCTGTAATTGGCCATATTAATGCTGAAGGTGATAAGCTTTTTTAAACAGATGCATTTTTAGAGTTTTTGAAGGTTTGGAGGCAAGAACATAGTCTGGTGGAGTGGGACAAGGAGTCCCATAGAGTAGGGTCAGATAAAAAAAAGTCCTGGAGGAATGAGAGGAGGTTACAAGAGAAGAGGGAAGAAGAAGGTTGTTAATAGAGCGAAGAGGATGGTTGGGGGAGTATTTTGAGACAATGGAAGAGATATAATGGATGCACTGTTATTTTACATTTTATTCTATAGGCTATGTGAAGCCAGTGGAGTGAGTGACAGAGAGGTGTAGCAGACACTGAGCACTGAGTATAGTATTTGAGTCTAGCGGCATACATTCCAGATTGGAGGGTGATGAGTAGGCCAGCTAGGAACGAGTTGCAGTAGTCGAGGCAAGATATTATGAGAGCAGGGGCGAAGCAACCACCGGTGCAGATGCACCAGGGCCTTCATGTCAAGTAGCCCCTCCCAGTGCTCACACACCCCTTTCTGGCCTCCTTGGTTGTCTTGGGCTCCCTCCCGCCTTCCTTTGGCCCCCCTGTCCTCCAGCTACCCCCAATGTCTCCCGGTGGCCCTCCCTTGACCCCACAGCCCTCCATGCCCCGCCCCGTCAACTTCCCCCTATGGCTTAAAGATCCCTCTTACTTTTGTCTTACTCCTCTCCTTTCTCTGGCATCGTTTTTATCCCTTTTTTCACTTCGTTTTTTCCTTCCCCCTTCACTCTCCCTCCCTTCTTCCCTCCCCATTACCGCTATCCCCTTCATTTTCCCTTTATCTCTTTCTTTTGACTTCTTTTCTCCCCTGCTCCCTTCTCTTCTTCCCCTTCTCTTCTTCCCCCTCCTCTCTCTCTTGCTGCCTTTTCCCTCTATTCTCTCCTAATTTTTTTCTGTTTCTCTCCCCCATTTTCTCACTCCCATCTTCTCTCCCTCCTTCTCTATATTATCTTAATCATCCCTCTTCTCTCTTCCTTCTCGCCTTTCCCTCGTTTCTGTCCCTCATGTCTCTTTCCGTCCTTTTCCCACTCATCTTCCCCCCATTATCTCTCTCCCTTTTTTCTCCTTCTATTTTTCCCTTAAAGGTAATTAGACGTTTTGCTGTTTCTCCCTTTCTCTAAAACACATGCAGCTTATATCAGAAACACACCTTTCAATGATTCCTCTATACACATACAAATATATTTTATTTACAAAATGGTTTCCACACCCATAGAGGCATCTGGTACCTACCAACAGAAATACTGCATTCAGGTATGTTTTTTAACCCTATACTGACCTTCAAGCCAACAGCAGCACAATGCAGAAATCCACTTAGCAATGTGTGAGCTCCTCCTTGCTCTATTGTAAAGATTAGAATCATGAATAATGCTTTGCTGCACAAACTCACTTCCTACAAACTGAAACAATGTTATAGCTGCCTGTGATTGGCCAAAATAAATTATGAATTTCATGCTAAATTAGCTAAGGTTTTTAAGGGGCATTCCTTCTCAAAATTAAGTGCAAGAAAAATGAAGAAATTGGCAAAGTCAGGATGAGTTTATTAATGTTTATTTGGGGATTCATGCAAAAAAATTTCATACACTACTGATTCTCCTCTATCAGATGCACTCATAATCCATTAAACTTAAATATGTTTTTAATTGTCCCTATACTCCTCCTTTCTCTCTCTTTTCTCTCTTCCCATTCTCTATCTGTCCTCATTCTCTCTCTAGCCTTTGCTCTTTTCCTTATCTGTCATCTCCCCTCTTTTCTCCCCTTTTTATCTTTTTACCATTATGTTCCTCTCCCTCTTCCTTTCTCTCTCCTCCATCCTCTTCTCTCTATTTCTTTCACCTGTATTTTCTCCCACTACTCTCTTTCCCCCTTCTCTCCCCATCCTCTTACACCTCTTTCTTTTTCTTCCCATTTTCTCGCTCTCATTCTGTTACCCTCCCTTTCTTTTACCCCCTTCTCATTTCCATCATCTCAACTTCCTTAACTCTCCTGTCTCTCATCACTACTCTCTCCCTCTAATATCCCACATCTTCTCCCCTTTCCCTCTTTTTTTTTCTCACCCTCTCCACATTCCTTCTCCCGTTCCTCCTTTTTCTTCCCTCTTTATATCCTGCCCTTCTCTCACCACTTTTTCGCTCTTACCGTTCTCTCATTCGCATCTCATATAACTCTCATCCACCTCCCCCTTCATCACTGTACATTTCTCTACCTCTCTGCACTCCCTTCTCTCTCCCCTTTTTCTTTATCCTTCTTTACCACCTCTTTCCGCTGCCATCTTCCCATCCTCTATATCTCCTTCTCTATCTTCCCTTTCTCTCTTTTCCTTAATTTTCTCACTCTTGCTTCAATTTCTCTATTCTTCTTCTTCTTATTATTATTATTATTATTACTATTATTATTATTATTATTATCTTCATTCTCTCTCTCCTCTCTTTGTACTCGCTTCCCATTTTCAACCCATTTCTCTCTATACCTCTCTTCTCTGCTTCCATATGTCCTCCTCCCTCGTCCGGAGGGGGTTCTCAAGACAACGAATCTGAGAGATGCATTGTGAACAGTGAGCGATATTAGGAGCGGAAGCTGTTGTAGAGGGTGGGAAGATTAGAAACTCACAATTGAGGTTTCAGGCGATCCGGTAGCCCGTAAGTGAGGTCGCAAGCTAATTTTCTATTCAATTGGTGTCTTTTTGCGGGCTCCGATTGGCTTCCGAGTAACAGCCTCGTAAAAATGTTGATGGTTAAACTTGTAACTTACAGCCTCTAGAAGCCTTTGATCTTTCACTTTCGCAATGCTAAAATCGCAAATCACTATTCATTTGCTCAATTTTCCCAAGCCAGCAAATGTTTTCACACCTGTAAAGTCAAATGAAGGATAAAACAAATTTGTAGGACTGTAAATGCAAATGAAAAAACAATACTGCACTGTAAATAACGGGGAAAGCGATGATATACATTAGAATTGATTGCACAACAGTCTCAAGCTCGCAAATCGGCAGGAAAAATGTATTTTTATGTTTCATTTCAGGGTTAAATTGATCTTGGGTCTCAATGAGTTAATACATATCAGGCCACCCATATGGACTAGAACAGTATTGGCATAAATTTTCATAATTCTGTATTTTTTCTGATCGCATATTGGACCCCCGTACCTAATTGATTGACATGTAACCTCCATGTTTTACTGCCGCAATGATGACAGTCTCATTTTCTATTGGCTGATTCAAAATGGGCGGTTACGGGCTTGCTGAATTGATCATGTTCCCGTCCTGATCTGCTACGACCCAGTGTATGGTTTACGATTTCGGCTTTGGGACAGTAACTTGCGGCCTTGAGCAACTGAATAGCATCGCGATTGGAGATGAACGGGAGTCTGCAACACCCTCGCAGACATACGGCTGTCTACGATCGGGTTGCGTGCTTCAAATTGAATATGGCCCTCAGTCTTTGACATGTTGAGTTTAAGTTCACAAGTAGAAATCCAAGGGGATATGCTGGAGAGGCAATTAGCAACATGTGCTAAAAGATGATACGGAAATCTAAAATATTTTATTAGTGTTACAAGGGAGGATGTACAGATGAAGAAAAGGAGAATGCCTAGGGCTGAGCCTTGGGATATGCCAACAGTGAGGTGAAGAAGAGGTGCCAGAAAAGAAGACACTGACAGCTTTCTACATAAGATGTGAACCACAAGAGAGCCGTGTCATGGATTCCACATCCCACGCCCTAGATTGTAAGTTTGCGAGTTTTCAACCTTGTGAGGTGCTTTAGGGAAAGCACTGTGTAAATCTGATTGAAAGCTCAATAACAGGGTCTTCCATTATTTTCATTGTGGGGAAATTGTTTATACTTGTACCTAACCCCTGTATATCACTACGGAATATGTTGGTGCGTTACAAATAAAGGATAATAATAATAATAATCACATATATAGTTGTGAGCATGCGGGCTGTTGCTCACGCTTGCGGGCTCGCATAGCGAGCCGCGGCCCTCGCATAGCGAGGGCAGCGGGCGAGGGCCTCAGTTGCTGGCAAGGAGCGCAGAAGGCGCTCCTTGCCAGCAACTGCGACCCTCACAAACTTTACGTCGCAACACAAACAACACGACACACCAACTACGACCCTCGCAAACTTTACCTCGCAACGTTAACACAAATTACGACCTCGCTGCACTCGGACGCAACTCGCAAACATTACAAAATTCAAAACACAATAAATACACACAGCACATACATAAAAAGCTTACCTACAGCAAGAGGGAGCATCCAGGACCTCAAAAAAGCAACTTACAGCTTCATTTAACTCGAAATAAAAGAGTTTAGACACTAAAAAATTTGATAAGCGACAGAAAAAATTGGCGCCGAACAAAACGAAAACGAGGCTACACACGCAAACACCATACGAGACACGTTAGCACACATTACGACCTTGCAAAAATCGGACGCAACAAGCCGACATACAAACATTTAAAACACAATAAATACACACAACACACACATAAAAAGCTTACCTACAGCAAGAGGAACCATCCAGCACCTCCAAAAAACAAGTTACACCTTCATTTACATACAAATAAAAGAGTTTCGACACTAAAAAAATCGCTAAGCGAGAGAAAAAATGGCCGCCGAACAAAACGAAAACGAGGCTACAGCACTCTAAACACGCAAAACTCCACAAGAAACTCGCAAAACACCACAAAAGACCTACGGATATTCCGCTAAGACGCATACCACACATTACCCGCCATTTTACGCCAATGCGGAAGTACACGACTACGCTAACGGTTTGGTATCGCGCACGCACACTGTTACACTGCACACATTCATCACGCTTACACAGCAGATCCACACCACTAATGCTGCAGCAACATCAAAACAGATTCCCAGCTCTTCAACACAATGCTTCAAAATACGTAAAGTATATTCATTTATTAATGTATTATATATTTCATTATTACACACCAAACAGCATTAGCTACCTTACAATTTCATTGCCGTCATTTTTTGACGGGCAATTCGCTAGTCATAATAATAATAATCAATGCCAAGATAGTAGAGAACTTGGATAAGAAGAGGGTCCATGAAACAGGAGAGTGGAGATTTTGGAAAATGTACATATACATGTATGCATATCCTGTACATATTTTTGCTCCTGTGTGTGATCATTATATATCTGTAATGGTAACTTATATATATATTCTAGATATTTTTGTGTCTATGCATTAATAGAGACATATAGCAGCTTCCCTGCACTCACACTGTGACCATTTAGGAACCCAACATGTTAAATAAAATTTATAAAATATTCAGCGCTTTAGGTCTAGTGGAAAATATTTTGGTCCCTAACATAGATTTTTGTGGGTTTAACACTCTAAAACATTGACCACATTAAAATAATTTTACCGCATGTGAATTCCTATGGGCGCTGTCATTTTTATTACACTATCAACATCAAATGTTTTTGTGAATGCATCCTCAAAACTATCTATCTATCTACCTAAATGCATATAGATTCACCTTTGTGTGAGCTTGCTTCAATAATAAATTAAAGAAATAGGTTTCATAACATTTTCTAACGTCTCCTTTTGTGCTATTTCATATAACAAGTTATGCAGAAGGTCTTATATACTGGAATTGCAGGCACGGAGTAGCACCCTCTAAAGAAATCTCTGCCGATAAGCAAAATATAGCATTATGCCGATGAGCAAACCAAATGATTTAGCAATTCAGCAAATTATGTCATACTTATAAGTTACAAGAAACCTAATTATTTACCATGTTATTGTTACACACCGGCCTTAACAAAGAAAGTGTTACCTTTATCAGCATTCTGCAAAGGTCTCTTACGCTCTAAGCCAACATTAACCCTCAGAGATACACCTTTATATTCATCCTCACTATAAAGCGACATGGGATAAAATGGAGTCCAAATAACGTAGATTCTATAATGGGTATTTAAAAAAATAAAACAAGGGGCCACATTCAATTGAGGTTTCGGGCGATCCGGTAGCCCATAAGTGAGGTCGCAAGTTAATTTGCTATTCAATTGGCGTCTTTTTGCAGGCTCTAAACAGGTATTTGTGCAACCTGTCTTGGGTGAGATAAACTCTGTGTAATATTTTTATTGCCGTTTCCAGCAAGCTATAATTTGTGAGCCTTTTAATAAATTTGTGCAAATAATTTCCCACTTCTGAGGGTCCCATCTGTCCATACATTTAGGTTTATATGTTGTTGGTGGAGTGTTAAGAATTGAGTAGACAGATCCAAGTATACCCCTTGTCAGTGGAGCCTTGTTGCAAATGAGGGAAAACCAGCTAGTCTGTGGTTTACCCCAGGTTTTTATAAGGGAGTTAGCTGCGTGGCTTATTTTGCAATAGTTATAGGGTTCTCTTAGTGGAATGTGAAATTTGGTCCTAAGATGATGAAATGATAGGGTTCTATCATCTGATATCAATGATCCTAATCCAGGGGTGTCCAAACTCAGTCCTGGTGGGCCACACACATGCCTGGATTTGATGATAACCCTGCTGCGCACAGGTGAGTCAATCACTTCTTCAGTCATCCTGATTAATTTACCTGTGCACAGAAAGGATATCTTCAAATCCAGGCCTGGGTGCGGCCCTCCAGGACCAACTTGGACACCCCTGTCCTAATCTATCCAATTAGGAGACAGTCCACCACTGTATAGATTCATCTATTAAATGTTCCCAAATAGCTTGGGAAGTGAGGGTGGGGCTTAGGTCAGATATCTTGGCTGCTAATTTCTGCTCTCAGTTGGCCCATTTCCAATTTGACAGCAAGAGTTTTATCATTGGGCCATTATTTATAAAGGTAAATTAGGAGCCCAACCTATGGGGTTTCATCTGATAATAAATACCAAAACGGGTTGGTGTTCGATGGAATGTGCTTGGGGAATAAATGCTAATTGTGTCGCTCTGTAGTATCATTTTAAATTAGGGGAAGATAGTCCGCCAATTTTCTAACTTCTAAATAATAGTGGTTTGGCTATCCACGGTCTTTTATTGCTCCTAATAAATCTAAATCTGTTTTTGAAAGTTTTCTATGTCTTTCAGTATTATTGGAATAGGTAGGGATCTGAAAATGTACAAGACTCAAGGTAATATGTTCATCTTAAGTACGGCCTGGATCTGACCTCTCTTGATGACCTGATAGTAGTTGAATTTCATAACTCTAGAGTTATCCACTGCACTCTAGTGCTTTGTAAGGTTTCCTCAATGCAGTTACTCTGTACTATCCCATATTCTACAAATAGTGTTTTTTAGTGTCTTATTCTTTGACAAATAGGTCAATATCATTCCATTACAACCACTACTGACCAAGAAGAAAAAATAGTCCAAGAACAAAATATATAAATGTAACTGTATTTCATCCAATAAAAAATGTGGGGCAGAAGGGTCCTTCGCTGCACCCTACAGGGAACATCACTATATTCCCTGCTCTAAGAAATAGCCCAGGAGAGAGCCTTACATGTGTACATGAAGTATGATTATACAATATTGTGTGCAGATGATATTCTCCATGTGAGCTCTTGTAATTATTCTTCTGACATTGACATCCCTTCTAGGGCCCTGTGGGTGTAGCCATGTGTTAATAGGAATTCAGGAGGGGGAGTTTTGTGGTCTCCTGCTCAGGTAGCTGCAGGTATGCCCAAATGTATAGAGAGCAGAAGTATTCCTCCAGGACAGAGAGGGTTAACTGCCTGCAGACACAGGCGGCAATGAAAGCCTGATATTTAAAAGCATTTGATGAGCTCTCCCCCTCATGATGTTTTGGTGGGCACATTGCCAGCCCACGCATCCCTGTAAAAGCCTTTATCCTCCACCCCTTGTAGTAAAAGTGCTGAGCTGCCCCTCCCCTCAGTGCTGCAGGGGAGGCAGACATGCTGTTGGCTGCCTCCCATTTTCTTTTCTGTTTTCCCACAAGCCTCCTCAGAGTCCTGATCAGCCTGCAGATATACCAAGAGCGAGGTTAATATTACCCTGGCTGCGTCTTGGCATTAGTTACTGGCCAATAGATAGTGGCCAGAAAGCTAGCTATGGCTGGCAAGATAAGAGATTTATAATAGAATAGACATAGAGAGGAATCTAAATCAAATACAGATCTTATACTAATTACATGTACATAGTCAATCATACAAGTGATCACATACAGGGCAAATCAGACATATGTTGTCACATACTGACTGGCAGCTCTTGGCCTGAGGGGCAAACACATGCTACTACCACAGGTTCTAGTGGGAGAACAAGTGTTCAAGTTCAGGAAATTAATACTGGAAAGCCATTGATGCTCAAGATTATGAAGTTTTGATTCACGTTCAATATCCTAAAATATGTAAAACAATATAAAAAATGTAATCATGATTGTAGTTTAATGTATATATTGATTTATTCATTGTTTGTACTACTGTACTTTGTACGTTGGAGGGCTTCTATCACTCTTAGCCCACCAAATGTGAAACAATTGATTTATTTAGATATTTTAAAATATTTTATGAATGAAAAAATATACATTCATCATAAATGAAGAATTATTATTGCCTGTATTCAGTTATGTAGACAATGTGTGAGTAGATCAGTGTAAGAAAAATGAAAAGCATCACTTTACTAATAAACTTTCTTTGTAATTATGGTTGCATTAACCTTTTTCTTTTTTTGCATAAAATAACAACCAACTGATTGTAGCCAAAAATTGGAAGTGCGTGAGTGCTGTTAGGGTGTTGGCGGCGTAAACATGTCTGTTTCGCTCAGTTCACAATCCCTGCAGGAAAAGGTGAACTAATTCTCTTTTCAAGTTCATGAAAATGTGAACTTCCTTTGCGAACTTCATTCATCTAATATCTTTCGCACAAATCACTAATTAATGGTAATTGTACTTGCAAATGCACATGCTGCATAAACTGTGTATTTAGTGAAAGGTGTCACAGCTTCCCATATTGCTGATGGCTATAGCCGTATTTGAGTATCAAAGAAAGCTTGACTTGATAATGGGAAACCGTATTAGAAAGTAAAAAAAGAAAACGAAATACAGCAAGTTATATGCGATTCTGCTTCACGGATTGGCACGTTACAAATAAAGGATAATAATAATAATGGAGACTGCCACTGTGTTTTGTATTAACCTGATTTGTCTTGATACTATTTTCATTCAGTTTTATTGTAACGGCTTTTAATAAGGATTCAGATTTATTTTTCTTGTAGAACCCAACTGAAAAAATGAATTTTCTTCCACACAAACATAGTGTAATATAAGAGAACATAGGGAATCATGTTTTAAATGGACATTTACCTTAACAAGGTAGCGTCAAACAAAAACAAACAAAGAATCTCCCTCTCAAAAATAGACAATGGATAAGGACCCTTCTACTAAATATGTCCAGTGTATCCTGTAAAAGGTATCAGCTACTGCAAGTAACATACTACGCACGCACTCACTATCACACACATGCTTATTTTTTCAGTCCATCCTTCTTCCTCTCTCACACACCCTCTTCATGATACACAATAACCTCGTCTCTCTCTTTCTGTCTCTCACACGTACACAGCTCCTCTCTTCCTCACAGGCACAGTCCTTCCTCCCTTCTCCTCTCTCTGTCTGACACATACACACAGACAGTGCCACTGCTTTTCCCTTTTATACACAGTCTCCCTCTCCCTTACACACACAATCCCTTTCTTAGACACACACAGTTCTCCCCATCTTCCTCACACACACATCCTCTCAGCTTCTCTCCTCTCTATGCTGGTATCCTCATACTCCTCATCAAGAGAAACATCCAGGAAGCAAGAAGATACTAAGACAGATACATCAATACAGAGGCACACAAACCTCCAATGAGATATGAAGACAGGCAGAGAGGCCAGCATCGGTATGGTCCATAATGGATTCACACACAGATCTACATGCACCTCACACTTTACATAGGTATACTGTATATACACAATTAGTCCTGCTTGTATAGATAGATTCACACACGTACCATAATGTATGTATAGATACACACACATACCATATATTTATTATACATAGAAATATATTTACAGAAGCTATATACATATATAAATGCATACATACATATAATATATATAAACATACATACAATCTGTTCAAATAAGAGCTGCAGCTGATGTTATGACAGAGCAAGAAATGCAGCAGCCATGAACCAGCTGTGTGCAGAGCCCTGCAGAGCCCTGCAAGGTGAGTGCACTACCACTGTATATATAATGTCTTTTATAATTATTTCTTTTGTAGGATGTCTATTTATTATACACTGTATACCATGTTGTATATATATATCTTTACTCTCTTATTATGTCTGGACCGTTTATCCGATATTGTTAGATATACAGGTTGTGCCTCTGTGATATATTATCAAATATTGATATATATGCAGCTTGTGTCTCTATAATATATTGTTTTATGTACCGATTATAGAAAGCTATTTTATTGCATACCTGTGAGATGCCTATTTCTGAGAGCACAGTCATTTCTAATACTGAAGAATGTACATGCCACTGCATACAGGAAACCAGTTTTGGACCAGTTTCTTCCTAGAAAACGAGGGATACCTGCAGGACCCGTGTAATTCTACATTGTACCTTAATTGTCCCATATTGCCTTTCCAGACAGCATTAGGCAGCTGCTTAGCAGGGCCGGGGGAGAGTTCCGTCTACAGAGAGTCCAACTAGAGACCAGACCCCGCAAACTAGAGGACAGGATCCTGGTGAGTAGCAACCATTACTAATCTAACAATATACTAGTACCCAGTTATATCTTACTGTCTTGTCTGTTCACTCTATACTGTATATATATATATATATATATATATATATATATATATATATATATATATATATATATATATATATATATATATATATATATAATGTATTAGTTTCCCTGCAGAAGTAGTAGTTTTGTTACAGAGAATTCATACATTATGTTCATTAGAAAAGCACCAACAAAGATTGAAGTTTTAAAACATTCCATGTATTAAATGTACTCAGTCACCAACAGAAAACTTTTACTGCATAATACTAGGTAAATAGCACTTCATTCTATGTTGTTTTATACCTTTACTGATTCTTGTTGAATCAGACACTCAGAATTATAAAGTTAAAAGATGTATTTATTTCCCACAAGACAAATAACACTGATATCTACTACAGTGTTTTTATAATGCAGTCGCTATAGTTATATAGATAATGAGGTGCTGAGGTGCTGATGACTTTACTTGGATACATAGGACTGATGTGCAAAGAAATGTATGTATGCCTGTAAGATACTTTTAAGTGTGCAGCTATATATATATATAAACCTCTGTTTCTCCTCAGGTCACAACATGCTGGAGGTTCTATATATTCCACATTAAATTACCTGCAAAGGTGAGAATGCATTGTATGATCTCACATAACCATGCTCAAGAATGGCTACAATATGCCATGGCATGTCTGTTCATCTCTGTATTTCTCACTCTGTGTCAGTGGTGGGTAACAGGCTTCTTTCCAACGCTTATCCATTGACTAATATCCAGACTTCTGGTTCCAGACTGCAGGGGAGCAAGTCTCCCCAACAGCCTATCCTCCCTTCCCCACACTGTCCTATACCCTCTTTACCTCCTCTTCTTCAAGCCTTATATACATTAACTTGTTGCCAGTGGGTTCAACAAAAGTTTTAAATGTGATGTGAGTCCCTTGTGCTGTCGTATGAAGTGAATGTGCCTGCTCTGCTGCTCTGTTTTAGAGATGTCATAAAACTTGTGCTGGTCTTTTCCGCCTCTTTCTCACACCTATACCTGCCCAAAGCTTGCTTCCTTATTCTCTATTTTCACAATATTATCTACCTTATGTTTTCAACTATCTGTCTTTCCTCCTGTACGTATTTCTTCCTCTCCCACTATCTTGTTTCCCTTTATTTTCATCCGCTCAATCCTCTATTCTCATTCTCCCTCTCCATTCTCATCGCCTCTCTCCATCTTTTACACTGATTGTCTCTGTCCATCTTCTACTCTCTTTGTCTCTCTCCATCTTCAAATCTCTCATTTTCTCTGAATTCATTCTTGTTGTCTATGTCCCTATTGTTCCACTTCTCCTTTCTTAAATTTCTTGTTATAATATGTCTTCACTCTCTATAACTTTCCTTGTTACAATCCCTCCTTCTTGCTATCTTCCACTATGTTCTTGCTTTCTTCTATATATTTTCCTCTTCTTGCTCTCTCCTCTTTTCTTTTACTTTCCCTGCCTCATTCACTTTCTTTCCTTCTCTGCTTCCCTATTTTTCACTTTGTTGCCTTTCCCCCCTGCCTTCACTCTGTAGATCGAGAGCTCTTTCAGTGTGCTGGAGATCCGGTCACTCACCGCCATCAGCCTCACACAGGTAAATGTGTAGCTGAAAAAAATATTTATCTTGATGTAATGTGAGTCCTATCTGACACTGTAAGCCCCTTCTCTCCTCCTTTTCTAGATTCTTATTGAGACTGAGAAGGGGAGCTACCAACTGACACTGTCTGCACAGAACACAGACCAGCTCATCAACGGCATCCAAGCCACACTGTCCAAAATATTCCCAGCTCCAGACACAGTGTGAGTTGTGTCCTGAGAACTATCCATGTCTAACCTGCTGATATCACTCACAGGTGGAGGTGTAATATAAAAGTATTGGTCTGGGTGAAATGCACATTGGTTGCAGTTATGTAAAACCTTTAAATGCATAGTCAAACATTTTCCTAGACAACTTACAGAGCTTTTAAGACTCCAACTTTGTCTTCTTGGTAGGAAAGGGTTTATGTTCTCTGATCATGAAGCAGCAATTCACCTGTTTGTATATATATGAAGATCGGCA
The DNA here is from genome assembly GCA_027410445.1 of Discoglossus pictus. Classification (NCBI taxonomy): domain Eukaryota; kingdom Metazoa; phylum Chordata; class Amphibia; order Anura; family Alytidae; genus Discoglossus; species Discoglossus pictus. The sequence continues at coordinate 383,073,528 of CM050163.1, forward strand.
TTAGTCCCTGGCTCACTCATTCCCTTCACCCTTATCTCTTTCTTTTTTTCTCTCTCAGATGTCTAGTCAGAAGGCAGTATCCTGAATCAGCAGATAGTTCACAGAATCCTTCACCAAGCTTGGAAACTGTAGTAGCGACACCAGGATCTGGGATCTGTGGTAAGAGAGTAGGCTGTACCTTGCGAGTGTTTGTCACACAAATAAAAAAAAACGGGCTTGCACACGCGCAACGAGCGCCGAAGGCGCATATCGCAAGACTTTGAAAAAGGCTGTCATAGCCAGGCCCACGAGGAGCACCATCGCGAGGCCCGCAAGACTTGGAAAAAGGCTGGCAATTAGCGGCAAAGGCCATAAGACTTTGGCGCTCATCTCGAGGCACGCACGACTTTGAAGAAGGGTCAACACGAGCTCTGAAGGCGCTCAAGGCTAGGCCCACAATGAGCGCTCATCGCTAGGCATGCAAGACTTTGAAAAAATTATGGATTTAACGTCAGACATTTTTTTCAAGCCCGTAACTCGGAAGCCATTGGTAGACCACCAAAAGCAACGAAAGTACTCATCGCAGAGTTTGCAATGAGAGCCGAAGGTGCTCATTGAGAGGCATGAAAGTGGCGAGTTGGCTGAGGCCTGCAATGAGCGGCAAAGCCGCTTATTGCGGTGGTCTCAATGAGAACCGAAGGTAAAGTAGACAGTGGGAGAGACTCGCAATGAGCACCAAAGGTGCTCATAGCGAGGCCTGCAAATAGGAGGGGGGAGAGCCTCGCATTGTGTGGCAAACAGCATTGCCAGACTTCAAATTTTATTGCCGTCATTTTTGACGGGCAAGTCGCTAGTATGATATAATGTCAGTGAAGCTCGGATACAGTGTCTGTGGAAAAGTATGATGATCTCTTTCTTCATCCATTTACTGATTACTTCTGATCACTTTCTGTAGGTGGGTTTTCAGAAACATACGCTGCTCTGTGTGATTACAATAACGTCTGCTGCAGGGAGGAAGTTCAGTGGGTGAGTGAAACATGCACTTGTGTCACTGTCTGACACTCAAAACAACACAGCGTGGAGTGACACCTACAACAGTACAGTGTGGGTATTTGGGGCATCTAGAGTGGCACAGTATGTGTAGATACTATCATAGTTTATGTGTGAATGAGACATCCAGACTGTCATAGTTTGTAGATGACACACATATCTACACTATATATAGGATGGCTATGATGTATACTTGCATAATGTATGTGAGACTCCCAGACATTCATTGTGTGTGAAATGCTTGTGCTCACCATTTGTGTGACACAGAGCAGCCAGCCACACATGTGACTCTTTTTTTTTTTTTGCCACCAGGATGTGGATATGATTTATCACTCTCAGGACAGTCGTGAGTTTAACCTACAGGACTTCAGCCACTTGGAGAGCAGGTTCGGTTTCAGGGGGTCTGAGGGCACTGAGCATGTGTATAATGTGTCCTGTTGAGTAACCCTATGTCATTTTATGTCCTTACAGAGATCTGGCTCTGGTTGTTGCTGCTCTCGCTTACAATCAGTATTTTCTCAGACTGCAGGCAGCAAATCTCAAGCTGGTAAATATTAATAGGGAAATGGGATGGAAATTGATGCAGGAGACAAAACCCCCAAGAGGACCCTGTGACACCAAAGCTCATGAGAGGGTATCCCAGGGCCAGGGACATTAAAATAATGTATGAAAATTACTAAAGGGAAACCAAGCTTACAGATGGAAACCACCACGAGCAATAGATGATACATATAGAATATGGAATCCAAAATGTGCATGGGGATACCAGAGGGCTAGTTACAGGGTATACTACAGGGATACACAGAAAAAAGTTAACAACACAAAGATCAAAGAAAAACAAGTGTACAATGAGAAACTGTAACTACTGTTATTATAAGTATTTTCTCACCAACAACCGTAGACAATTGTAGGCCCTTGTCCTTGAGATTGCAGTGTACACAGTCAAAATAACCTTAGACATCTAAAAACGTGCAAATTTACTATGCAGGGCAGTAGTAAAGACAAAGGTATGGAAGGAGGTGTAAAGATCAAAGGAGACTTAGGGGCTTGGATGTGTCAGATATGGTAAAGAAATTGACAATTTGAGAGGGGATGGAATAAAAGAGAGAAGAGATGACAAAATTATCATTAGGTATGTGTATGGTTTAGCTGAGCTGGAGAAAGTGCCAAGTGGGAGGGGGATAATCAAATAAGACACGGACACCAATAGGACTCAGGATAGCACAGTTGGAGTAGGATACCATAGGGACAGGCAATATCAAATATACAAGGGGGTATACCAGACAAACAATGCACACAGTGAGGAAAACTAATGGGAAAACCAAGCACACAGGTGGTGCAAGATTTACCATGGGATTGGAAACACAACAGGTATAAGAAACTTGAATGGAATAGAGGACAACAATGTCATCAGGGTAATGATACAGGGGATACCAAAAGGTAGACAATGGATGAAAACCATATATTATAAACCAAGGGGTGCATAAGGCATAATGGAAACAATGTGATAACACAAGTTGCCACTGCAGTACAGGGGGATACATACAAACAGTATTATGATGAAGAGTTCTGTGTTTTGGTGCTGTGTCTTGCTGCATGTGTTATGTTATGTTATGTCCTCATAGGGCTCTGAGGTGACAGAACAGATCCTGCACTGCGTGGGGCGGACACAACACTTAGAGGAGCTGATCCTTGAGGACTGCGGACTACGAGCGTGAGAGTGGGGTAGTGAGAGGATGGGGAAGAGTGAGCAATAGAGAGGTGGAGATAGAAGCTGAGAGACAGACATTCATGGGGAAGAGTGTGGGGAACAAAGAGAGGAGGGAGTAGAGTGAGCAATAGAGGGTGAGGAGAGTGAGGCATGGAGACAGACATCCATGGTGGAAAATGTAAGGTATAGAGAGATCAGGGAGTTTGTCTACAGAACGAGACAGATTTTTATTGTAGAAATCTGGATAAACTTTGAAACAATGAGAACAAAAGCAAATAATAGATAGAGAGTAGATAGAGGGAATTATTACAATGTAGCTGCTATCATTTATAGTGCACTTTTGTCCTTTGTTTGTATACTTGTCTTTCTCCATTACACCCTCCCTCTTATATCTCCCATCCATTTTTTTCCTCTGTAGGGATTTTGCTCTTCGTTTGGCCACTGTTTTGTCAGATAATTCAGTCTCCTCTCTGCACTCACTGAACCTGTCACACAACCCATTGGAAGACCGAGGTAACACAATATTTGTACTGCAGACATGTGTAAGTACACTCATAGAATACATCTAATCCTCCTTATCTGTCTTGTGTTTTTTTTTCAAGGGATCTCTGCCCTCTCTCAGCAGTTTCTGTATTTCCATGCTGGTCTTCGCAGCCTTAACTTGAGCAAAACCAATATTACTGGAAGAGGTATTTTAGTATTCTCATTGTGTGTATTTCTAATTTGAACTTTCCTAATTCCTATGTTAATCTATGGAGCATTTTTATCTTACATACCCATTTAGTTAGAGTGTCAAGCTTTCAAGAGTTGTACCTCTCTTTTCCAAGTCAGAAGCAATACTGATTGATGTTTAACATGGGCATATATATATGTACAGCGCAGACAGATTCCATAGCACTAGGGACACAATAAACATGGATAACATTTAACATAAATGTGAAGACAAGAAAAATAAGACAAGATGGCAAATTTATACATATACAATTGTACCTGAGAAGATAATAGCCCTGCTGTTGTGAGAGTTTACAATCTCACAGGTAATAGAGGTAGTAGAGAAATTAGGAGAGGGGACTGCTTAATCGATAAATGTTATTGGTAGAGAAAGATGTGAGAGAAACAGATATCCTTGTTTGGAATTAATAATGAAGTTCAGGTTAAAGTGGCAAGTTTCTCTGAACAGGTGGATTTTCAGAGAACGTTTAAAAATCTGAAGTCTAGGTAGGGAATTCCAAAGAATGGGACCTGCTCTTGAGAAGTCCTGTAGGTACTATATATATACAGTCAGGTCCATAAATATTGGGACATCGACATCATTCTAATCTTTTTGGCTCTATACACCACCACAATGGATTTGAAATGAAACGAACAAGATGTGCTTTAACTGCAGACTTTCAGCTTTAATTTGCATCCAAATCAGGTGAACGGTGTAGGAATTACAACAGTTTGTATATGTGCCTCCCAATATTTATAAACCTGACTGTATATATATATATATATATATATATATATATATACTGTCTCTCTCTCTCTCTCTCTCTCTCTCTCTCTCTCTCTCTCTATATATATATATATATATATATATATATATATATATATATATATATATATGTACAGGCTGTCCAATTCTGGTTCTCAAGATCAGAGACAGTCCATGATATGATATATGTTTAAACTGACCATAATAGTGGCTCTTGAGGACTGGAAATCCTATGTTAGAGAACAGCATAGTAAAAAAAAGGCAGAATGAAAATGTAAACATAGTGTTTTTTCTAACTGTTTAGACTTTGTGTATCTAATCCTTTGACTGCCTGCTTTGTGTTTGACAATTGGAGCTGTCTCTAGCTGGCATCAGGAAAATAAATTGAACTTGAATTTCTAATTGTATTCATAATTTGCAATTTAGTTAAAATTCTTGTAAGACTTTCCATTTGGCAATATTTTAATATTAGTGCAATTCGATATAAAATTTTCAGTTAGCTCATTCACATGTGTTTTCTTGTTAAGGTACCTTGTCAAACTTCCTTTTTTGACTATTACACTTGAATGTAATTACATATTTTAATTGAGCATCTATGACCATCTACAAATAGTATGGGTGCAAGAATAAGGAGCAAGGGACAGAAGACAGAAAATTATAAGGAATATAGGATTACATCTGATTTTTTCTCACCCCTGCCCTATGTGTCTGATCTGATTGTAGAGCTATGCATTCCTATGCACTGTGATGTTATTTTCCAGTTATTAGTACAAAGTGCATTTAAAAGGCCGTAAAACACACATATTTCTCAGTCAGAGCACTTTTTAAAAAGTGCAGTAGTTAAAAATGTGCCAATTTAACTTTACAGTATTGTTAAAACTCCCTTCTGCCAAACTCCAATTAGGTTATGTCTGTTATATAATCAAACTAGCGACAATGCTGTTTGCCACACAATGTGATGCTTTTGCTTCTCTGAGCAACTTTGGCGCTCATCGCAACCCCTGCGATGAGTGCCTTTGGCGCTCATTGGAAACCTTTCCTCCCGCCTACTTTACGAACTGCTCATTGCAGGTTTTGTTAACCTGCAAGTTTTGTGCTTGGGAATGCCATGTGTCTCTTTCCACCATTTTCCCCTGTCCCTTCCCTGTGTGTTTCTCCTCTGTGTGTCTGCTGAATGGTTGTGTGGCGTGCGCTGACTGTTGTTTGTTTTATTTTCAAAGTCCTGCATGCCTGGTGTTGTTGGTGTAAGTGTTACTGTCTTAGCTCCGCCTTGTTTTTATCCAGTTTCAGAATTTTTACGCTTTTCGTCCACCATTTATTTTCTCGCTTAGCTGATTTTCAAGTGACAAAGCACGGCAAATAAGGCTCAAAATCGCGTGTGTTGTAATTTATTTTTTATTATTTTTCTTGTTTTTCGTCTTTCACGATTTCCGCGGTTTGGCTGTTAGCTTTGTATTTTTCCAAGGTTGGATTTTTTTGCCCCATAGATTCCGAGGTCGTATTTTTTTATCTAAGTCCCGCGTTCCTCAACTGCTTGCAGCCTAAGTAAATACCGCATTCCTCAACTGCTTGCAGCCTAAGTCCTGGGTGCCTCAACTGCTTGCCCCGCTTTTCTAGGTGAGCAGGAGCACCTTCAACGCTAATTTCAGCCTAAGTCTCGGGTGCTTCAATGTCTCAACTGCTCACCTCGCTTTGCGATGTTGTTGCGATGTTTGAGAACTATTATATGTGATACTCCTTTTATACTGACTGGCTGTAGCTGATGCTCCAAAATAAGGGAGGTCTTGTAAATGCTACAAAGTTACATTTCCACATTATTACAATTATTCTTCATCGCAGCACTTACAAAAACTTTAGTAATGTTTACAGACTGATTAATTAAGTGTGATATTTCACCAACTTCAAAAAAAAGAGACTTCACGTATGAATTTGAATTTCTCACTTGACAATGAGAAGCCTCTCACCCTAGTGAATATGGCCCACTGTTGTGACATTGTATAGTATATACATGATACTGATGTATGACACTGAAATTGGTTGTGTGGCAGTGGGGATATGGCACTGCTCTTGTGAAAAATGTGCAAGTGTAGTAACTCTTGTTGTGTGTAACCTTACTTCCTTTTCAATCCAGATAAATTATGTTGCACGAGTAACAATGTGGGATTCTGTCTCTGTCTATATAGGGGCACTCGCCTTGTGTCAGTCACTCTGTCAGAACGCTCTCTTCTCCTCCTCTCTGCACTCTCTGACCCTCAGTAAGAATCCTGGACTTCTGGGGAGCGAAGAGACCAATGTGAGATACCATCCTCTACACTCCTGTATCACATGTATTGTTAATAACATTCCCCATTGATTACTATAGTCCCTCCTCTTCTCTTTCTACTTCCCAAAACTCCTTTTATCACTTCATATAATATATCCATACAGCTCCTCATATTGCTACATATGACCCATGCCCTTGTCTCTATATTTTAGGCACTTTACACTTTTTTGTCTCATCCAAACTCGCTGGTTTATCTGGACCTCTCAGGAACAGACTGTGCTGTGGATACTGTAAGCGAGTGTTAAGTGTGGGTTGTGTGCAATGATAAACAGTGTGTTTCCAGTGTAGCATTACCAGTGTGTTGGGATGATCCCATTAACCACGTCAAACATCTGGTAAGGAATACAAACCAGCTCATTGTATTTATTTAAGGGCCACCATCAGAAATCTTAGGGCCCTGTATAAATGTAATATCTAGATATGTATAAAATGGTCAGCATCTTCACATTTCTAGAAAAAAACAACTCTCTGGGTGCTTGTTGCCAGCAGTTAGTAGAGCCCAAGGCTTGCTTTAGTCTCTTCATGTCTATACATATTCTTGTCTGAATATCTTATGGTACTAATGTGACTGATCCTTGATGTTGCATTGAGCAGTGTCAGAAAGCTATAAGGGAGATGAGCAGTATAATAGTGCAAGATATGTGGAGGGGGCAGTGTAAAAGGGATTATTCCTCAGGCAGTTGTGCTTTCTCCATCAGATTTTCGGGGCGCTTGCTCTTGGATGCTGTTCCTGTCTCTCACATCTTGACCTTTCTAAGAACTCCATATCACATAGGTGAGTGCTTGAAGCACTGGGGATGGTCCCACTTTTTGTAGGTCATCTCTATTTTGCAAATCTTATTTATTATTATTAGCATTATTATTATTATCATTATTGCTCAACATTTTCCATAGCACTATTTACAAAGTAGAAAAAAGTATAGTGGGTGCAATTAGCAAATTATCAAAGTATAGACAGATTCTATGGTAAGTAGAAATACAAGTAGAGCTCGGAGGCTGCAAAACTCTGAAGAGCTAAGGGTGAGGTGTAAGACAGGGGTGCCTTATGCAAGATGGCAGCGATCAAGGCGATAGCCTGATGCTAGAGGAGGTGCTTGTGATTTACACTGTAGGTTGTGTGTGAGCAATTCTGGTAGAGTATGCAGATTGTACAAGTTAAGGCTGAAGGTGTTACTCTTCTTTATTCAGATGTGGCTTTAATTACCTTTTTAAAATGTTTGGAGGCAAAGAGTTCCACAGAGTAGGTGAAGCTCAAGATTATGGTTATTTCTTTCTTTCAGGAGAGCACCAGAGACCCTGCCATCAGTGGAGAAGTTTTTTGGCAGCTCTTTGTCATTGTCCCATGTGTCTTTGAGTGGAACCAAAGTGCCCCCAGAACTGCTGAGGTGAGTACTTTGGAGTGAAAATAATACTGAAGGCATACCATAGGAAAAATAGATCCTTTACTGGTTTCTTATTTTTACTGGTACTACATTTTTATATATTTGTTAAAATTATAAATTATATAAGTGAATTACTTTGTTCTTTATATATATATTCTTTATTCCATATAAATAGCCAGGTACTAAGTAGAGTAAAGAATAATGTACAGAATTGCCAATACATTGAAATTCTGCCAATGATTCAGGTAATATGAACAGCTATCATCTAGTGTATATACTTTATGCTATCAGGAGAAAGACCTGCATTGCTTCTAATGTTTATTTTATATTGTGTATGCTCTCAGTTTATTGTATATTCTTAGTAACAGGGCCTGCAGCGCCTCCTGTCTCTTTCGATATATTTAATATATGAGCCTGCAACATGCCCTGCCTCTCTATATATTTTGCACACTGTAATTTCTGTCTTATGCTTCCATATATATTACGTGTGTGGTCATTTTAGCATGATGAGAAAGCAAAAGAGTTGTTACTGAGGCATGGGTGTATATTGGATTATATACTGCAATATTTATTTGTGCATGTACCTTGATTATAAACAGCAGGTGTGTGTATATATGATCATATACTGCATTATATATATATATATATATATATGTATGTATTTATTTATATCTTGTGCTGTTTTATATATATATAGTATTAAGTGTGTATATTGGATTATATACTTCATGGCATATGTGTGTCTATGGCACTAGATACTGCATTATATATGTGGGTGTATTGGATTATGTACTGAATAGTATATCGATCTATATACTGCTTTGTACATCTGTATTTATGCATTGGATTATATATTGCATGATATGTCAATATGTGTATATTGGATTATATTTTATACACATTATATATATTGTGCACTGGATTATTATATTGCATTATGGGAATTAGATATGACATTAAATATATGTATATTGGATTACATAATGTATGATATATATGTGTATGTGTTGGAGTACATAGTGCATTAGACATCTATGCACACTGGCTTATAAACTGATTTGTATATCTCTGTATTATATATTATATATTGAACAATATAGTTGTATATATTGGCCATACAGTGATATTTTGACTGGAGTGTCGAATCAATATTCAGAACTTAAAGGACCAGGTTAAGGGGAAAAATAAATCTAATCACATATTTATTAAGCATGTAACATCTTTAGCAGCTTTATATAACATGAGCATATAAGATTTTTTTTACAGAAAATCTTAATTTTAGCAAGCTCAGTTGTGCACTGGACAATCCATATTGTCTGTCTTCAATATTTCCTGCTGCCTTGGAGTCTGGTTGGTGTGCCCTGCTATTTTTATATGATTTTATGACAGTGTCAAACATGCTGAGATGTGCTGCTGAGATGTGGCTAGCAGACAGATTCACAGGGCATGAAGACTGACCTGAAACCTGGCATCAGACTCCAAACTGAGCATGCCAGGATCCATTACATAAACCAGTGGTTGGCAAATTGGTCGTACAAAGGCAGCCAACATACCAGGATTTCAGTCTCTCACTGCATGAGCCCAAATGGAACAATCAGAATAAGACTTGAGTAATTCAGATGTGCTGCCACAGAGAGAAACACACTACAGAGTTGACTGTTGCTGGGCCTAGTAGGACTGAATTGCCCAATGTGATGGAACAGGGTCAAATCTTTGCCTGTGCAAGGGTTCCTTTCTACATCTAACAACCTGGAGCAGGCAGCACAATTTTTGTAGCCTTTCAGCAAATGAAACAGCCACAAACATGGAAATTCAACATGCAGGATAAGAACATAGTTCAACCACTTATGTCTTAACAAGAAGACTCTCTTTGTTGATTGGGTACAGAATAAGATTTACAGGGAAAATACAATGGTGAATTTATACATTAGGAAAAAGTAATTAAACAGTAGTGCCATTAAAAACTGATACATGGTAATGTAATCAGTAGTTTGAAGCTGAAATTGAGACCACTAGATCAGAAGGCCAAGTAAAAATAATAATCCAGAGCTGTTGCATAATATTAGTAGCTGAATGCAGAACTGTCCCATTGTTTTAAAAGTATTGAAGCATTGTTTCAGCTTAATAAGAGGCCTCCTAGGTATGTCTTTTCGAACAATAACTTGATTACACCTCCATATACCAGATCACACAGTATACCTTAAACTACCACAAAAATACATATAAGAAAAATATGCGAATTTCAGACATGTTTAACATGAATATTCACTGTCTCAAGCTGTTAACCACAATTATAATGCAACCACCTCTATAATACAGTGAATATACCCAGAGCTAAACATGGTGAATCACTTAGCCTGGAGGTCTAAAGAGAATACTTTACACTGCCCTAATTTGCAGATGGTGGTTAGTGACACCACTCACTGAGATAAACCAGGATTAGCAGTGTTTTAGAAGAAGGCTTGTCAAGACTGACTGCAAAACTGAATAATATATCATAATTAAATATTTTGGGTCTGTCATGTCTATGAATTCACTTTTATATGGATTATTTTTTACTGATTGAATTGTTTACTGCAGACTTGGGGTTGATTTGCAATGCATAATGATTTGATATTAATGCTTTGGATGTGGGGATAATTTTATATTCATTTAAATTACATTTAGATTCCACAAACTAGGGCCCTCATTCAATTGCGATTTGGCCAATTGAATTGGGCTCTAAATAAGCACATAGCATATTTTTTTTAAATAAGTTTTTAGATAGTGAAAACCTTGCTTTTGGATAGATGATTACTAACTAAAAACTTCTTTAAAAAATATATGCTATGTGCTTATTTAGACCCCTATTCAATTGGCCAAATCGCAATTGAATGAGGGCCTAGGTCATTTTCATCTGATATATAATTGAAAATACTATTGTTTTGACCTTGTTTGATCATTTTAGGATTTGTAACAATGTTGTTGATATTGTATATACAGTATGCATGTTTTAAGTTCTATAACTGATGCCACATTTTTGTGTTACTGTTACTAAGTGTACATGGACATATGTTTATGTTGGTTGCAGTGGGCTTGTTTCATTATGTAGCATTTATTGAATGTGTGGCTGTTCATGTGTGTGTGTATATGCGATTGTTGTTATGTCTATAACTAGCGACTTGCATGCGCAAGCCCATAACTTTGCGAGCTTTACAGACACACGCTTTCACCCCTGTGTCTCTTCCCCTCCTCTCCCCCCTCTCCCTTTCCTATGTCTTTCTCCCTCCTCTCCCTTCCCTGTGCTCCATTTACCCTTTATGGGTGTAAAAACATTTGCGGGCTTGGTGAAATTGATCAATTTCCATAAGCCCACAAAGTGCTTCCGAGTTACGGGCTTGCCAAAAATGTATGTTTTTAAGGGCTGCCATTTTTTTTCAAGCCTGCAACTCGGAAACCGTAGGAAGGTCGGCAAAAGACGCCAATTGAATAGCAAATTAGCTTTCAACCTCACTTATGGACTCCAAGACTCAGGGGAAGCAGAGAGCCTATAAGTGAGGTTGCAATCTAATTTCCTATTCAATTGGCGTCTTTTGGCAGCCTCCCAACAGCTTGCGAGTTATGGGATTGAAAAAATGGCGTCCATTTTTTCTCCAAGCCCCTAACTGGGAAGCCATTCAGACCCTCTTCCCCCATTCTACCTTGTGAGCCTCGCGATGCCTTTGGCACTCATTGCGAGCCTCTCCCCCCCCCCCCTCTACTTACGGGCCTCGCCATGAGTGCCTTTGGCGCTCATTGCAGAACATGGCAAACCCGAAACTTTCGGGCCTCGCGATGAGCCTCTCCCCCCTCTATCTTGTGAGCCTTGCAATGAGCGCCTTCAGCTTTCATTGCGAGCCTCTCCCCTCTCTACCTTCGGTGCTCATTGTGCATGCGCAAGCACGTCATTTTTAACATAGCGTTATCGACAAACTCGCAATTAAAACAACTATATATGTGATTGGGACAAGCTGAAAGTTTGGGGAGCCTTGGCTATAACATGTGTGCTGGGTGCCAAACAAACTTATTCCCGACGGTATATCCGTATCCAGCCTGGGATTGCTATGCAGGGTGCAGGCAGGGGTGGTGGGGTTACTTGATAGAGATCACAGTATGATTATGCTGGGTAGATGTTTACAGGCTGCAGACCAGTTAGCAATCAGTGTTGGATATTTCACTGTTTTATAAGAGAGTTCATACAACCTAGTTATCCCTTCAACACCCTGCCTCTCTGCAAAGAGGATCTGCCAGGACCACCAATCACAAGCAAAATGCTAATGGCAATAAAACTCTCATTGCTGTAACCTTCAAATGTTAGCTTATTCCTTTGGGTGGTTTAGACATTCTAACATCAAAGGAAAACATATGGAATTTATTTTTGCTGTAAAGACAAATATGAGCATTTATGGTGCATTCAGAAACCTGAAGATATTTGCCTATAAGATCAATGAACCACGCTGTGCAGCCTGGGTTAGGTTAAATACACAGTTTGAATACATAAAAGATGTCACAGCTGCATTTTTAAACATCTATAAAATGGGGAAAAATTAAAACCTTTTTTTCCCCATTTTCTGTTTGATTTTAACAGCTCTAAATAATGGTATGAAATAGTTTTATTCGCTTTGATGGCCCATTAAACAGAATGCAGATTTGCAGATATCCTCCTCACTTAGGAATCACCAGTGGACAAGTGTGATACTGTGACCATAAGCCCACAAATTTATAAAACAAAGAGATTGCCTTCAATCACACAGGACCTCTCCCCAGGAGCATACTCATCCAATCAATGAGCATTGACATGTGGAACATGTTGAGCTTTTCTGTAACATTATCATCGACTATCGATGTGAAGAAGCGATACACTAAAGGATATCCTACGTCATTCTGAAATGAGGTTGTGTATATCCTGGTAATTGTGGTGTATATGTATACTCTCACCCCCCCCCCCCCCTTCCATATTGATGCATATGGAAGTGGTCATTGACAGTTTTGCTTGGATTGAAGCTATATCTATTGACAACTGACTGTACTAATGTAAAGACCTCTCTTCTGATGTCCACACAACCTGAGGCACCACAAACTCATCAACCTGACAAGATGACTTAAGGGGTAGCATAAAAAGCTTTTGAATTCTGCGTGCGACATGGAATGGGGAATTCAATGACAGAGAGGAAAATACATTTAAAAGGCTACATAAATGAACATATGGCCAATGTATTTTTAACCTATATTGAAATTGAACATTAGCAAAACCTATCACAATGACTTTTTGGAAGAGATAATGAAACTTACTTTGTGTGCATTATAAATACCAGGTGAAAAGAGATGAAAGCTTTTGTTCGGGAAAATCCTGCCTAGTTCATGAGCAGAGCAGAGATTTTAACTTATACAAAATGAGCCATTATGGTCTACTACTATCAAGGTGCAAGTCAGTGTGAAGAAGACAAGTCAACTGTAAATTGCAAACATAACATGTGAATGTAAAAGAGTAAAAGAGTCCATCAGGACAACTACAGTGGGAACCTGGAGGTGGTGCAGATAGTGTAATCTTCTACACTAGCGAATTGCCCGTCAAAAAATGACGGCAATGAAATTGTAAGTGCGCTAAGGGTGTTTGGTGTATATAATGTGGCTGATGTAGCGTTGTTCTTTTTCTATGTCGTGCGAGTTTTTCGGAATATGCGTAGCTGTTTGGTGGGCTTTTTCGGAATATCTGTAGGTGTTTGATGGTGTTTTGCGTTTTTAGGGACCTTTAGCCTTGTTTTCGTTTTGTTCGGCGGCCATTTTTTCTCTCGCTTAGGTGATTTTCGGGTCTCTAAACTCTGAAATTTTTGCTTAAATGGAGGTGTAACTTCACTTGCAGAGGTCCTTGGTGCCCCCTCTTGCTGTGAGTAACCTTTTTATGTGTTTGTTGTTTGTATTTGTTGTGTTTGTAATGTTATTGGAGTTGCGCGTGTTGCGTTCTTGTTTTCTAATCTCGTAGAAGTTTTTCGGCAAATACGTAGGTGTTTGGTGGTGTTTTGCGTCTTTAGACTGCTGTAGCCTCGTTTTTGTTTTTTTCGGCGGCCATTTTTTCTCTCGCTTAGAGAATTTTTTAGTGTCTAAACTGCTTTAATTTCAGTTAAATTGAGGTGTAACTTTAGTTTTCGAGGTCCTGGATGCTCCCTCTTGCTGTAGGTAAGCTTTTTATGTATTTGTTGTGTGTATTTGTTGGATTTTTGATGTTTTTATGGGCGCGTGTTGCAGCCGTTTTTTGCGAGGTCGTAATGGGTTGTAAAGGGGCTCGTATTTTGTTTGCTTCGCGAGGGCCACGGGCTCGCTACCCGAGCCCTCAAGCATTAGCAACAACTTATATGCTCACAACTATATATGTGATAGTCAAAGATGTATTCATGTATTTTGGACCACAAGAATATCTGCCTAAGTAAGCATCTGTTTTCCACACTGCTGAACAACCAACAGAAGCCTTTTCTGTAATTGTTTTGATTCTTAATTAAATGAAGAAGGTTGGTTAGAATTGGGGTATATGCTTCACGACTAAACATTTTGTCTTTTTGATACAAAAAGGAGGATTTTATTGTAACATCACCTCCAGATTATTATAGTTCATTTGTCACTCTCCAACATATTCTGTAGCTCCATCAATTTATTAGACACGACACTACAAAGATCCTAACTCATTCTCTCATCATCCCATAGCTTGACTCCTTCAACTTCATTTTAATTACCTTGCTGCCTATCCCCACTACAATCTATCCTAAATTTTTATGCCAGGTTTACCCATCTCACCTAAGGCTCATCATCTGCTGCATCTCTGTATTAGTCATTTAATTTCAAGCCTGATGCCTAGGTTACGGGTTCCCTGCCCCTTTCCATCCATATGAAATCCATCTATGTCATTTTCCTCTTTCTTCTCTAAAATGTTGTTCCTAATATTAGGTTTTTGTTTATGTGGTTAGGTGATTGTATTTTCCATAGTCATTTAATCACACCAAACTGAGAGGTACATAAAAAATAAATCGTTTTTTCATGTTAGTTGTATTACATATGGTGCGGAAACTTTACGTCACTTCACAAGGCTTGTGATACTGATTTGTGTTTACATATTTTATATTGTCTTGTACCAGTATTCCCCGTGCAATTTGACCAACAGTCTGTGAAGAATGAGCATGCATGAATACAAAAGTTAATCAGAAACCACCATATTTAAGTATGTGCATTATCGTTATTGAGCTGTTACACTACTATAATGGTAATGTATTTCATTAAATATGCTAGATTTAAATTAACTGTGTTTTTGCACAGCTGTAGCAGGGAAGTGTTTACTCTGAAATGATATGGTCATGCTGAGATTAGATAACATTTTAATTTATTCAAATATAATTAATTGAAAATGTAGTTGAAGTACAGCTTATTTAATATTTTAATTTCAATAGGAGTTACGGAACAGATATGTACCAGTAGGCCAGTCTAATCTATCCATTTCCTTTCTACCTAAAACATTCATAATTTATTCCTTGGATAGTCATGTCAGATTTTCCATATCCATTACACTGTCTTTTCACTGGTACTTTTGCAGATCGTTTTTTAAACTGTTAGACTCTAGATGCCTACTCCAGCAGATCCACGCACATACAGACACCTCACAAACAGATGTTAATCATACATAGTCACCCTCACAGACAGGTGCCAATCACACATAGACACCCTCACAGACAGGTGCCAATTACACATAGACACCCTCACAGACAGGTGCCAATTACACACAGACACCCTCACAGACAGATACCAATTACACACAGACACCCTCACAGACAGATACCAATTACACATAGACACCCTCACAGACAGGTGCCAATTACACACAGACACCCTCACAGACAGGTACCAATTACACACAGACACCCTCACAGACAGATACCAATTACACACAGACACCCTCACAGACAGATACCAATTACACATAGACACCCTCACAGACAGGTGCCAATTACACACAGACACCCTCACAGACAGATACCAATTACACACAGACACCCTCACAGACAGGTGCCAATTACACATAGACACCCTCACAGACAGGTGCCAATTACACACAGACACCCTCACAGACAGATACCAATTACACACAGACACCCTCACAGACAGATACCAATTACACATAGACACCCTCACAGACAGGTGCCAATTACACACAGACACCCTCACAGACAGGTACCAATTACACACAGACACCCTCACAGACATGTACCAATTACACACAGACACCCTCACAGACAGGTGCCAATTACACACAGACACCCTCACAGACAGATACCAATTACACATAGACACCCTCACAGACAGGTGCCAATTACACACAGACACCCTCACAGACAGGTACCAATTACACACAGACACCCTCACAGACAGGTACCAATTACACACAGACACCCTCACAGACAGGTGCCAATCACACATAGACACCCTCACAGACAGGTGCCAATTACACACAGACACCCTCACAGACAGATACCAATTACACACAGACACCCTCACAGACAGATACCAATTACACATAGACACCCTCACAGACAGGTGCCAATTACACACAGACACCCTCACAGACAGGTACCAATTACACACAGACACCCTCACAGACAGGTACCAATTACACACAGACACCCTCACAGACAGGTGCCAATTACACACAGACACCCTCACAGACAGATACCAATTACACACAGACACCCTCACAGACAGGTGCCAATCACACATAGACACCCTCACATACAGATACCAATTACACACAGACACCCTCACAGACAGATACCAATTACACACAGACACCCTCACAGACATGTACCAATTACACACAGACACCCTCACAGACAGATACCAATTACACACAGACACCCTCACAGACAGATACCAATTACACACAGACACCCTCACAGACAGATACCAATTACACACAGACACCCTCACAGACAGATACCAATTACACACAGACACCCTCACAGACAGGTACCAATTACACACAGACACCCTCACAGACAGATACCAATTACACACAGACACCCTCACAGACAGATACCAATTACACACAGACACCCTCACAGACAGGTACCAATTACACACAGACACCCTCACAGACAGATACCAATTACACACAGACACCCTCACAGACAGATACCAATTACACACAGACACCCTCACAGACAGGTACCAATTACACACAGACACCCTCACAGACAGATACCAATTACACACAGACACCCTCACAGACAGATACCAATTACACACAGACACCCTCACAGACAGGTACCAATTACACACAGACACCCTCACAGACAGATACCAATTACACACAGACACCCTCACAGACAGGTACCAATTACACACAGACACCCTCACAGACAGATACCAATTACACACAGACACACTCACAGACAGGTACCAATTACACACAGACACCCTCACAGACAGATACCAATTACACACAGACACCCTCACAGACAGATACCAATTACACACAGACACCCTCACAGACAGATACCAATTACACACAGACACCCTCACAGACAGATACCAATTACACACAGACACCCTCACAGACAGGTACCAATTACACACAGACACCCTCACAGACAGATACCAATTACACACAGACACACTCACAGACAGGTACCAATTACACACAGACACCCTCACAGACAGATACCAATTACACACAGACACCCTCACAGACAGATACCAATTACACACAGACACCCTCACAGACAGATACCAATTACACACAGACACCCTCACAGACAGGTACCAATTACACACAGACACCCTCACAGACAGGTACCAATTACACACAGACACCCTCACAGACAGATACCAATTACACACAGACACCCTCACAGACAGATACCAATTACACACAGACACCCTCACAGACAGGTACCAATTACACACAGACACCCTCACAGACAGATACCAATTACACACAGACACCCTCACAGACAGATACCAATTACACACAGACACCCTCACAGACAGGTACCAATTACACACAGACACCCTCACAGACAGATACCAATTACACACAGACACCCTCACAGACAGGTACCAATTACACACAGACACCCTCACAGACAGATACCAATTACACACAGACACACTCACAGACAGGTACCAATTACACACAGACACCCTCACAGACAGATACCAATTACACACAGACACCCTCACAGACAGATACCAATTACACACAGACACCCTCACAGACAGATACCAATTACACACAGACACCCTCACAGACAGATACCAATTACACACAGACACCCTCACAGACAGATACCAATTACACACAGACACCCTCACAGACAGATACCAATTACACACAGACACCCTCACAGACAGATACCAATTACACACAGACACCCTCACAGACAGGTACCAATTACACACAGACACCCTCACAGACAGATACCAATTACACACAGACACACTCACAGACAGGTACCAATTACACACAGACACCCTCACAGACAGATACCAATTACACACAGACACCCTCACAGACAGATACCAATTACACACAGACACCCTCACAGACAGATACCAATTACACACAGACACCCTCACAGACAGATACCAATTACACACAGACACCCTCACAGACAGATACCAATTACACACAGACACCCTCACAGACAGATGTCAATCATACACAGTCACACTCAATGAGAAGTGCCAATCACACACAGCCAGCCTCACAGACAGATACCAATCACACACACTCAATTTCACAGACAGATGCCAATCACACACAATCACCCTCTCAGAGACAGATGTCAATCATAAACAGTCACCCTCAGAGACAGGCGCCAATCACACATAGTCAATCTCACAGACAGATGACAATCACACACAGTCAACCTCACAGACAGATGCCACTCCCATACAGACAGATGCCAATTCCACACAGCCACCTTCAGAGACAGATGACAATCACACACAATCACCCTCACAGGCAGACATATGCCACATACACAGTCACACTCAATGAGAGGTGCCAATCACACACAGCCAGCCTCACAGACAGATACCAATCACACACACTCAATTTCACAGACAGATGCCAATCACACACAATCACCCTCTCAAACACAGATGTCAATCATAAACAGTCACCCTCAGAGACAGGCGCCAATCACACATAGTCAATCTCACAGACAGATGCCAATCACACACAGTCAACCTCACAGACAGATGCCACTCCCATACAGACAGATGCCAATTCCACACAGTCATCATCACAGACAGATGCCACTCACATACAGTCATCATCACATACAGATGCCACTCACATACAGTCATCATCACATACAGATGCCACTCACATATAGTCATCATCACAAACAGATGCCACTCACATATAGTCATCATCACAAACAGATGCCACTCACATACAGTTATCATCACATACAGATGCCACTCACATACAGTCATCATCACATACAGATGCCACTCACATACAGTCATCATCACAGACAGTTGCCACTCACATACAGTCATCATCACAGACAGATGCCACTCACATACAGTCATCATCACCATATACAGATGCCACTCAAATTCAGTCATCATCACCATATACAGATGCCACTCACATACAGTCATCATCACAGACAGTTGCCACTCACATATAGTCATCATCACCATATACAGATGCCACTCACATACAGTCATCATCACAAACAGATGCCACTCACATACAGTCATCATCACAGACAGTTGCCACTCACATATAGTCATCATCACCATATACAGATGCCACTCACATACAGTCATCATCACAGACAGATGCCACTCACATAAAGTCATCATCACAGACAGATGCCACTCACATACAGTCATCATCACATACAGATGCCACTCACATACAGTCATCATCACATACAGATGCCACTCACATAAAGTCATCAT
This sequence comes from Discoglossus pictus, assembly GCA_027410445.1. Classification (NCBI taxonomy): domain Eukaryota; kingdom Metazoa; phylum Chordata; class Amphibia; order Anura; family Alytidae; genus Discoglossus; species Discoglossus pictus. The sequence continues at coordinate 383,093,429 of CM050163.1, forward strand.
CACAAACAGATGCCACTCACATACAGTCATCATCACAGACAGATGCCACTCACATACAGTCATCATCACAGACAGTTGCCACTCACATACAGTCATCATCACAGACAGATGCCACTCACATACAGTCATCATCACATACAGATGCCACTCACATAAAGTCATCATCACAGACAGATGCCACTCACATACAGTCATCATCACATACAGATGCCACTCATATACAGTCATCATTACAAACAGATGCCACTCACATTCAGTCATCATCACATACAGATGCCACTCACATACAGTCATCATCACAGACAGATGCCACTCACATACAGTCATCATCACATACAGATGCCACTCACATACAGTCATCATCACATACAGATGCCACTTGCATACAGTCATCATCACATACAGATGCCACTCACATACAGTCATCATCACATACAGATGCCACTCATATACCGTCATCATCACATACAGATGCCACTTGCATACAGTCATCATCACATACAGATGCCACTCATATACAGTCATCATCACATACAGATGCCACTCACATTCAGTCATCATCACATACAGATGCCACTCACATACAGTCATCATCACATACAGATGCCACTTGCATACAGTCATCATCACATACAGATGCCACTCACATACAGTCATCATCACATACAGATGCCACTCATATACCGTCATCATCACATACAGATGCCACTTGCATACAGTCATCATCACATACAGATGCCACTCACATACAGTCATCATCACATACAGATGCCACTCATATACCGTCATCATCACAGACAGATGACACTCACATATAGTCATCACCATATACAGATGCCACTCACATACAGTCATCATCACAGACAGATGCCACTCACATACAGTCATCATCACATACAGATGCCACTCACATACAGTCATCATCACAGACAGATGCCACTCACATACAGTCATCATCACATACAGATGCCACTCACATACAGTCATCATCACAGACAGATGCCACTCACATACAGTCATCATCACAGACAGATGCCACTCACATACAGTCATCATCACAGACAGATGCCACTCACATACAGTCATCATCACAGACAGTCATCATCACATACAGATGCCACTCACATAAAGTCATCATCACATACAGATGCCACTCACATACAGTCATCATCACAGACAGATGCCACTCACATACAGTCATCATCACATACAGATGCCACTCACATAAAGTCATCATCACATACAGATGCCACTCACATACAGTCATCACCATATACAGATGCCACTCACATACAGTCATCATCACAGACAGATGCCACTCACATACAGTCATCATCACAGACAGATGCCACTCACATACAGTCATCATCACAAACAGATGCCACTCATATACAGTCATCATCACAGACAGATGCCACTCACATTCAGTCATCATCACAGACAGATGCCACTCACATACAGTCATCATCACAGACAGATGCCACTCACATTCAGTCATCATCACATACAGATGCCACTCACATACAGTCATCATCACAGACAGATGCCACTCACATACAGTCATCATCACAGACAGATGCCACTCACATACAGTCATCATCACATACAGATGCCACTCACATTCAGTCATCATCACAGACAGATGCCACTCACATAGTCATCATCACAGACAGATGCCACTCACATACAGTCATCATCACAGACAGATGCCACTCACATACAGTCATCATCACATACAGATGCCACTCACATACAGTCATCATCACAGACAGATGCCACTCACATACAGTCATCATCACATACAGATGCCACTCACATACAGTCATCATCACAAACAGATGCCACTCACATACAGTCATCATCACAGACAGATGCCACTCACATACAGTCATCATCACAGACAGATGCCACTCACATACAGTCATCATCACAGACAGATGCCACTCACATACAGTCATCATCACAGACAGATGCCACTCACATTCAGTCATCACCATATACAGATGCCACTCACATACAGTCATCATCACAGACAGATGCCACTCACATACAGTCATCATCACAAACAGATGCCACTCACATACAGTCATCATCACATACAGATGCCACTCACATACAGTCATCATCACAGACAGATGCCACTCACATACAGTCATCATCACAGACAGATGCCACTCACATACAGTCATCACCATATACAGATGCCACTCACATACAGTCATCATCACAGACAGATGCCACTCACATACAGTCATCATCACAGACAGCTGCCACTCACATACAGTCATCATCACATACAGTCATCCTCACATACAGATGCCACTCACATACAGTCATCATCACAGACAGCTGCCACTTACATACAGTCATCATCACATACAGTCATCATCACAGACAGATGCCACTCACATACAGTCATCATCACAGACAGATGCCACTCACATTCAGTCATCATCACAGACAGATGCCACTCACATACAGTCATCATCACAGACAGATGCCACTCACATACAGTCATCATCACATACAGATGCCACTCACATACAGTCATCATCACAGACAGATGCCACTCACATACAGTCATCATCACAAACAGATGCCACTCACATACAGTCATCATCACAGACAGATGCCACTCACATACAGTCATCATCACAGACAGATGCCACTCACATACAGTCATCATCACAAACAGATGCCACTCACATACAGTCATCATCACAGACAGATGCCACTCACATACAGTCATCATCACAGACAGATGCCACTCACATACAGTCATCATCACAGACAGATGCCACTCACATACAGTCATCATCACAGACAGATGCCACTCACATACAGTCATCATCACAGACAGTTGCCACTCACATACAGTCATCATCACAGACAGATGCAACTCACAGAGTCAAAAGTAGCAAAATTACAGCGATGAAGGGGGTAACCACAATTTGGGAAAATGTATCAAAGGGTCTTGGCACTAGAAAGGTTGAGAACCGCTGAGGTAGTTCAAAAGCATATTTACTAGATGATTGTGCGAATCTGTTAATCTGCATCCAATTAATCTAACAATTCCTTTTCAATGAATAGCAAAGTGTATGATTCCAAGTTCTCCTCAGACAGTGAATTTCTTAGCATTGTCTTTATGATCTTTAGGTTTTTTCACATTGGACTTGAATAACTGGTAGTGTGCAGGTGATTTTATAAAGTTCATAAAGGTTATCATATGTCTTGCTTGTAAATGCTTAGTTACACACAATAGGCAAGTGCTACAAATTTTACACTTGTTGCAACTGTAATCCATAATCTCATCATCATCAAGCAATAGCTTGAAGGGATATGTAAGTGAGCTGGATTATGAGTGTATGTGATAGAGGAGAATTAGTAGTGGATGAAAACATTTGTTGCATGAAAAAATACCAAAATAAGCATTTAAACACTTACCTTGAAGTTAGCTCAATATCTTTTAATTTCGGTCAGTTAAAACTTAGGGTTAACGCCCTCCAAACCCAGGCTAAATTGATATACAATTTGAAAATTGTTTTGGCCAATCAAGTCTGGTCTGTTCTTTTTCTTTCTGTCTGTCTCCTTATGGCCAATGTCAGCTGTGACCCCACCAACCATCATTTCCTTTAGAAGTCACACACTGTACCCTGCAGGGTACACTTTATGTAAGCTTTATAGGGGTGTGCACATACACATATCAGTATCATATAATAGCATATAAATATGTAAGTACATTCAACTTTTCAATATAATACAGTAGCTGTTTATTAGGAAACATTTGAAACCCAGCTCACTTACACATCCCTTTAAATACATAAAAATTTGATGCAAAAGAAAACACTTCCAATATTACTTGATCTTTGCTGATTTGTGGAGACAGCTTAATAACACCTTCCAATGCTTCATCTTCAAGGCCCTTCTATTCAATAGCTTTAAACCTTGCTGGGTCCAAGCAGGATAAATCTTTATACAACTTTTTGTGCTGTACAACGCGTGAATCTAGTGTCTGGACAATGCGGTCCATTATTACTCAAATGCAGCTAGTGAATATGAGGAATTTCATCTGCCCTTCTTTTCTTCTCCTTCTGTCTCTTAACTGGCAAAGCTGTTTCCAAAGAGTCAATTTCCAATCTTTGATTTTCATCCATATTCAAATGTGAAATCTTGTTATTACATTTATTAACAAATTCCAATGCCTTGCTGTGAACTTTATAAAAGGTTCTTGTCTGGTCCTTCAACTTTGTTTTAACTCCACGCAGTGTACATATCTAAACCACTTATCTATAAATAACTTGATAATGGGCCGATGTTTCAAATATATACAAGTAAGTAAATGCTGTCAATATTGTTTCAAACTTTAGAAGACTTTGAAGTAAAACATCTGCTTCTTATTTTGTTTTGTTTTTGTTTTGCATCAAAATGAATCTTGTATAATTTATAAGCATGTCAATAGATTTACAAAAGTATTGAAAGCGGCATCATCAAAATATCCAAATATACTTGTTACTGCATTGGATTTTCCTGACCATAATTAGCTTTAATCATTTAATTGTTCTTGTACTAGATGTTTTCCATCAACTTCTATTCATACAGCCATTCTCTTGTATGATATTTTCACATAAGTTGCTAAATTCTAGGAGCAAATTGAAAAAAGAAACGGCAGGCACGTAACATTTTGTTTTTTCAGCAAATCACCAAATTCAAGACACCATATATTAACATGTTAATCAGCGACATCAGTAATTTTACTTGTAAACCATTATACTGCCCATTGTAGATCTCCATCTGTACTATCAGATAAACATCTTTTTGGGATCAATTTTAAGATGCAGTAATGTTTTAGACAAAAGATCAAAAAGTCTCTGTCCTTTACCATCACCATTACTTGGCACAACTGAAAGTAGCTCTCAGATAACACCTTTAGGCACATACTGAATAATAATGTTAAACTAATTGATGGATGAATCATGTTGGGTGACACAATCCCAGACTGGGATTTCTAGCTAAGCTTCATTGCGCAGTCGCAATAGTAAAGATCCGAACCTATATAATGTATGCATCGGCCATGTATAACCCAAATCATTTACTTTTTCAGAGTTATTTATTATATTCCTAAATATAAATTATCCTTGAAAAATTATTTGATTAATTTGTTTTTTATTAAAATGGTAATGCCATGTAAGTTTTAGTTGCATACAGTAATAATATTGGAACTATTATTATATTTTCAAACTACTAAAAGTTCATTAAAATGTTTGACATATTGTCTCATGTTTAAGAGGGCCTACTTGCAATCAGGCAAGCGGGCACCCTGGCCAGTCCGCCACTGGTTTCCAATCACACACAATCATCCACATATACAGATGCCACTCACATGGTCATCCTCATAGACCATGTGAGTGGCACAGTACAAAGATGTTATACATATACAAATATTATCCATTATAGTAGTTGAAACAATTTATAATAAAACAAGACACCATCCAGAGTGCTATATAGAGAAGAGAGGAAATGAACATGTTGGCATTGTAATACAGTCAATCAGAGATTTACTATTCCCTCCCTTAAGCACTCAATACTTCCTGCATGGAGCTCTATATAAGCTACAAAATACTACAAGAGTATTTTAACACATTTTTTAGCGCCACAATATGGCACCCCCAACAGGCAAGTCTAATCGTACATCTGGCTCTGGTCACCACTCAATGACTCAAAAAAAAAAAAATAGGACTCATACACAATAACTATCAGCACTACATACATAAATACATAGTTAATGGCACATATAATCACATACATGACTCCTAGATATATCTGGATGCACATAAATCCATTAGCCATCACAGTTTCCCATAGAGTGTTTTACTTAGGACTAATTAATTATAATGGCTTATCTCTTTCCTCTCGTTCTTTAGGGCTCTACTGCAGGGACTTTGTTCCAACAATCACATCCAGGACTTGCATCTTGACCTGAGCAGTTGTGAGGTGAGATGGGGCAACGGGGTGAATAATTTGAACTTTAACCACTTTAAACTATTACATTTTCATTTGTTTCTGTTATTTCCATTATATTTTAGTTTCTTAAAAGTTTTATGTTTACAAAACGATAGAATTACAATTATGAAGTAAGTCGATCTTAATAGTGCATAAACATTTTACTGGTGAAATTGTAGCTGTAATGAAATTGAAAATGAAATTGTAGATGTATCTGTTACCTTCTCTCCCACTTTCCTTTTACTCTCCATCTTCTTAACGTTATCTTACTTCTTCTAGCCTCTCCTCATCCTCCTCTCGGCTTGTTCTTCATTTCTCATGCATCCTCTTGTTCCTCTTCTAACTTTTTCCTTTTTCTGTTCTTTCCCCTCTCCTCCTACTCCTCTTTCCTCTCTTGCAGCTCTTACCTATCGTCCCTTCTTCCTTGTCTTCCCTCTCTCTCCTTTTGCTCCTTACACACTCTCATCTCTTGTATCTCGTGTTCCTTTACTGCCTATATCCTTCTGCTGCTCTTCCCCCTTTCTCTTTCATTGTGTCTCCTCTTGATCCTATTTACCCTCTATTCTCATGGTCCTCTTTCCTCTGATCTTCTCTTGATTCTCTTTCCCTCTTGATTTTCTTCTTGTGCAACTGTTAATCAATGTTGACCCTCTCTTATTCCATCCTCACTCCCCCTCTAGATCTTCCCTATCCCTGCCCCTAAATCTCATCGCCAACTGTTAATCAATGTTGATCCTCTCCTACTCCAGTCTCACTCTCCTTCAAGTTCTTCCCTATCCCTGCTCCTCAGTCTCATCGCCAACTTTTACTCAATGTTGACCTTCTCCTACTCCATCCTCACTCCCTCTCTAGTTCTTCCCTATACCTGCTCCTCAATCTCATCGCCAACTGTTACTCAATGTTGACCTTCTCCTACTCCATCCTCACTATCCCTCTAGTTCTTCCCTATCCCAGCTCCTCAATCTTATCGCCAACTGTTAATCAATGTTGACCTCCTCCTACTCCATCCTCACTCTCCCTCTAGTTCTTTCCTGTCCCTGCTCCTCATTCTCATCGCCAGATATTAATCAATGTTGACCTTCTCCTACTCCATCCCCGCTCTCCCTCTAGTTCTTCCCTATCCCTGCTCCTCAATCTTATCGCCAACTGTTAATCAATGTTGACCTCCTCCTACTCCATCCTCACTCTCCCTCTAGTTCTTTCCTGTCCCTGCTCCTCATTCTCATCGCCAGATATTAATCAATGTTGACCTTCTCCTACTCCATCCCCGCTCTCCCTCTAGTTCTTCCCTACCCCTACTCCTCAATCTCATTGCCAACTGTTAATCAATGTTGACCTTCTTCTACTCCATCCTCACTCTCCCTGTAGTACTTCCCTATCCCTGAAGGAAAGTTTAGGTAAAAGCTTATTTTATATTATGTGTGCCAACTGAATGTTTGTATGCTACCCTATTTATGTATAACAGTAAAAATCGCAATTTGGGCTAATTTAGTTAATCACATTTTGCTTTAGTACACTGCAGTGTACACTTCCCATTATGCCAATCATGTGTATCCAGATTTGTAAAGTAGAAAAGCCATCACATTATTGTGCAACAAGATGCAAACCCACTAGTTATAACTTTCCAGGCACAGACAAAGCTCTTTTAGCTGTAGGCCATGTCAAAAGGCCTTTGGACAATGAAAAAAACATATGTTTCAAAACTTTTAGTCTGAAAAAGAGCATAATTACTATTGCGACAACACATCATCAGTAGGGTAAAACTGACCTGTCTCACGAAGGTCTAAACCCAGCTCACGTTTAACTGGACCGTGCAGAGATCAATGATAAGTGTGAGTGGCTTTTTATGCATTTCCTTCTGGGATTCAGTAACTACTATATTCTGAGATGTTATCCACCCACATGTATTTAATATGTTTAATCACTCAAATTAATTATGATTTTATGCAATAAATAAATGTTAGTTTTTTATAGCTGGAGTTTTGTTTTCTTTCTTTTTCTCTTCTCCTTATGCTTTGGTTAGTGTGAGAGGATTTGAACACTTAATGTGTTGCCCTCCATATAGCACACGTATATAGAAATGTGCCATGTCTGACTTGAGCACATGCTGATACTTAGGAACATGAGTACCTGTGTTTTATTTTATCTATCAGTGGGAGGAGTGGATTAGTGAAATCAGTAGATCTTTTGGTATATGACACCTACCATCTTCCCTGCACAAACCTAGAAGTGGGTAGGTATAAATATAACTTCAAACCTTTTCCTGCAGAAGTGAAAACTCCCATCTCACAGGAGAACCTTGACCGATTTTTTTGCACTTAAAAACTAGATTTGTGACATTTGTCCTGCATAATTATGCTCAGACTCAATTTCTTAAAACATAGATACTTTTTAATCTTGCAGTTGTTCTTGTTTCACTCCCTCTTTCATGTTCTCCATCCTACTCCTCACTCAGTCTGTCCCCCTTGGTCCTCTTTCACAGTCTCTGTCAACATCCATTCCATCCTTCTGTAAAAAAGGGTAATGTCAAATATGTTACCCTCCAAGATGCAACACCGGACCCACATAATGCGGTGAGATATTTAGCACTTGTCATCAATTATTGGACAGGTGACATTTAGATAGATACATAGATAGACAGACAGTTGTGCTTATAATAAACCACATTTCCAGTTGAAACTGATTCTAGACACCAGCTGCTAACTATATCACTTTAGCATGAAAACTCTGCATGTTATAATGAACACTATAATCTTCCCTTCCCCTCAAAGGCAAGGCGATCGGTTGCCATGGACCACCAGCACTACAGCTCATGCTGTGACAAATTATACAAACAAGCCATTAAACACAAGCTAGCATCATGTTCGCTAACAGATTAAACAAACACATTGTTTGCAGATTATTTGTTCCTTTTACATTGCACATATACCTGTTATTATAAATGTACACATCAAATTTACTGATACTGTTTCATTTCTGTGTGAAACTATCTCTATTTTAATTGGTTTATGTTATTATTGCATTCCACATTAAATACATCTGTATCGCAAGCTCCCAATCTACCCATTAAATAGTCTTCATTTTCCCCCTTTATTCGTTTTTGGTTACTAGGTCAGAGACAATAAGCCTTGTATTTCACTGGACCATATTGTCATCTTCCACAACCTATGTTCCTCCTTGTAAACTTTGCCATGTTCATTTATTCTTCACAATCTTCTCTTCCCTTACTATTAACCCCACCCTTCCCACTTCATCATTCTTGCACATCTTCTACTCCTCCTCCCCTCTGTTCATAAAATGTCTTCAAGGGAAAAGTCCATTAAAAATCAAGTTTATTTTATAATAAAGATTATATTAGTGAAAGTTACTTACAGTTATGCTTAGCTTGGCAGTGACTCCTCCATGATCTATAAGCTGATTGGGTCAAATGTTCAAGAGCCTGCTACATTCCTCAGCATCTCACAGCACCTAACATACCAAGGTCTTGCAGCAATAACTAGAGAGTGCTAACATTTTTCATATATATTTGAACTTCTTTAAGTGAAATCTTTCATATAAGAACAGCTTATATGAAACTTCCCCTTTCAGCTTCCTCAGTACATAATACATTTCCATCTAATTTTTTCATCTGTAATATCGTCCTTTGCCTCTCAACTCTTCTCTCTGTCCCTTCATATAAATTTGAAGGTATATAGTGATCTGTGCCGCATTGCCCAAGCTACAGAAATCACAGTGTATATCTACTACTGATGATGAAAGGTATATGGACAATCTGAATTGTAGAGGGAAGGGTCAGAAGTTGTTTTGTGAGAATGGCTACAACAAGCTGGCCCTCTGTGTGGAGAGATATGGGTGAAGTGGTTGGGGACATGTGGGTAAGGGGGAAACAAGGAAAAAGATGGTGTCATAACTGTTTCTCCTTCTCTTTTACCCACTGCCTTTGTCTCAGTTGATTATGTTCTCTTGTTTCTAACTTTTCATTTGACTCTTTATATTTTCCACTTGTCCCCCAATTTTCCCTCGCTTTCTCCTTTGTCTCATCTTCGTTTCCTTTATCTCTTCTTTGTTTTCTTTCTCCTTTGCTTCCTCCAGTTGCGTTCTGTAGGTGCTCAGATATTACAGGACCAGTTTCCTCCTATCAGCAGCATTGGGAGCCTGAACATATCTGATAATGGTGAAGACCTAATCCCTGGCAGGGACGTACTGTCTATCTGTCTCCCACTGTCTATCTTTCTCTCTCTTACTGTTTCATAGACTAGGACTCTATCGTGCTCTCTTTCTGCAGCTCTTCTCTACTGTCTCTCTCCATTCCTGCTCTCTTGGTTTCTACTCTTACTTTTGCCTCTATCTGTTGTCTCTCAGGATTGGACTCTCATTTGATGACTCTAGTGCCTGCATTGGCCAGAAACAGACACCTAAAGCATCTATCTATAGGCAGAAATTTCTCAGTGAAGTCACGGTAAGAATCTCCGTCTGGGGTGGAGAACATAATTTTTTTTTGAGGCTTTAAGAAGAAGGAGAAGAGTATTGTGTAAGAATAATTACAAAGGAGTGATACTGGGATCAATAGTGAATCCTCCTTCTGATTTCAGAGTTCTAGAGGAAATCCTGCAGAGAATTGTGAACGTTCTTCAGGATGAAGACTGTGTGAGTGACACTGAAATAACACACATAGTCGTAAAATACAAACCTATATACTGTAATAACATTTAGTGAGGTAAATGCCATGTGGAGGGATGTCCTGTAAGAACAAATAGTGAGGTAAAATACCCTGCTGAGAGTTATAATATCACACAGAGAGGCAAAATATCATGCAGACGGATATGATTACTCACAGTGAGGTAACATACCATGCAGAGGAATATATAGTAACATACATAGTATAAACATAAGAAAAATATAAAAAAGTGTAATAACACGCACACACACATATATATATATATATATATATATATATATATATCTTAAAGAGCACAGTGAGATAAAATGAAATGCATAATTATATAATAATATACAGTGAGGTACATACTATGTAGATATAATAACATATTGTATATACAGCTAAACACCTTACAGAGATATTATTACACAATTAGCATATATACAAGTAAAATAACATATAGACAGATATATAAACCCATATAGAAGTAAAATAGCATACAAAGTGATATATAGTAATAACATATATACAGAGAGATATAACACGGATACAGATAAAATATTGTCCAGCGATATATAATAACAAATGTACAAGTAATACCACACAGAGGGATATAGTATAATAGCACATCTACAAGTAAAATATCATACAGAGAGGTATAATGACTCACATGTTTGTCTCTCTCTCAGTCCCTGCAGTCTCTGTCTCTGGCAGACTCTCGTCTGAAGTCTCGCACCTGTATTGTACTGAACGCTCTCGGGAGCAACATGTCTCTGCAGGAGCTGGATATCAGTGGGAATGGGATGTCAGATATGGGGGCAAAGATGCTGGGCAAAACCCTACAGATCAATAGTACCCTGCGGTGAGTACTGCAGATTAATACCATGCTACAAGCAGTACTTGTGGTGATTGCTGCTGTTTTGTCCTCACTGGATATATGGTTGTGTAGTTGTACAAATGAATGAACTCAGGAATGTATTCTTGCACACAAAAAATCATGAGAAGCAGAAATCTTGTAAAAGCAAGTGGACCTACTAGCTAGTAAGGCAGGCAGACGCAATGAGCCAGATTTAATTACAAGCCCACATCACGTGGGATTCAGGCCGTATGTCTGTGGGCGTGCTGCGGGCTCCCGTTTGTCCACGATTCCGTTGCTATTCAATTGAACAAACCCGCAAGTTACGGGTTGAACGTTGAAGCCGTAAACCATGCACTGGTTCATTGCAGTTCAGGGCGGGAACATGATCAATTAAGCAAGGCCGTAACCACCCATTTCAAAACAGCCAATAGAAAATGAGACCGCCATCAATATGGCAGTAAAATATGGAGGTTACATGTCAATCAGTTAGGTTTGGGGGTCCGATATGTCACAGGACTCGCAAACCCTCAGAATACAAAATAATAAAAATGGATGCCAGTACTGTTCTAGTCCATATGGGTGTCCTGATATGTATTAACTCATTGATTCCCAAGATCGATATAACCCCGAAATGACACATAAAAAATATGATTTTTTATTGCCGATTTGCGAGCTTGAGACTGTTGTGCAATTAATTCTAATGTCTATCATTGCTTTCCTTGTAATTTACAGTGCAGTATTGATTTTTTTATTTGCATTTACAATGCCGTGGCAGGGGTTATACTCTAGCACTCGTAGGATTTTCTCCTACATTTGCCGTTTACGGGTGTGAAAACATTTGAGGCTTTGGGAAATTGAAGCAATGGAATAGCGATTTGGGATTTTAGCGATCATACTCTTGCAGACGGGAAAGATCAAAGGTTGCAAGTTCTGGATTTAACAACCGCAGAGTTTTAGAAGCCGTAACTCGTAATCCATTTGGAGCCCGCAAACAATACGCCAATTGAATAGCAAATTAACTTATGGCTTCGCTAATGGGCTCCAGTAACTTACGATTGCTCAATTGAATCAGGTTCAATATTTCCAGACTACAAGCAGCAGGTGTGCGCTGAAGACATTGCAGGAGATTTATTGTAGGGTAGAAGGAACACATACAAATGAATGAGATAGATAGGAAACACTAGGGCAGCCTAGTGTGTTTTACAACAGATACTATTTTAACCTGTTTAAATATTTCTATTGTAAAGAAGTAAATTCCTCAAATTACACCTATTCATTCTACTCTCAAATTAGAGGTAGCAGCATCTGTTTGAATGTGTTTATTTAATTATTGATTAGCAATAAAATCAGTATTTGATAAAAAAAATGTAACGCATCAAACTTACATTGCCGTGGCCACTTCACACAGACCAGTCTGAAATAAATTTTAGGATAGATCCTGGAAAGATCTGTTCTCATATCTAATGCATCTAATATAGAGTGGAGAGAAGCAGATTTGCTGGAGCCTGCAATGTTGGTTGTAAAACCTCCATTGATTTTTGCTGATTTTATTGCTAATCATTTGTCCTAAAATATATTTAAAATGTTCTATTACAAATCTTGTCTATTTTTTCCTTATCCATATATATATTAATGCATTAATGCATGAAACATTTGTAGGTAAAGATAGCTTATGTATACACATCAAGCCTCATGGGACAGGGGTTTACTATGCCATGACTGGATAGAAAACCTCCTTTTCCTCAGTATGCATTATTATTGTGGACACTCAAGGCACTTTTAGTAGGTGGTATATTGTGATGATACTAACTTCGGATCAAGTACATGGACAATATATTAATACCTCAAGTTATTCACAGCAACAGACAGCAATATGAAACCTCAAGCAAGAAAATGATATAGATATTGATGGAGGATTTGAGCAAAAAGGTCCCCTTATTTAATCAACTTAAACAATTGCTTTGTGCTCCTCCATGACATGCCTGAAATGTTCTTACTGTGATTACGGAAACTAGAAAACATGAGTTAGGACATATCAAAATACCTTTTTAATTTCTTGCATTACTAACCCTGGATTATACGCAGGAAAAAAAGGCAAAAATAAAATAGTATGTTCTGTTAAGATATAATAACTAATTATACCAAAGATCAATTTAACAATTTTAATCACATAAATACAAAAATATAATAATAGAGACAGCGGCCACTAACTTATAATTTACTAAGACAAACGCAGGCATATATGTTTTAGCAAAATAATCTCATACATAGACACAAATTGCACATAAAATGCAAATTGCCTAAAGAGAGCGGGTAGTTGAATAATGAACACCCAAAAATGCACTTAATTTCAGTTGAGTCTAGTTGCTAGGAAGCTTTCCAGGAGACTTCATTGGTGTCTCAGGGAGTGGGTTGAAAAGAGTAGGCTAGAAATATCAATATAATCATGTAAGCTTTGTAAGGCTAAAGGAGTACAAAATATATACTGAAATAATCAGTGTGGTATCTCTCTGCTTGAGCCCTTAACTTGTTCAGATGATTGCATGACCCCCTTTTCGTGATCTTGTACCCCTACTGTTATAGGGTGTTCATTTCAGTAAAGGCGATCCTCCATAGCAATTCCATAAAATAATAGTGATTATATGCTCGCACACTTCTGCCAAATATTGTTGTGAGTGTGTATTGCTGTGTTATTTGAGCCAATGTTCCCTATAGGGCAAAAAAATATATGGCAGTATACTGGCAGCATTTTTCTACAAAAATGGTTAACCTGGGTAACCTAGAGTAACAGAAGAATGTAAACACAGACTCCCTTTGTATGGCAGACTTTTCCAATTATAAGCAATCCTGGATTCCTTTGAATCCTCCTCTCCTTGCTTGTCTTAAGATATTTATCAAGGAAATATTCTTGCCTTACATTGCATTTACCTGCACCACTATGCTTCCTCTTTGTCCTCCAATCCCTTCCTACTTTTCCTCGTAGTTTTTTGCAGATAATATGGTGATAATATTAATATGAATAATATTTATTAATATTAATAAAAAATTACATATTTTATATATTTGCCAATTTTGACTACACAATACATAAGCTTTGGCCTCCTGAAATAAATATAACTGTATTATATGAAAATATATTTATTACAATGAATAAAAATAATATAAATTCAGTGTCTTTTAATATAACAAGTTGGTATAAACAATTGTAATAAATATAATATCAAAGTACAACAAATTATAAAGTATCAGTTATTATCACATAGTCCACATAATCATATATAAAACATGCACAATATGCTTAATATAAATGATATAGTAATTATGATATCAGAGATAGTTTTGCTTATTTTATTAAGATACCATTGCAATATCATATAACTTTTATAGTCTAATTACGATATTATCTCTAAATTAAAAGAGAAAATGTTTTTCATTACAATTAGGTATCAAAATATATTAGATTGCTGACAGCTGATAATTGTGATATTTATAAAATTAATCTGTAAATTGTATGTTGACTTACAAGGTACAAGATTATAGTGATATGATTATATCAGATAAATATTAGTATATCAATCTACTTTATAGTAAACTAACAAAATATTTCCATAACTTTAATGAAAAGAAAATATGGTTAAATATGAATCTTATACAATACCCAATTCCAATGTCTTGTCCATGCTTCCTTCAATGTCCAACCCAAGGAAGATTGATCCTTTTCTTTTGTTTCAAATTCTTTTGTGAGTGACTTATATATGGGGTATATAGGGCAAAACTAATGTCAATTTATATCTTGGAATACCAGATGGTGCCCTTGTATCTTCATATTACAATAAAAAAATTAAATAAAATTACCTAATGACCTTGTGACCTGTATTTCAATTAGATTTCAGTATAAAATGTCACATGTTACATACCACAGGCAAATTTATTAATTGGGAACCAGACAATATAATCTACAGAAAACGTTCCAATAGAATATTTGACTATTTACCAATGGAAACTGTTAGAGAGTATTCCTCTAAGTTATGAACTTAATCTCTTAACCCTCCTGGTGTTATGATTATGTCAGTATTTAGAATGTTAAAGCGGTACATTAAAAAATACTGACATAATCAGACCACCTTCTTCCGCCGCCATGTGTCGCCTACGCTCGCAGGGAAGGGATAATATATATACAGTGGATATAAAAAGTCTACACACCCCTGTTAAAATGTCAGGTTTCTGTGCTGTAAAAAATGAGACAAAGATAAATCATTTCAGAACTTTTTCCACCTTTAATGTGACCCATAAACTGTACAACTCAATTGAAAAACAAACTGAAATCTTTTAGGTAGAGGGAAGAAAAAATATAAAAATAAAATAATATGGTTGCATAAGTATGCACACCCTTAAACTAATACTTTGTTGAAGCACCTTTTGATTTTATTACAGCACTCAGTCTTTTTGGGTATAACAGAACAACATGATCAGCATGGCACATTTTGACTTGGCAAGATTTGCCCACTCTTCTTTCAAAAACACTCCAAATCTATCAGATTGCGAGGGCATCTCCTGTGCACAGCCCTCTTCAGATCACTCCACAGATTTTCAATCATATTCAGGTCTGGGCTCTGGCTGGGCCATTCCAAAACTTTAATCTTCTTCTGGTGAAGCCATTCCTTTGTTGATTTGGATGTATGCTTTGGGTCGTTGTCATGCTGAAAGATGAAGTTCCTCTTCATGTTCAGCTTTCTAGCAGAAGCCTGAAGGTTTTGTGCCAATATTGACTGGTATTTGAAACTGTTCATAATTCCCTCTATCTTAACTAAGGCCCCAGTTCCAGCTGAAGAAAAACAGCCCCAAGGCATGATGCTGCCACCACCATGCTTCACTGTGGGTATGGTGTTCTTTTGGTGATGTGTAGTGTTGTTTTTGCGCCAAACATATCTTTTGGAATTATGGCCAAAAAGTTCAACCTTGGTTTCATCAGACCATAACACCTTTTCCCACATGCTTTTGGGAGACTTCAGATGTGTTTTTGCAAAATGTAGCCTGGCTTGGATGTTTTTCTTCGTAAGAAAAGTATTTCGTCTTGCCACTCTACCCCATAGCCCAGACATATGAAGAATACAGGAGATTGTTGTCACATGTACCACACAGCCAGTACTTGCCAGATATTCCTGCAGCTCCTTTAATGTTGCTGTAGGCCTCGTGGTAGCCTTCCAGACCAGTTTTCTTCTCGTCTTTTCATCAATTTTGGAGGGAGCTCCAGTTCTTGGTAATGTCACTGTTGTGCCATATTTTCTCCACTTGATGATGACTATCTTCACTGTGTTCCATGGTATATCTAATGCCTTGGAAATTCTTTTGTACCCTTCTCTTGACTGCTTTTAACAATGAGATCCCTGTGGACCATGGCTTTTGCTGTGGTATGCGACTAATACAATTTCAGGAAAGACCAACTAGAGCAGCTGAACTTTATTTGGTGTTAATCAGAGGCACTTTAAATGATGGCAGGTGTATGCTGACTCCTATTTAACATGATTTGGAATGTGATTACTTAATTCTGAACACAGCTACATCCCCAGTTATAAGAGGGTGTGCAGACTTATGCAACCACATTCTTTTTCTTTTTTTTTCTTCCCTTTACCTAAAAGATTTCAGTTTGTTTTTCAATTGAGTTGTACAGTTTATAGGTCACATTAAAGGTTGAAAAAGTTCTGAAATGATTTATCTTTGTCTCATTTTTTTACAGCACAGAAACCTGACATTTTAACAGGGGTGTGTAGACTTTTTATATCCACCCAAGGACCTTAATGTGGCTCAAGAAGAAGCACATTAAGGTCCTTGGGTAGCCTAGCCAGTCTCCAGACCTTAATCCCATCGAAAATCTGTGGAGGGAGTTGAAGGTTTGAGTTGCCAAACATCAGCCTCAAAACCTTAATGACTTGGGGCCTCATTCTATTATCGGCCATAACGGCCGCAAAGCTGCGATTCCTTGCGACCGTCTTACGGCCCCGTATAGAGCTACCTCTACCTTGCAATTCAAATGGACGGCGCCGCAAGGATATCCCACTTACGGCTGGCCGCATATCATGCAACCGGCCACAAGGTCAGAAAACTTTAAATGCAAATATAAATTCAAGATGGCACTGTAAAGCTCTGTAAATGCTAGGCATCATAAAGGGGGACATGAGGATTAATTACAACACCCTCTCAAGCTTGCACATCGCCCAAATCCGCTATTTCATTAACGGTTTATTTTCCGTCCCGCAGCCTGGGCGGGTCTGAGGTGCTCCAAGCCCTCGGGACATTGTCCACGGATATTTGACATGAATTAAAATAAAAATTATTTTCAGATTTGAGTGTAGGGGAATGTTGTGCTCTGAATGCTAACACCTCCAATCACTTTATCGTCTCATCACAGTGCAGGATGGCTATATTATGTGCTTAATTGTGTGCTTGCGGGACCTTTTTGGTGCAAGTAAGCTGCGGCTCGGTTTTAGCCTTGCCGAGAGGGTTCCCGTAGCAATAGAATAGCAACCAGGGCTTTCTTGCGGCCGAAACTCTTGCGGCCGTTTAAAATCAAAGGCTTTCCTGCTGCGCGTGTGGCCGCAAGCGATAAATCTATCTATCTATAAATAAATAAATAAATATATATATATATATATATAAAAATAATATAGAAAATATTTAGGTGTATATATATATATATATATATATATATATATATATACATGTATATATACACATACATATTTAAAATATACACTAAAACGTTTTCTATATTCTGGACCATCCCCCACCCTAGTCCCAGCAGAGCACCATTACCCATTTCCTCATCCCTTTCCCCTGTACCATCCTCCTCCCATACCCCGCTGCCCCCTTATAATCCTCCCTTTCCCCCTTCCCCCTTATCCTCCTCCCTTCCTCCTTATCCTCCTCCTCCCTTTCCCCTCTTTCCCCTTATCCCTTTTCCTCCTCCCTTTCCCCCTTATCCTCCTCCCTTTCCCCCTTATCCTCCTCCTCCCTTTCCCCCTTGTCCTCCTCCTCCTCACTTTTCCACTCTCCATTCACCTCCCTTTACCCTCTCCCCTTACTATGATCTGATGATTATCCTTTGCCTGCGGCATCTCATCTGGCTGTGTCCTGGACCGGGAAACGCTAATGACGTGACAGGCATACAGAGTGACGTCACATGCACGTCACGTTATTAGCGTGTGCCGGTCCCCGTCACAGCCAGATGAGATGCCGCAGACAAAGGATAATCATCAGATCATTGTAAGAGGAGCGGGGAAAGGGAGGTAAATGGAGAGGGGGAAGTGAGGAGGATGATAAGGGGGAAGGGGGGGAAGGGAGGAGGAAGGGAAAGAGGAAAGAGAGGATAAGGAGGAGAAAGGGGAAAAGGAGGAGGAAGAATGGTGTGCTCAGGGGGGCCGGGGAAATTAGGCAGCATTGGGCCCCCTCCAGATCCACCCCTGCACTTCTGATGTAATCCCCAATGTGGCTTGGGGTTACCGCTTTAGGTACTTAAAATTAACCCCGATAGGAGGGTTAAGATTAAAGGAAGAATGAAGTAATGTCTCTTAACAGAAAACAATTACTAATTAAAATCCTATTTCAGTGAGAAGCTGGAAATTCTTTACACAGAAATTATCCAAATGTAAAGGCATGCATATGTATATAAATGTATGAAAGCACATAAAATAATATACATGGATATAATTGAAAGATATAATAGGAATATAATATTAGATTATAATAACCATAAAAGGTGATTTTAATAGTAAAAATACCCTGACATACTCATACCCATTATATCCCCATTTATCTCCACTTTTTTCTTCCAGGTCTGTGCTCTGGGACAGAAATGCAGTAACAGCCTCTGGATTTATGGATGTGGCTCGAGCTCTGGAGAAGTGAGTGAACAATGTGTCGAAATATACAATAACCCCCTCATCTAAACATTAATTGACAAAAAAGATATACTCTCATATTAAATAAATATCCCCTGTCACCAAAAAACACTGTATACTGCTCTCTGCACTGGTATCTCTGTCTATACAGTGACCATTAATGCAGTACAATGTGAACCACACTACTGTAAAGATCTGCTAAAAGCATAATGAAATATATTTTGAATTTTTGAAATACGTGCATTTTTCACTGAGAAATTATTATTTAAGTTTCTGTTTACATGTGTCACTGGCAAGCCCCCAAAAAGACCCACAGCTGCTGCTCCGTGTAGTGAGCATAAGGAAAAAAAGTGAACCCTTCACACATTCATCTGTGCAGAGAAAGTACTTCTGGAAACACCTAAATATGTTACCTGTGGAGTAACTCATTGCTGCTGCATTCCTGAATTCCTTTCCTTTGTTTTCACGGAGCATTAATCATGGAACTGTCAGTGTGTTTGTAAACAGACCTTAGATTTTTTAGGTGCAATTTAAAATAAATTGATAATCTTAACACCATGAAGAGCACTTATAACTATATAATGACAACTAAGTACCCATATTTCCAAAGTTATATACATTACCCCAAGAATACAGACAACACTAACTATATATTTACATCTTAATTATAAAATTGCTTCTTCAACAGGACACTAACTGCCTTTCACACATGCATTAACAGCCCCCCCCCCCCCCCCCCAGTTATTACTTAAATAAAAAAACAGCAGCATGCAAGGGCTATTAGAGGTGGGTAAGACTTTGATCATGATAAACCATCTTCGTGCAGAAAATATACTATATTGTTTTCCTTATATAATACAGAGATAATGTGGTGGAAGAGAAGCAGCCAAAGGGCTGGAAAGGCAGTAGTGATGTATGAGGAACCATTCATTTGTGTTGACTGTCCCAAACAGACAATGATCCAACTAGATGTTTCATATCTTTCTCAAATATACGTCAACTGTATACTCAGTTAAATAATACACAGAGACCAATAAAATATGCCTCCAAGTCATATATCTCATCAAAACCTTTCACTGAATGTCTCAAATACCAAACCAATATATACTAACTCTCCACTATTTTAACAGTGACAATATTATGCAGTCTACCCAAGTGTATACAGAGTCTGCTCAAAGACAGATATGCTCTCAATCACTAAACTCTGGACTGCAAAATCACAGTTATTGTGAATGGGAGTCACTTGTGATTACATAGTATATTGAGACGGTTGCAATAAAAGAGCCTGCATGGATACTGTATACACTGACAACACCACACTGTAATCCTTTCCTATATTATGGTGTATCTCCCTCAGGAATCGGAGCCTGCGGTTCATGTCTTTCCCTGTGGGCGACATCTGCCAGGCGTATCAGAAACATCCTGAGAGAGCTGAAAGTGCCTGGAGAAAGGTGAGTGACATATCACTGAGACTGAATGCCCTTGAACCTAAGACTACCCCATTATCCACTGTCTGTTTAATACACTGTTTTTGAGGACAGACTCTTCAGTGTACTTTCTCTCTTTAATGACATTTGGTGCTTTTTAAAAGGCCCCAGCTCCTTATGCAATGTTTGGGGTCTTTGTTCTTCACCTCTCTCTCAGATACACAGCTGTCTTCTGAGGAACTCTCAGACGGTTATGGGCTCTGACCAGAGAGCACTGCGTCTCCAGCAGGGTGTCACGAGCAGTGCAGAGCAGGTACTGAGCATCGCACCTGAAAGCCTAGTTCACCCTTTCTCTCAATAGGTCCAAATAAGATTTAGAGCTGAGCAGTGTACATACAACAGTACTAACACATCTATTTAAAAAAGGCAATCATAATATTTGTAGGACTAAAACTCAAATTGTATAGTATTAACAGTTGCCGATATTGTTTTAAAGGAATATGGAAGTCACACTTAAAGTTACATATGTTTTTGACAGGTAAAATAAGTGCTGCAGATGTTAAGAAAATACTGCTCTTACAACCATTCAGACAAGTTTTCTTTTGGCTTTGCAATACATGTACCCGTATGTATATATTGCAATAGTGTACACAATTTTCTAATACATAAAATATTGCTGGATGAACTCCCAAACAAAGCCCACTCACAACATATGGTAACATCGCAAACTCATCTCATCTATAGGAATACTCAAATACACCAAATAAGCACATTATTTCCATTTATATTGTAGATCTGTGGGTATACTGACTCTGACAACACATTTCTCCAGTAGACTTCTCGCAAAAGTCCATATAAATTTGAAGTCCATATTGTTTAATAATGTTACCATGCTACAGTTGTCACTGTTACACCAAAAATAAATGTATAGTTGTGAAAAGACATCAAGTAAGAATATTTGCCTGGTGGTTCCCATTTCATATTCTATGTTTGTATATGTTTTCAGTACATGTAGAGTACTTCTCATGTCTGTCTCTCAGATGTTGCAGACACTCTCAGCGATGATCCACGATCACATCCATGCACTGCGGTCCTGTGACCTGGACACTGTCAGAGAGGATATCATGTGTGCAAGACAGCTCTTACGAGATGCCAGGAACTGTCGAGCAGTATGTCTTACACATAATGTATACTTTCATTTTTATTTTTTCAGTTTTTCCCCTTATCATCTCTTGCTCTTTGGGGAATGTATTTTTCTTTTCCAAGATTATTTTTAATCCTACCTACAGTCTTGGCATGACTGCATTTTGAATTCAGCCCTTGATACTCAGTGATGTTTTCCTATGTGGTAGCAGCAATATTAGTGGCATCTGTTTTCTTGTTCCTCTTTGCAAATAGAGAACTTGCCAAGTTTGTGCAGTAGCGGTTTGATAGCTAGCTTAGCCTTTTCATTTAAATGTTCATTTTACTTGAAATGAACTTGATTGTGATATTTTTTAACATGCTGATAGTTATAGAATTAAATGGTCTATATTCTAGCGCTGTCTCTTGCAGTTGGTCAAGTATGTGATTCGCCAACCTGGTGCAGGTAGATGAGCACCAGTGGTACCCATTACACACATGCACACTCAGGGCTCCTCTGCACTGAGCCCCACTTCTGATTCTTCTTATCCTCCACATGCTGCTTGTTCTTCTACCGAGAATCTAATAAATTCTTAATCAGGTTCATTTGTTGCTGGATCCATTATCATAGAATCAATTAACTCGCATCAATGTTTGTTACAGAACAACTGAATAAAATATGAGATACTTATATAAAGTGCAGAGGCATATTATGTACCAGGTGTGCAGAGGAGAAGGTGCAAGTGGCCATCTTAGTTTGATATGTGTATCTTTGACGTAGGATGGTGCTATGTATAGATAATACATGCCTAAAATATACAGTGTATTAAAGTAACACACACTGCACAAACCTGATAATAACCTAATAATTAGGTTTTGCCTTACGTTATCTTGGTAAGTTTTCCTTATGGATTTTCCCCTACTTGGTATTTCCTCTTCACTATTTGTACCTGTTCTTCATGTCTCACTTTCATTCATGTAATCCCTATCTCTTACTCTCTCTCTATCCCAGCTGTTACCTCGTCTCTTGGAAGCAGGCAGCTGGCTGTCTCCTTCAGGCCCTGCTCAACGCCTTTTGGAGACTGTCTCATTTGAACTGTCTCGTGCAGTAAACAGAGAGCTGCAGGTACTGAGACCACTGTCTCTGAAGTATGTCACCCACAGACGTATCTGAGCCATTCTCTCCTATTCTTCCTATATTCTCTTTTTGCTTTTTTGTGGTATTACGCGTGTAAGCAACACAGATCATTTGCCCATAGTCATATCTAAAAGATTTAACATTATTGAATGTTATTAGGAAAATAAAAAGAATGGGTTATTATTATTATTGTTTATTTGTAACGCGCCAACATATTCCGTAGCGCTATACATAAGTTAAGTTACAGGCAATGACAAGTTCAAGATTCACACATTGCAATGAATGGAGGGCCCTGCCTTTGAGCTTGGAATCCGGTGTCCATAGCGCTTTCCCTAAAGCACCGCGCAGGATTGAAACTCGCAGACTTACAATCTAAAGAGGGTTAAAATGTAGTTAGCATACACTGTTGTATGCCCACCAATCAGCTATTACTAATACATGTTATTGCTCCCTGTGAGGTCATAAAGCACATGATTATAGTGATTAAGCTAATTTGCGGTGAATTTAATGTTGACAACACAGCATTCTCAAAGACAATTGCCTAAAGTACTAGTACTAGCTCTGCAATTCCCATAACACTTATGAGTAGTAGATAAATAACAGGACAAGGGAAGATCAATAAGGTCAATTCATGAACATAAAATTGTTAAATAAATAATAGGTTCTAAAATACTAATCTTTTTTATTCAAATTTCAATTGCAAAGATATTGTTTTAAATGTAGTTTTCAATGATATTAGTTTTTGTACCACTTCTGTTTCCCATAAAGAACCACTGCACAATGAAAAAACATATATGTCGGATCATTTTGAGTCTAAAAGCATAATTAAGGAGGAAAAAGTCATAAACTACTTTTTAATTAGAAGAAAAAAAATGTTTTGTCTCTGCAAATAATGGAAGATGTGTGTGAGAGAGAGAGTGGGGCATTTACATTTCTGGAGAGCTATGGTCAGATTTGATGCAACATCCTGCTTCTGGGCCAGTGAGGGGGAATGGATGCGGTATCAATTTCAATTGTATCTAGTTATCAAACATGGCTTTGGAGTTCTTCCCGTTCCCTCCATCCCACCCTGCCTCCACTGACAATAAACACTCCCCCCATCATCCAGCTCTCAGGATGTAACAAGCAAGCATGGGTTCTTATACTCATAAACAGTCTTGACATATTCAGATTTTGCCAAAAATATGCTTTATGCCCATGGCGTACACGACTGCTAATATTATTATTACTAGCGAATTGCCCGTCAAAAAATGACGGCAATGAAATTGTAAGGTAGCTAATGGTGTTTTGTGTCTACTACCGAAATATATAATACAATTAATAAATGAATATACTTTACCTATTTTGAAGCATTGTGTTGAAGAGCTGGCAATCTGTTTTGATGTTGCTGCAGCATTAGTGGTGTGGAGCTGCTGTGTAAGCATGGTGAATGTGTGCAGTGTAATAGTGTGCGTGCGCGAGACGAAACCGTTAGCGTCGTTGTGTACTTCTGCATTAGCGTAAAATGGCGGTAATGTGTGGTATGCGTCTTAGCGGAATATCCGTAGGTCGTTTGTGGTGTTTTGCAAGTTTCTTGTGTTTTGCGTGTTTAGAGTGCTGTAGCCTCGTTTTCGTTTTGTTCGGCGGCCATTTTTTCTCTCGCTTAGCGATTTTTTTAGTGTCTAAACTCTTTTATTTTTAGTTAACTGAAGGTGCAAGTTGTTTTTTTGAGGTCCTGGATGCCCCCTCTTGCTGTAGGTAAGCTTTTTATGTATGTGCTGTGTGTATTTATTGTGTTTTTAATTTTGTGATGTTCGCGAGTTGCGGCCGATTTTTGCGAGGTCGTAATGTGTGGTAACGTGTCTCGTATGTTTTTTGCGTTGCAAGGTAAAGTTTGCGAGGGTCGCGGTTGTTGTGTCGTGTTGTTTGCGTTTTAACGTAAATTTTGCGAGGGTCGCAGTTGCTGGCAAGGAGCCAGCAACTGAGGCCCTCGACCGCAGCCCTCGCTATGCGAGGGCCGTGGCTTGCTGTGCAAGCCCGCAAGCGTTAGCAACAACTCGTACGCTCACAACTATATATGTGATTGGTCTTTTCTTGACATGCAGAGATCCTTTAACTAGCCAATAACATTTCTCTACTACATTATTCCAATGTGACTGGATCAGTAGTACATGGTAATTTAATGGCTGCAGTCAGCATAAGTATGGGAATAGGAGGCATGCTGTCTATATGTAATTTTTCGGCACAAATACGATGGACATAGTTGCAGTGATTGGGTGAATGAAGGAAGAAACAAAGCATCCAGTTACTGAAAATTGGACAGAAACATGTGAAAAATGTGCTGAGCGTATTGCTGAAGTAGGTTGGAGAGGCCCAGCTAGGAAAGTTTAGTAGTTGATTTTTACAGTGGGATTTTAAAAAAAGTGCAAGAACTTCCAAACTGTTAATTTACACATAAGATCTTTCCTGGTTGAAAGGAAGACCAAAGTCAGATATCTCTGGTGTAAAAACAAATCAAGAGATATTCACTGGGTTAAAATAATTTGATCTCAGTTTCCAACTTTCTTAAAGTTTTGACAAGAAATATAAGCTCACAGATAGGAGGTCTTAATGTAGACAGCAATGGGCAATGATTGCATTTAATTGTATACAATAGGTAATACATAAATGGCTGTTTTTAACTTTCCTAAAAGATTTTGCCTTTATGAATAGACCTTTAAGTATGAGGTTTGTTACAAAATAATAAAATGTGGGTAATGTTTTTTTTTTTACCTTTTCTTCAGGAGCCAATTATATTTAACTAGATTTCTTACTGACAAAACTGGCGCTTTTTCATAATGCCTCCCTCATTAGTGCACAGGGACTGTGTAGAGTCCTGTTGTGCAAATGAAACATGAATATGTAAACTATAAATAACACCTACGAAATGACAAAAGTCCAGCTGTGCAGGGCCACATTTTAATGAGATCTGAATTTCAGATTACAAACTCTATGTTTGTGATTGCATTTAAGAGCTACAGAATTAATGGTGACCCAGTCATCTAGTGTTATGTGATCTGTAAGATATTTTCCATGTCTAGTATAAAAAAAGAAACAAATCTTTGTCTCCCTAACAGAACATTGCGGACACCATGTGGGAGGCAACTCAGGACCTGTTCCCAGGTGCTGCACGTGATGCTCAAAGAGGAGGTGCAATGCTCTGCAGACTGAGAGAACAGCATGGGCTCAGTCCACCCCATATCCAAGACATGCTCCGGCAGATAGGCAACGAGATACACAGCAAGTTGAGGTGAGAGGTCTGCTGAAAGTCAAGGGAGAAAAGATAATAGGAGTGAAAATCCACAAAGCTAGCCGAGGGAGAGGAACAGACGCACAGCAAGCTGAGGCTAGTGACGCAGATACACAACAAGCTGGGGCTAGTGACACAAACGCACAGCAAGCTGAGGCTAGTGACACAAACGCACAGCAAGCTGAGGCTAGTGACGCAGATACACAACAAGCTGGGGCTAGTGACACAGACGCACAGCAAGCTGAGGCTAGTGACACAAACGCACAGCAAGCTGAGGCTAGTGACGCAGATACACAGCAAGCTGGGGCTAGTGACACAAACGCACAACAAGCTGAGGCTAGTGACGCAGATACACAACAAGCTGGGGCTAGTGACACAAACGCACAGCAAGCTGAGGCTAGTGACACAAACGCACAGCAAGCTGAGGCTAGTGACGCAGATACACAACAAGCTGGGGCTAGTGACACAAACGCACAGCAAGCTGAGGCTAGTGACGCAGATACACAACAAGCTGGGGCTAGTGACACAAACGCACAGCAAGCTGAGGCTAGTGACACAAACGCACAGCAAGCTGAGGCTAGTGACGCAGATACACAACAAGCTGGGGCTAGTGACACAAACGCACAGCAAGCTGAGGCTAGTGACGCAGATGCACAGCAAGTTGGAACTAGCAACGCAGATGCACAGCAAGCTGAGGCTAGTGACGCAGAACCACAGCAAGCTGAGACTAGTGACGCAGAACCACAGCAAGCTGAGACTAGTGAAGCAGAAGCACAGCAAGCCAAGGCTAGTGACACAAACACATAGCAAGCTTAGGCTAGTGACGCAGATACACAACAAGCTGGGGCTAGTGAAGCAGAAGCACAGCAAGCTGAGACTAGTGAAGCAGAAGCACAGCAAGCCAAGGCTAGTGACACAAACACATAGCAAGCTTAGGCTAGTGACGCAGATACACAACAAGCTGGGGCTAGTGACACAAACGCACAGCGAGCTGAGGCTAGTGACACAAACGCACAGCGAGCTGAGGCTAGCGACACAAATGCATAGCAAGCTGAGGCTAGTGACGCAGATGCACAGCAAGCTGAAACTAGCGACGCAGATGCACAACAAGCTGAGGCTAGTGACGCAGAACCACAGCAAGCTGAGACTAGTGAAGCAGAAGCACAGCAAGCCAAGGCTAGTGACACAAACACATAGCAAGCTTAGGTTAGTGACGCAGAAGCACAGCAAGCCGCGGCTAGTGATGCACAGCAAGCTGAGGCTAGTGATGCACAGCAAGCTGAGGCTAGTGACACAAAAGCACAGCAAGCTGAGGCTAGTGATGCACAGCAAGCTGAGGCTAGTGACGCAGAACTACAGCAAGCTGAGGCTAGTGACCCAGAAGCACAACAAGCTGAGGCTAGTGACCCAGATGCACAACAAGCTGGGGCTAGTGACGCAGAAGCACAGCAAACTAAAGCTAATGACGCAGAAGCGTCTCAAGCTCGGGCTAGTGTGCAGAACCAAAGCAAGCTGGGACTAGTGAGCCAGACACAGAGCAAGCTGAGGCTAATGACGTAGTCGCATAGCACGCTGAGGCTAATGACGCAGACGCACAGCAAGCTGTGGCTAGTGACCCAGAGGCACAACAAGGTGAGGGTGGTGACGCACAGCAAGCTAAGACTCCTGATGCACAGCAAGCTAAGGCTAGTGATGCAGACACACAGCAAGCTGAGGCTAATGATTCAGAAACACAGCAAGCTGGGGCTAGTGACGCAGAACCACAGCAAGCTGAGGATAGGGATGCACAGCAAGCTGAGGCTAGTGACACAGAACCACAGCAAGCTGAGGCTAGTGACACAGAAGCACAGCAAGCCGAGGCTAGTGACCCAGAAGCACAACAAGCTGAGGCTAGTGACACAGATGCACAACAAGCTGAGGCTAGTGACACAGATGCACAACAAGCTGGGGCTAAAGAAGCTCAGCAAGCTGGGGCTAGTGACGCAGAAGGACAGCAAACTGAGGCTAGTGATGCAGACGCACAGCAAACTAAAGCTAATGACGCAGAAGCGTCTCAAGCTCGGGCTAGTGCACAGAACCACAGCAAGCTGGGACTAGTGACCCAGACGCACAGCAAGCTGAGGCTAATGACGCAGCCGCATAGCATGCTGAGGCTAGTGATGCAGACACACAGCAAGCTGAGGCTAATGATTCAGAAACACAGCAGGCTGGGGCTAGTGACGCAGAACCACAGCAAGCTGAGGATAGGGATGCACAACAAGCTGAGGATAGTGACACAGATGCACAACAAGCTGCGGCTAAAGAAGCTCAGCAAGCTGGGGCTAGTGACGCAGAAGGACAGCAAACTGAGGCTAGTGATGCAGACGCACAGCAAGCTGAGTCTAGTGATGCAGACACACAGCAAACTGAGGCTGGTGATGCAGAATCACAGCAAACTGAGGCTAGTGGCACAAACGCACAGCAAGCTGAGGCTAGTGACCCAGACACATCAAGCTTAGGCTAATGATGCACAGCAAGCTCAGGCTAGTGAGGCAGACACACAGCAAGCTGAGGCTAGTGACCCAGACACACAGCAAGCTGAGTCTAGTGATACAGAAGCACAGTAAGCTGAGGCTAGTGATGCAGAATCACAGCAAACTGAGGCTACTGGAAAGAATCACAGCAAGCTGAGGCTAGTGAGGCAGACGCACAGCAAGCTGAGGCTAGTGACCCTTACACACATCAAGCTGAGGCTAATGATGCAGACACACAGCAAACTGAGGCTAGTGACACAGACACACAGCAAACTGAGGCTAGTGGCACAAACGCACAGCAAGCTGAGGCTGGTGATGCAGAATCACAGCAAACTGATGTTACTGGCACAAACGCACAGCAAGCTGAGGCTAGTGAGGCAGATGCACAGATAGCTGAGGCTTGTGACCCAGACACATAGCAAGCTGAGGCTAGTGGCCCAGATGAACAGTAAGCTGTGGCTAGTGACACAGAAGCACAGCAAGCCGAGGCTAGTGACACAAACACACAGTAAGCTGGGGCTAGAGACGCAGACGCACAGTAAGCTGAGGCTAGTGATGCAGACACACAGCAAACTGAGGCTACTGGCACAAACGCACAGCAAGCTGAGGCTAGTGAGGCAGACACACAGCAAGCTGAGGCTAGCGACCCAGACACACAGCAAGCTGAGTCTAGTGATACAGAAGCACAGTAAGCTGAGGCTAGTGATGCAGACACACAGCAAACTGAGGCTGGTGATGCAGAATCACAGCAAACTGAGGCTACTAGCACAAACGCACAGCAAGCTGAGGCTAGTGACCCAGACACACAGCAAGCTGAGTCTAGTGATACAGAAGCACAGTAAGCTGAGGCTAGTGATGCAGACACACAGCAAAGTGAGGCTAGTGATGCAGAATCACAGCAAACTGAGGCTACTGGCACAAACGCACAGCAAGCTGAGGCTAGTGAGGCAGATGCACAGATAGCTGAGGCTTGTGACCCAGACACATAGCAAGCTGAGGCTAGTGGCCCAGATGAACAGTAAGCTGAGGCTAGTGACACAGAAGCACAGCAAGCCGAGGCTAGTGACACAAACACACAGTAAGCTGGGGCTAGAGACGCAGACGCACAGTAAGCTGAGGCTAGTGAGGCAGATACACAGATGGCTGAGGCTTGTGACCCAGACACATAGCAAGCTGAGGCTAGTGGTCCAGATGAACAGGAAGCTGAAGCTAGTGACCCAGATGCACAGCAAGCTGAGGTTAGTGACACAAACTGAGCCTGGTGGGGAAGACGCACCTCAAATTGAGTGGAAAAGAATAGACACAGCATTTCAGTGAAGAAGAAGAATCAGAGTGGGACAGTACCACAGCAAACCTAGGGTTTGCAAACACACACATGGCAAGCTGAGGGAGTGTGGCACACAGCAAGGTGGCTAGTGTGGTAAACAGAGCTATGTTTGAGTGTAGCAAACACCCAGCAATCTGAAAGGAGTGGTTGTCATACACAGCAAACAGAGTGTGGTAGATGTTCATTTTAAATGTGTACTGTTGCTGGGTTTAGCTTTATGGTGCTGGGACATTATCATACTACCACTAATGTTGGGACCTATCAGTGAGAATTACCTCATTACTGTTGGGATTTATCAATGTACTAAACAGAAATATTAGGTCACATTAATAAGGGTCAAATGTGCCTCTGCATTCCATTCACACATATATAATATAATCAACATTTAAAAAAAAAATATATTTCACATTAAAATGGTGGTTATTAAAACAGGATCAAGAGAGAGTTCTGGGCAATTATTAGAAATGCTACAAGAGATCTGCACCAAACACTTTAATACTATGGCTGTTACAAGAATATGTCAGGTCCCAAGGTCACAGGAGTAAAATCAATAGTGAGGGAAAATAATGAATAAAGCCAGTCAAATTTTCAGATGCACAGATACCAAAATAAACTGTGAGCCCCAAAGGCTTCCTCCTGTCTGTGAGGTTTTACTCATAGCAAGCAAAATCCCGAAAGCTGGCTAATTTCCCGACTCTAAACTTACTATATCACACATGCTTACAAACAAGTACATAAAATTATCAATTGCAATAAAAGTGTTTGAAATGTGTGCCTACTGCCACTATAGCTATGTCACTAGACATCTGCTTCAGAATATATAAATCACAAGTCATCACGTCATGTACATGCATGTTTGAGAAGAGCCATGCACCTTCGTAACAGGTTGCCATATTTGGAGATGCCAGGATTTAATTGCAGCAGGCGTATATGGGAGAAAGGGTAATGTATGGTGTGGCTCATATTTTCATCCTCGTCTTCTCCCTCATACACAAGAGTACCATAATTATGTAAATTGGCATGAGTTGTAAATAACTAAATTGTTTGTCTTATACCCTTCAATAATTTGAAACACCCACAGAGTTTCTCCCAGACATTACAGACCGATTGTATGAAAGGCAATACCGTATAATATAATTTTACAGACCAATATAAATTAAAGGATCAATAAAGTAACAAAGTAAGAGTTATAATCCCAAATTATCATAAAAAAACAAACATAGCAAGGTTACACTAGTAGGCATAAGTAGCAGATTGTCACAGCAAAATAAAAAAAACATGCTTAATTAATTATTATAAATGTATTAAAGTATATCTTACTTAAAAAATATTTTAACATCAGTTTTGCCCATTACAATAAAGTAGCCCACAAACAATTAAAAACAACCATGTGTCCACCAAATGTAATTACCAAGTAAATATAAATATTATTATAGGGATATAACATATACTAAAAGGCAAGAAATCATGCAAATAACAAACCAGTAAATAAGATGATTGCATATTGGTGTTGATGGAGGTATCAACTAATCATTGGAAAGTATATAGGGTGAAATTGCCAGACAAAAACAATATTTTAAAACTGAACTCTACCGTCCATTATGCTAAGTATAGAAGATGCAAATGCTCCCTGCATAATGCTAGATAGATAATAAAGGTGCCATTCATTCTAGTGTAAGTATGACAGGAGTCATCAATATATCACATATATAAGCATTGCTGGTTGTTGCCGCAGTTGCTGGCAAAGAGCGCCAAAGGTGCTCCTTGCCCTGGTGGAGATAAGCGCAATAGGCTCTTATCCCTACGACTCCGTACAACATAGGCAGTGAGCATCAAAGGTGCTCTCTGAGCTGGTGGAGATGAGTGCCGTAGGCGCTCATCCCTACGACCCCGCACGACTTAGGCAGTGAGCGCCAAAGGTGCTCAGTGCACTGGTGGAGATGAGCGCCATAGGCATTCATCCCTATGACACGCGGGACTACAGATCAACAGAAATCTCAATTAGACAATTCACAATGCGAGACCAGTAGCACTTTGAAAAAATCCAGTGGAAAAATGATGGCCCGTAAAAAGGAAAGCGGAACTTCTAAACCAAAAATACCACCTGCGGCACTTAGAAGAAAAAATAATATGAGGTCCAAAAAATACAATGTTAATGGCCGAACCGATCACATACAAAAACAACAAAAACACAAAGACAATTAAAAAAAAACATAAAAAAACATCACACACACCACCGGGGGATAGCCAGGACGTCTGGGAGTGAGGTTGCAAGAGTATTTAAATACAATTTGCCCAGTTTCTCCACCGAAAATCGCCTAAGCAACGAAAAAAATGGCGGCCAAAAACAAACGAAAACGAGTCTACACGACCCTTACCACGCGAAACACCGCCAAGCACATATGACTGGAAAGCGGGGAAAAAACTAATACGAGCCGCCAAAAATAAGAAGTTAACGGCCGAACCGTGCACATCAACACAAATTAACAAAAAAACGAGGCTACAAGACCGATAACCACGCAACTGGCACAGACTTTTACCCACGAACGTACAAGGTACAAAATACACTATTAGGAAGGACAGAAAATGCTCGAGACCCGTGTAACACATGCACAATCGCAGCCATTTTACAACACTAACTTACCATTCTAAAATGGTGCTTTACACAACTAAACAAACGCTTTGCCCTCCCGCACGCAGCCTATTTATGCTGCACACTTGCCACATTGCTGACAGGTCAGCAACAGTCCAATTGTACATTGTATGCTGCAGGAAAACAGATTGTTAGCTCTTCAGGATATTGCTTGCTGGATAATTAATTTATTATTTAGTTAATTAATTATTATTAAAAAATATATTTATATATAAAATCAGGGGAGAGCTACGCAAAGAGCACCGAAGGTACTCAAAAGGCCAAAAGCCATATATTGTGTGGCAAATAGCATTACCTGCCTTACAATTTTATGACCGTAATTTTTTGACGGGCAATTCACTAGTAATTATATATTCTTCTTGTTACTCCACTCTTATCAAGAAACAAACTACTTAACTGATGGATAAAAAGAAAAGGATAAACATGCCCCATTATAACAACAACAAACAAGCCTATAAAATAGTAGGCAACACACAAAATCTCTCATCTCAGCTATTTTATGGCCTGTGTATACAATGAGCTGTATCCCCCCCCCCCCCCCCCACACACACAGAATTATTCTGGCTCCTACACCCCTGCCCACCATTATAGAATCCACAGGAATGTCATGAATGAAAAATCTTCACATAATCCTCTGGGCTTTCAAATGATACATCCATTTGTTGTACTTCCATTAGAATTTGGTGGATGTCTCAGTAACCCCAACCTTGTCAATAGCAAGAAATTAGATTTTTGTACAATTGTTGTGATGGACATTCTTGTAAAGCTACTTCTCTAAACCATTGCATAGGTTTGAAATTGCATCACCTAAATTGACGTTATAGCCAACATAGATCTTAGGGCACGAACAGAAAGCCACAACAATTACTCCTCAAGATTTATAGTCCAGCTGGTATTTAATTGGATATTCTTTCATATTGATTGGATCTATACATTGATTGCATGCTAATTCATATTGACAAGCCTTATGTGTACTGCATCTAAACATACCAATGCTACGTGACGATAATCAAGTAGATGCATATGGTGTCCTGCATGTAGAAGGTCGAAAGTGACTGGGTACTAATTGATCATCAAGGCTGACTGCTCTCCTTGTGGCCAATGATCATTTGCTAATCACTTGCACTAGATAATTATCAGATAATAAGATATTCCAGGCTCAATTAAGGATATTCAGCTTCTAAATTTTTTCTCATGGTCCTGTTTTTACTCCCGCCATTGTTTTGTGAAAAAAAAAAAGATTTCCATGGTCCCTTGTATCATATATGATATGTGATTTGTCTCAGTTTCGTTTGGGTCTACCTTAGTATTACTAGTGTTTAGTTTGGATTGCTGGGGCCTAGCACTGAGTAATGTTGGGGTCTACGTTAGTATTACTAGCGTTTAGTGTGGATTGTTGGGGCCTAGCACTGAGTAATGTTGGGGTCTACCTTAGTATTACTAGTGTTTAGTGTGGATTGTTGGAGCCTAGCACTGAGTAATGTTGGGGTCTACCTTAGTATTACTAGTGTTTAGTTTGGATTGCTGGGGCCTAGCACTGAGTAATGTTGGGGTCTACCTTAGTATTACTAGTGTTTAGTTTGGATTGCTGGGGCCTAGCACTGAGTAATGTTGGGGTCTACCTTAGTATTACTAGTGCTTAGTTTGGATTGTTGGAGCCTAGCACTGAGTAATGTTGGGGTCTACGTTAGTAATACTAGCATTTAGTGTGGATTGTTGGGGCCTAGCAGTGAGTAATGTTGGGGTCTACCTTAGTATTACTAGCAGTTAGTTTGGATTGGTTGGGCCTAGCACTGAGTAATGTTGGGGTCTACCTTAGTATTACTAGTGTTTAGTTTGGATTGTTGGGGCCTAGTACTGAGTAATGTTGGGGTCTACCTTATTATTATTAGCAGTTAGTTTGGATTGTTGGGGCCTAGCACTGAGTAATGTTGGGGTCTACCTTAGTATTACTAGCTCATAGTTTGGATTGTTGGGGCCTAGTACTGAGTAATGTTGGGGTCTACCTTAGTATTATTAGCAGTTAGTTTGGATTGTTGGGGCCTAGCACTGAGTAATGTTGGGGTCTACCTTAGTATTACTAGCTCATAGTTTGGATTGTTGGGGCCTAGCACTGAGTAATGTTGGGGTCTACCTTAGTATTACTAACGCTTAGTTTGGATTGTTGGGGCCTAGCACTGAGTAATGTTGGGGTCTACCTTAGTATTACTAGCTCTTAGTTTGGATTGTTGGGGCCTAGCACTGAGTAATGTTGGGGTCTACTTTAGTATTACTAGTGCTTAATTGGATTGTTGGAGCCTAGCACTGAGTAATGTTGGGGTCTACCTTAGTATTACTAGGGTTTAGTGTGGATTGTTGGGGCCTAGCACTGAGTAATGTTGGGGTCTACCTTAGTATTACTAGCAGTTAGTTTGGATTGTTGGGGCCTAGCACTGAGTAATGTTGGGGTCTACCTTAGTATTACTAGTGTTTAGTTTGAATTGTTGGGGCCTAGTACTGAGTAATGTTGGGGTCTACCTTAGTATTACTAGCAGTTAGTTTGGATTGTTGGGGCCTAGCACTGAGTAATGTTGGGGTCTACCTTAGTATTACTAGCTCTTAGTTTGGATTGTTGTGGCCTAGCACTGAGTAATGTTGGGGTCTACCTTAGTATTACTAGCGTTTAGTTTGCATTGTTGGGGCCTAGCACTGAGTAATGTTGGGGTCTACCTTAGTATTACTAGCCCTTAGTTTGGATTGTTGGGGCCTAGCACGGAGTAATGTTGGGGTCTACCTTAGTATTACTAACGCTTAATTTGGATTGTTGGGGCCTAGCACTGAGTAATGTTGGGGTCTACTTTAGTATTACTAGCTCTTAGTTTGGATTGTTGGGGCCTAGCACTAAGTAATGTTGGGGTCTACCTTAGTATTACTAGCTCTTAGTTTGGATTGTTGGGGCCTAGCACTGAGTAATGTTGGGGTCTACCTTAGTATTACTAACGCTTAGTTTGGATTGTTGGGGCCTAGCACTAAGTACTGCTGAAGTTTATCACATCACTGGGGGTTTAGCTCAGTATTCCCGATGATTATCTTTGTCTTTTTTTCTGCTATTGGTCTAGTTTATAATGTTATCAATGTGGATGTGTTTGTATAGCTTAGATTTCAGAAGGGCTCAGTATTGTTTGACTATATGACAGTGTCTTTGTATCAAGATTTGTATTTTATATATATGCCAGTTATCAAAGCAAGTTACACAAGAGTTGAACTGTCCACTCCAACATTTGTATGGTTATCCTGTTGATACTTTCTTCAAACTAATCACTAATCATGATATTTCTCCTAACCCACCTCCCTTCTATATTTAACTATCCCAGACATATCTAACAAGCCTTATAACCTTGTCTATTATCTACCCCTTACCATCCCTTATCTGTCCTTACATCCTGAAATGTGTACAATCTGTACAACCTCTTGTTGCTCAAGTAAAAGCTGAATTTCTGATTCTGAAATACCTAGCACATTGTGTATCTGGTAGTTTCTCCTGTCAAACTCATTGCATACACTCAGGGCAATACATTCTGCCTTCTTTTATCCACATTACGATTTCTGAGTTTTAATTTTTTGATCTACTAACACTGCATCTAAGCAAGTGAAGCATCTCAATTGGAACTTCCTTATTAACTGATCACAAGAAAGTCTAACACCCTTTAAGGCACGCAGGACTTAGGCTGCAGTGAGCGCTGAAGGCAAGCAGTTGAGGCATGTGGGCCGCTGACGAAAACCTTAGCACTTTGCTGCTGACTGCGGATTTGAGACATATGTGCCGTTTTTCTTCAACCAAAAATCTGCTAAGCAAGGAAAAAAATGGCGAACAGGATGAAAATGAGGCTGAGCAAAGCCAGGCACCCGGGACTTGGAAAATACACAACGGCAAAGTCAGTAACACTTACACGAACAACGCCAGGCACGCAGGACTTTGAAAATAAAACAAAACAGCATTCAGCGCGTAACACTCAAACATTCAGAAGACACACAGAGGAGAAAGATAGAGGGAAGGGACAGGGGGAGATGCTGGAAAGAGACACATGGCATTCCCAAGCACAAAACTTGCAGGTTAACGCACCCTACAATGAGCAGCCCGTACAGTAGGCAGGAGGAAAGGCTCGCGATGACTACCGCGAACAAAAGCCTCACATTGTTTGGCAAACAGCATTGCCAGCCTTACAATTTTATTCCTGTCATTTCCTAGTCTTTATATAAATACCAGAATTTCAATAATGAAAAAATTCCTGAAGGTAAAGACCTAAATCTTCCAATTTCTGTTCCTGGAATCCATAAGAACAGTTCCTTCGGAATCTCAGGAATCATATCATCTTCGATAAAACACCATGGCCCTCATTCAATTGCGATTGGGCCAATTGAATAGGGCTCTATATAAGCACATAGGATATTTTTTTACAGAAGTTTTTAGTTAGTGAACTTCTATCCAAAAGCGAGGTCTTCACTAACTAAAAACTTATGTAAAAAAAAAATGCTATGTGCTTATTTAAAGCCCTATTCAATTGGCTAAATCGCAATTGAATGAGGCCCCATTTATTTACTTCACTATTAGTATTCAATCCAAGCAAATGCGAAAGTATTATAGACTCATATATATCTACAATTGAGGGATGAGCTAATCCTCCTTTTTCAAATTTCCTTTTTGAGATTTCTAATTTAATTCTTGACTTTTTATTGTTGTAAATAAATGTATTCAATTGTTTTTGAAAAATCTCCAAGATATATTTGGGTACCGTTTGAGGAATACATCTTACTATATATATTAATTTAGGTACAATTACCATATTAACTGCAGCTATTCTTGCATCTGAAGATAAATTAACCTGCTTCCAATCCAAAATTATTCTGCTAATTTGCAGATATATTTTGTCTAGGTACCTCTTCATTATTTTGTTTAATTCAAAAGAGAGACCGATTCCCAAGTGAGTAACCTCCTTACATTTCCAATTAAATTGATAATTCTGTTATCATTGTTCCAACTGACTTCTATTGATATTATTATAAATTACTTCTGATGTATGTTTGTTCATTTTAAAGTAAGATAGTTGGCCATATTCATTCAAAATCTTATTTAGTTCCCTTAATGAATTTTCTGGGTCTGTGAGCGTTAAAACCACATTGTCCGCGAACATTGTTATCTTATACATCTCTTTTCCTATTGATATTCCTTTAATCTTTCCAGAAGACCTTATAATTTCGGCTAAAGGTTCTATCTGCAGAATAAATATTAATGGTGAAAGCGGACACACTTGCCTAGTTCCATTTTTCAAGGGAAATTTATCTGTATTAAATCCCATACCGCTAATCATAGTCGTAGGGTTAGTGTATAACGCATTGATCACTTTGGACCCAAACTGACCAAAATGTATTTAATATTACATCTATGAAGTCCCAACTCACCCTGCCGAACGCTTTTTCTGCATCCAAAGACAGGGTGAGCATGGGAGAATTCATCTTTTTATCATTATATCTCATATCTTCATAATATTGTCAGGGCTTTGTCTTCCACTGATAAAACCAGATTGGTCCATATTAATCAACTTGGGAATCAGTCTAATTAATCTTTTTGCTAAAATCCTAGTTAAGAAATTTATTTATGTCTGATTTTAGTGGCTTTTTAAAGCTACCATTTTCTTCCAAATTATATAGAGATTTTTGGTTGGGAGTGGATTTTTTTATCTTATCCTCTTAGTGTCTCTTAGTGTTAATTTTTTTTTTATATTTAGTTTTTTTAATTTATTAGCCAATATCTTTTCCTATTTGTTACCCATTAGATAATAATTTTGTTGGAACTTCCAAATCATATTATCAGTATCATATTAGCAGTAGGCTCTTTTGAAGAACTTGATTTAGAAAAATAGATTTAATGGCAGATAATAACCAAAAGGCCTATATAGTCTGTCCAGTCAATCTATCTAAATACTTGGCTTTAAAAATGCTCAGGATGGCATTATGCTTATTTGACATGTCCTGACATTTTACGGGAAATAAAAGGACTGAAAAATGTCAAACAATATCAGATAACACAGATTAGTGGCTCTCTGTGTGTCCTTATTCACAATTCCACTCAAATGTCTTTTAATTTATTGCTATCTTTTGACTCTTACCTTTTATTCAGTGTCAATCCATTGGCATTAATAGTAACAAACCAGTAACAAACCAGGGGCCATATTAAATTCCAAGCCCGTAGCGGCACCGGTACACCCGTAAATCCTGCAGGCTTGAAATTTGGAGGAGTTACAGAGCTATTACATTCAACCATGCTGCGACCAACGGGCCGGAGCCGCAAGCCCATAAATCTCTCCTGCGGCCGCAAACTGTTATGGGGCTGGCTGAGATGCGATCGGCCGATGTTATCCAATCACGGTATAACGTAGTGCGACACAGGCCTCTCAGCCAATAGAAAGAGGTCTAGCAGCAGATGATTGACAGAGGGAGATTATAAAGTTGTGTTCCACCCACCCATGCGTCGACTGTGTTGTATTTTCTGATGAAGTAGCACGCAGATCCCGGAGGTTTTTCAGTGAGAGAGAGAGAGAGAGAGTAGGAGTATTTTGAGAGCAGTAATTTGCGGTTTTGTTTATTTCTATTATACTATTTACAATTTTACACTTAATCCTTTATTACACATATTTACAGATTACACATAACTGCAATACACATAATTTAAAGAACACACAGGGCCACACAGAGAGCTAGGTCACTCCATACACCCCCCTCCCCCATATCATCCCCCACACCTCATCCCCCAACAGTTATTAAATACACACAATACACACATGTTTTTTTTCATCATACATATACAGCAAAACTTTGATTGATTTATCCTTATTTTATTTTCGGATTATAATGGAGGGAGGAGACAGGAGGGAAGAAGAATGGAGACGTGAGGAGGAGGAGAAGAGGAGAGGCGCAGAGGAGGTGGAGGAGGAGCAGGAGGTGGTGGAAGTGGAGAAGGAGAGGAGGAGGTGGGTGGTGGCAGGGTGGCCCTAGCACCAGGCACACGTAGAAGAGAAACAGAGGGGGAGGGGCCTGATCCCAGGGAGGGTGGTAGTTCAGGGGAGGGACAGGCCTCAGGGACAGGTCAGGGAGATGAAGATCCCCGTCCTCTTTTGGGATGGCAAGAGGCTAAGGGCAAGCACAGGGCACACAATTACACACACTGGGAGAATGTGGTCCTCCTTGGTGCTATCCGTGGCCGCCCCTTGATACTTGCAGGGGGGAGAGAAGTTAGGCCAGGAGGTAGCGGCTGAGGTTACAGCAGTGGGCACAGCACCAAGGGATGTGAGGTGCGTCAAGGACTGTTTTGACGACATCAGGGCCAAGGTGAGGAGGATGATGGCCAAGGAGGAGAAGAACGTGACTGGTGGCCCAGCAGGACCCAGCCTCTATGTCAGGTGAATATCACATACACCAACATGCCACCACCACATGTACATCACACACACACTACACATGTACATGATAACCAACAATCCCTTGTTAATTCAGCTCCGTGGAATTAACAAGGGATAGATGGATGCGTCATTAAACCATGAAGCTGACAAATCACTGTCATTCCTGGGCACAACAACAGTAACCAACCAACCAGTCCATGTATTGGTGTGCCCACTGCAGCCTATGCAGTTACAGACGCAGCCGGAATCAAGATAGCGTTAGGAGCCAAGAACCAAAGAATAGATCATATCTAGCAAATTATAGCTAATCTGAGTTGCAATTAGGAGAATCATCCAGGCTCAAGCCTAGATGTCAGATAGTTAGGAATACACACAAAACAATATATTATTCATCATACTAATAACATATAGCTTTCTTTTATCTCTTTCAGTATCAAGGAGGTCTCTGTCCAGTGGTGAGCCAGAGGCGTGGGTGTCGGCTCCATTGGAGCAGGAAGTGGAGGAGCAAGCCCCAGGAACCAGCGCAGGGGGAGGAGGAGAGAAGAGAAGCCGAGGGCCCTGGCCCGGAGTAGGAGGATGTAATATGGCTAGTGGGGTCACCATCAGGACTAACGGCCACACCTCCAGGATTCGACCCCACTATCCCCCTCCTCCAGAGACTGAGCCTATCGCCAGTGCCCTCCCACTGGAGGGACCATACCAGCCAGCCACCACTCCTCTCCCCTACAGCAGTTCGCTGGACTGGCCGCCACCACCACTGGGCCCACCAACACCACCGCCCATAATGACCCTCACTACTTGGGCACCGCCACCTCCTCTCCAGGCCATGCCCCTGGGACCTCCATCCCCAACATCAGGCCAGGCTGCGCAGGCAGAGATGCTGGCCCTCATGCGACAGCAGGTGGAGTGTCTATGGGGGATCCAGGCCTCCGCCAATCATGCGGAGGTCATGCGCAGCCGGGCCAGGTGCAATAGGGAGGAGAGGAGACACCACCTGATGGCTGAATCCTACGTGGCCGGGCTGCTCAGGATTGGGGCGGACCAGAGCGCATTCCAGGGGGTAACAGCAGAAGCCATGCAACATGCTCTGGCCCTTAGCCCCGCCTCCTCCACCCCAGAGGCATCCCCCGGCAACCCCCAGCCCTGCCCCTCCTCTCCTCCCACCATACCTCCACCACACTAGAGTCTTGGATGTTGGCCTATGTGATATTCTGTATGCAGATGGTTACCTCCCATCACATGGTCCATGATCCTCTTCTCTGTGGACACGTAGGGTTCTGTTTAACATTTCACCAATTGATGGTCACTGAGAAATGGTGTTGAGAAGAGATGCTGCAGTCCCCGAAATGGAGCCCGTAACTTATTTTGCTATTCAATTGGCATCTTTTTTCAGGCTCTGATCGAGTTACGGGCTTCGGCCTCCGATTCATTGCAATGTATAACATTGCAAGTTAATGCCCCTCCAAGCCTTTGATCTTTGACGGCCGCAAGACTTCCAAATGCTAAAATCGCAAATCTCTATTCAATTGCTCCAATTCCCCCTCGCTAACCACTCCGTCAAGCCTCAAATGGCAAAAATTGAACCATAAGTTAATGGTACCAAGGAGGACTCGCAAAGGGCTTAAGACATGTCCGGAGCACTTTAAATGCACATATACACACACTTCTGTACTTTTATTAAAAGGGAAAGTGATAGCACAACATTCTCAAGCTCGCAAATCAGCCCGCAAAAATACTTTATTTCATGTTTAAATTCTGTGTTATATCGATCCTGGCAATCAATGTGTTAATAGATATAATGGAGCTCGCATGGAATAAAATATCATATTTACGGTTTTATCAATATTGCATTATAACTGGAATGTGGGTCCGATCGTAAACCGTAATTCAAGCCCGTAGGAGTTTGAAATAAAAACTAATGATGACGATCTCCGTTTCCTTTAGCTGTTTCTATCATGAGAGATACAGCCTTCATGTTCAAGCTCGCAAATGCTACATACGACGGCATGGTTTCCGAATTTCGCTATCGGCCCATAATTTGCAGCCTTGAGCAATTGAGTGGCACCATAACGATGAGGGCCCGCAGACATATGGCCTATACCTCCATAACTTGCACCTCCTAATTGAATGAGGCACTATATTTACTTCTTATTTAAAACATGTTACTCTTTATCTATATTTTCATATGTAACAGAAGTTTAGTGGTCCTTTTAAAGGATCACTGTGGCAATATACTTTCATTCAATATACTGGAAAAACTACATTTGTTTTTTAGAAAGTTTCAATGTTAGCGCCAAACAATCAGGGCCCCCAGCTACCTAAAGGAGCTCTTTGTCCTCTACTCTCCCAAACATTTTGTGCTGTTCTTCAAAAGTCCATACTGTAAATATAGAACTACAGCAATGGAACAGGAATGGAACAATATATGAGTGCTGTGCTCAGAAAAGAAATCAATCAAGGGGCGGAAACATTAACTAAGTCACATTTCCTTACACATGTTATCTCTATGCAGGAATAGACTTCCATCGTCAATCCCCATGGCAACGAGCCATAGTTCGGGATATTTCTGAGAGATATCATATTTTAATATTTTGGTTCAGGTTATGGGAAGCTAGAAAGAATCAGTTATCACTTCTAAACAGATGCCAGAGTTGAAAACAATGAATTGGGACTGTATAGTCCATGTGCAATGTAGCATATTTTGTATTTTATATATTGCCCTCTGTAACTTATGTGTTAAAATTGAACAGCTCTTTTGTATGATTGATAGATAAATGTCCGTTAACAAGACCTATAAAACTGGTAGCTAAGCAGTGGGTTTTATCCAGCCCCAGTGTGTGTGTTTTAGTTAGTTCTTTACAATAAGCTTTTAACTGGATTATGCCAAATCTAAACATGCCCACAGGGTACTGTGTAAAATGTCCATTACATGTGAAGATGGTGGACATGATTTTCAAAGGGAAAGGCATTACCCTTTACATGGCAGATTTGATGACTGCTCTGTCACAACAGAAGAGTATGGCTGCCTATGTTTTTCATTCAGTACAATATTTCTACCTTACTATCACAAAGTGTTATACTCTTGTGTCAGAGCTGTACATGCTGTGAACTATAAAGCTTCAAATTGTTGAGGAAAGCCCAATATTTTCTTGGGCCGGTATCCAAACAAATGCTTGAGATATAAGACCAGCAAATTAATTTGTAGATAGACCAAACAGAGTCAAAGCTGGGTACGACATATGGAAATTGCTCCAATTGACCGCTCCTTGAAGGCACTGCTACTGGTGCTTTTGCCTGGTTTCTTTCGCTAGACGTTTGAGATGAATAGAAATGTTATTAGTGACACTGTACAGGTTATTTCAAGGTGGATTGTTCTACTACATCCTGACAAAGATTGATTGAACTTG
This sequence comes from Discoglossus pictus, assembly GCA_027410445.1. Lineage (NCBI taxonomy): Eukaryota > Metazoa > Chordata > Amphibia > Anura > Alytidae > Discoglossus > Discoglossus pictus. The sequence goes on from CM050163.1 coordinate 383,137,137, forward strand.
ATGAGAGGTGTGGGCTCATGCTGTTTTCAGAATATACTGGCAGTTTTTTGGACAAGGCTCCATCAGTTTCAGATCTTCCAGAGTAGGGTAAATATTGCTGAAATGAATAAAAAAAGGCAGCATATATATGTGTGCCTTTAACTATGGGTGATTCTGAAGTTTTGGAATTTATAGAAGTTACAATGGTTCTTTTCTCCTGTCCTGCTACACCTTACTCTTAACCAATGGCTGTTAATCAATAAATTAATTACTTTTGTATTAATATGACATAATATGTTAAAATATTTACTATGGTGAGAAGGATGTTTGCAAATGTGTCAACTGATGTATCAGCTACCCTGGTTAGTTTTAGTTTGTCAGCATGTCAATTGTTTTTTTGCTATTTCTTTAATTCATTCTTCCTGTGTTCAGATGTTTTCAAATGAAAGGATATTGGGCATTTTTTCATAAAAAAAAGATATATTCTAACTCCAAAAAGAGTCAAACTTGAAACCAGTTAGTGTAAAAGACAACTATTATTCCAATTTCAGTCAGTTTGGGAAAATTGTCATATTATACTCCTTATATGGCACCCTTAGGCCCTTATTCAATTGCAATTTGGCCAATTGAATAAGGGTCTAAATAAGCACATAACATATATTTTTTTAAGAAGTTTTTAGTTAGTAAGCATCTATCCAAAAGCAAAGTTTTCACTAACTAAAAACTTATTTAAAAAAATATGCTATGTGCTTATTAAGAGCCCTATTCAATTGGCCAAATCACAATTGAATGAGGCCCTTATTCTTTTGCATTTAGCTAACGTCAAATATGGGTTCATTTTTAAAAGTATGAGAGATAAGAAGCATACAATTAGAGTTGGGACAATAAAGAGAAAGCGGAGTGGGTGGTGATATTTCTGATGTGCTGCTTTTATAAGGAGAATTTGTGCAGTAGTGATTGCCTCATATGGTATTTTGTTTCAGGGCCGCACAACTCTCCCTCATGACTCGGCTCAGTAACTCTGTTCTTGAGCAAGTTCTGCAAGAAATGCAGAGAACACATCGGAAGCTGGTAACTAGTCAGAGCTTGAAACAGTATCGAACTGCATGAGCGTGTGGAACACCACAAGATGGCGCAGGATTGCATGGCACACCACAAGATGGCATGGGATTGCATGGCACACCACAAGATGGCGCAGGATTGCATGGCACACCACAAGATGGCATGGGATTGCATGGCACACCACAAGATGGCAGGGGATTGCATGAAACAGCACAAGATGGCATAGGAAAATTGTATTGGATAGCGTAAGGATACCTAGCACAATTACAGTGAAACAGCACAGGACAGCACAAGACAGCACGCCAAAGCAGGGAAAATCCCAAGACTACATGTGGCTGCATGAAACAGCATGGAAAAAAGCATGAAACTACATAGCTTAATACAGAAGTAAAGACTGCATGAGACATGTGCATGTTTGACCTGTCCAGTTTTGCTGCATATAGCCAGTTCTTTCCCATGGTGCAGTACCCCTCTGAAGACCTCTGTTACCTCCCCAGGGTCCTTGATAGCCTACTGCTTCTCTGGCCCTTGCTACCCAAACCCTCAGTAACTTTCAGCATCCCTGATGTTTCTGTTTCCCTCATATTCCCCATAATATTGCATGCACTCTCTCTGGAGCCTTCTCACTGAGCACATCTTGTAGCTCCAAATCTTGTCTGGAATGGCATCTACAGCAGATAGCATGAAAAAATATTGCACTTATGTATTGTACTCGGGCCTTTATCTCACTTTGCTTTATTTCAAAAATATTTATTTCTGATTTATAAATATGACCCCCTAAACCTGTTACAGGAAAACCTATAGCCAATGAACCAAGAAGTCAGTGCATAAGACTATCTGCACCATGTTTATATGTAATAGCTCACTGACTCATGGTCAGTACCTTATGGTTCTTGCCTATTGTGCCTTTTATTAACACAAATTAATACTAATTTCAATTGCCAATGATTTTAACTCATGCAGATGAATTTGTGATAGAAGAGACACATGTTTATCTGCACTGAGACACATTTGGCTCTAGAGTTATAGGTTGCTGACCCATGTTATAAATTATGGTTACAGTACTTTATATGTCCCAAGAGTATCACATTTTCAATAAATACATTGTCTTTTCTCCATCTGCAGATGGAAGAGGGATAATTCCAACTATATATGAAGACTTGACATCTAAAAGATAGCATAAGACTTTACAATGAGTTGTATCAACCTTCTAATCTTTTCATCCTTCCTGCCTCAGTCCCGTCACAGATCACAACTGCAGAGTCTGATGGAGGAAGAACAACGGATTATGGGATACATTCCACATACTCCACCAAGGAACAAGCAGGAAACACATGAAGGGGAGATGTACTCCAACATAGTAAGAGACATGGCAATGCCACCTTTGATGAGCTCCATTCTTATTGACATCAGCTACTATAGACAAGCTCCTCCCATTGTTTACAAACTCTGCCATGTTACTGTTTGACCATTTGAATAGTTCCCATGTCCCCTTAATAGACCCCTTAAACAGGGGTCTCTCTCTCACATTAATTGTTCACACCTCTGTTTCTTTAGGATACAATGGTGATAAAGCGACGTCTTCAAGGCAGAAAAATCCGACCAGTTTCTGCATTTATCAGTGAGAGCTTAAACATATTCTTTCTCTTCTGAACAGTAGTCCCTGACATATAACTGCTGACATTTATCCTGTAAATATTAACCCTGGCATATCTTTGCATCCCAACATTTACCACCCATGCACTAACCAATTTCCATCTCATACAGTCCCTGATAAATTCCTCTTTACACATCTGTCCTTTGCCCAACTAACCTTTCTATCACTACTCCTTGGCACCATTTCAATATTCTGTGATGCAGGGATATGCTTCCTCCTGTTTTTTTCTGTTTTCACCACTTAACTTAAACTGTCATACACATTTGTTGTTAACTTTTTCCTCACCTGTCCTGTCACTTCTAAATCCTGGTAGGTGTGAGTGAACAAGAGCTAAGCCCAAGGACTCTGGATTTGGGATCCCCAGGCTCTCGAGACCTCAGTTCCCCCCCTGCACTCTCCTCTTCTGCTAGTAGTCAGCTGTCTCGCTCTCTCAGTGTTTCTTTGGAAGGTCTCTCAGAGCTCCCCACAGAAGGGAGCAAACTTCAACATCAAACACGGGACCGACCTAAACAGCAGGCCAGGAGGGCCCCAGGAGGCAGCAGGGTAAAATTTCCAGAGCCTGAAAATCTGTGTGTGTGTGTGTGTATGTGTGTAAGAGAAGTGACAGACTCCTGCCATCACTTCCATAGGTTCGAGGCCCTGCTTCTGACTCTGAGTGCCCAGACCCAGTGTTGGATGAGGGGCTGGAAGACTTCTTCCATCGGACAGTGATGACGCAGTCACACAGGTACTGCAACAGAGCTTTTCCAATATGTTACTTTATCACTAATACCTTTTGACATCATCATTATTATTTTTAATATTGTGACCTCATTCACTTTTGATATAAAGTGCCTTGCAAAAGTATTCATCCCTTTGGCATTTTCTGGGTTTTGTTGCCTCGCAACCTGGAATTAACATGGGTTGTTTAAGGATTTGCATCATTTAATTTACTGAACATGCCCACAACTTTGAAGATGTTTTTTTTTTATTGTGAAGCAAACAACAAATAGGACAAAATAACAGAAAAAGTAAATGTGCATAACTATTCACCCCCCTAAAATCAATACTTTGTAGAGCCACCTTGCGGCAATCACAGCTTCAAGTCTCTTTGGATAAGGTTTTGCTACAGGTTTTGCTCCAGAATATCCCTGTATTTAGCACCATCCATCTTTCCCTCAACTCCGACCAGTTTCCCAGTCCTGGCTGCTGAAAAACATCCCCACAGCATGATGCTGTCACCACCATGTTTCTCTGGTGGATGTTGTTCTTTGGGTGATGTGATGTGTTGGGTTTGCCCCTGACATAGCGATTTCTTTGATGGCCAAAAAGTTCAATTTTAGTCTCATCGGACCAGAGCATCTTCCTCCATACATTTTGAAAGTCTCCCACATGCCTTTTCACAAACTCAAAACTTACCATTTTGTTTTTTGCTGAAAGTAATAGCTTTCTTCTGGCCATTCTGACATAAAGCCCAACTCTATGGAGCGTACGGCTTATTGTCATCCTATGTACAGATACTGTACAGATACTCCAGTCTCTGCTGTGGAACTCTGCAGCTCCTCCAGGGTTAACTTAGGTCTCTGTGCTGCCTCTCTGATTAATGCCCTCCTTGCCCAGTCCGTGAGTTTTAGTGGGTGGCCGTCTCTTGGCAGGTTTGTTGTTGTGCCATGTTCTTTCCATTTGGTTATGATAGATTTGATTGTGCTCTTGGGGATCATCAAAGATTTGGATATTTTTTTATAACCTAACCCTAACTTGTACTTCTCAACAACATTGTCCCTTACTTGTTTGGAGAGTTCCTTGGTCTTCATGGCAGTTTGGTTAGTGGTGCCTCTTGCTTAGGTGTTGCAGCCTCTGGGATGTTTAAAAAAAGGTGTATATATGTAATAACAGATCATGTGACACTTAGATTGCACACAGGTGGACATCATTTCACTGATTATGTGACTTCTGAAGGTAATTAATTGCAAAAGAGAGTAAGACTTACCCTAAAATATATTTTAAGTATATTAATGGGAAGAAGGCGAGGAAGGAAGCTATAAGAACATTAGAATGTGAAACAGGCCATCTGAAAATGAGTGACCAGGAAAAGGCAGATGAGCTAAATAGGTTCTTTTCTTCGGTATACACAAGGGAGGTACCAGTGGTTGGGACACTGCAACATAATAGGGCTACACTACCTTTGCCAAATAATTGGTTAACACAGGAAGTAATACAAAAGAGGTTGGAAAAAATAAATGTTAATAAAGCCCCGGGTCCTGATGGAATACATCCACGGGTACTGAGGGAACTAGGTTCTTTATTAGCCAAACCATTATATTTAATTTTTCAAGATTCACTCAACACAGGGTCTCTACCAGATGGCTGGAGAAAAGCAGATGTGATACCTATATTTAAAAAGGGAGCAAGTGCAAATCCGGGGAATTATAGACCAGTGAGCCTCACTTCTGTAGTGGGGAAGCTTTTAGAAGGGTTAATAAGGGATAATATACAAGAATATATCTATTTGAACAGGATTTTTGAGGGATAGGTCACGTCAAACAAATCTAATTAGTTTCTATGAGGAGGTTAGTAGGAACCTGGATCAAGGCAACTCAGTGGATGTAGTATTTTTGGATTTTGCAAAGGCTTTTGATACAGTGCTACATGGGAGACTATTGTGCAAACTAAGAGATACAGGAATTGCAGTAAATATCTGCTCATGGATTGAGAGCTGGCTAAAAGACAGGAAGCAAAGGGTTGTTGTAAATGGAACATACTCGGATTGGACTAATGTGGTAAGTGGGGTTCAGTATTAGGTCCTCTCCTTTTTAACATATTTATTAATTACTTAGAGGTAGGATTGGAGTGTGGTATCTCCATTTTCGCTGATGACACGAAGTTGTGCAAGGTAATTAAATCAGATAATGATGTGCTTTCCCTCTAAAGGGATTTACATAAAATTGAGGAATGGGCATCTAAGTAGCATGTGAGATTTAATATGAATAAATGTAAAGGTATGCATCTGGAAAGGAAAAAAAGCCATGCAATGTATAATCTTAATGGAGCAAATCTAGGTGTATCAGATATTAAAAGGGATTTGGGAGTGCTTGTGGACAACTACCTAGGTAACAGTGCTCAAGGCCAAGCAGCAGCTGCAAAGGCAAGTAAAATATTAGCATGTATTAAGAAGGGTTTAGAAGCAAGGGAAGCAAATATAATTCTGCCACTATACAAATCTCTAGTACGCCCTCATTTGGAATATGGAGTACAATTTTGGGCACCACTTCATAAAAAGGACATTTTAGAGCTGGAAAAGGTACAGAGGAGGGCAACAAAACTAATAAGGGGAATGGAGGGGCTAAGTTATGAAGAAAGACTAACCAAATTAAAAATCTAGAAAAAAAGGTGTCTAAGAGGAGATATGATTACCTTATATAAATACATCCAGGGTCAGTATAAAGATTTGTCAAGGGAACTTTTTGTGCCAAGAGGTTTTCAACTGACAAGAGGACATCCCTTGAGGTTAGAAGTAAAAAGATTCCACCTTAAAGAAAGAAAAGGGTTCTTCACAGTAAGAGTGGTTAATTTGTAGAATTCTCTACCAGAGGAGGTGGAGAGGAGGTGGTGACAGCGGATTCGATAGATAACTTTAAAAGGGGACTGGATTTATTTCTAATTAAAAAGGGAATTCAGGGTTATCGTGGATAATTACAGTATTGATCCAGTGAGAAATCCGATCGCCAGTATCTGAGGTCAGGAAGGAATTTTAATTTTTTTTTCTCCCTTTGAGACGACTGGCTAAGTCTTACTTGGGTTTTTTTTTCTGTTTGCCTTCCTCTAGATTAATAATAAAAAAAAAAAAAAAAAATGATTAATAATAAATTAACAACTAAGTAATTAATATTTAATCTGCATATTGCAGATCAGAGGAGATCTCAAAAGGTGGAACTTGATGGACTGAAAGTCTTTTTTCAACCTTAATTACTATGGCCCTCATTCTATTATCGGCCGTAAATCGGCCGTAAGGCGGCGATTCCTTGCGGGGGTTCAGTTAACTCGCTATTCTATTATACGGCCCCCCAAGGATCTCCCCTTCCGGCCGGCCGCATATCTTGGAACCCTCCGTAAGCTCTGAAATCTAAAAACGCAAAAATAAATTCAAGCCTGCACTGTACAGCTCTGTAAATGCTAGGGATCATATTGGGGGACATGAGGATTAAAAGTAACCCCCTCTCAAGCTTGCACATCAGCCCAAACCCGAGTTCAAATTAACTGTTTATTTTCCGGCTGCGGCGTGGGCGTGTCTGAGGTGCTCCAAGCACTCTGGACTTTTTACATATAGGGTAATTATGTGCTATTTTTGCTAACACCTAAAATCACTTTATAGTCTTCTCAATGTGCAGGATGGCTTTATTTGAGCTATTTTATGTGCTTAATTGGTCCTAGCGGGACCTGTTTGCTGCAAGTAAGCTGCGGCTCGGTTTTAGCCTTGCAGACAGGGTTCCCGGAGCAATAGAATCGCAACCAGGCTTTTCTTACGGCCGATTTCCTTGCGGCCGTTTTAGATCAAAGGCTTTCCTTCGGGGCTTGCGGCCGCAAGAGATAGCAAGGCGCCGGCCGCAAGCCTGCCGGAGTCCCCGGCCGGAGGGGAATAGAATAGCCGGAAAGCTTGCGGCCGGTCCTTGCGGCCCCGCAACGGCTGCGGACGATAATAGAATGAGGCTCTATGTAACTATGTAACTGGTTGCACCAGCTTCATAACAAAGGGGGTGAATACATACGCACATGCCAATTTTCTGTTTTCTATTTCTAAAGAATAGTTTTATGTATATATTTTTCTAATTTCACTTCACCAACTTAGACTATTGTGTTCTGATCCATCACATAAAATTCAGATTAACAAAACATTAAACTTAAGGCTGTAATGTAACAAAATGGGTAAAAAGTCAAGGGGGTGAATAGTTTTGCAAGGCACTGTATTCTGTAATCACTGCTACATGTGATACTATTAAATAGCATAATGATTGTGCCTTGACGTCTATACTATACTATGACATCAGAACTGCCTCTTTGGTTCTTGTCTCTCCCAAGTGTCTCTCAGGTGCCCCCAGGGGACCCAGCTGCACCCCCAAAGAGACGGCGTCGCAGCCTCTTCCATTTTCGCCGGAGCCGAACTCCAAAGCGTGATAGGGGAAGAACTGCTCCCCCACCTTCTCCAGGTCCTGATGCAGGAAAAGAGCATCTAAAACTGGAAGGAATACCAATAACTAATGGGACTTCAAACAGCAATGGAGCCGAAAACCCTTACATGGCAGTAGTGAGGGGACTGCCAGGACGAGGCACCCCGGTGAGAGGGGATAATTGAAGTGAGGGAAATAATGGGAAAGAGGCAAAGGATAATTGAATAGAAAAGGAAAGGGGGGCAAAAGTAGGAATGGGAAATAGGCTATAAAGAGTGATGCTTACCATTATTGTTGAAAATGACAACGGATTTGTTAAATGCAAATACTAATAATGAGTTGTGTATAAACACAGAAGATGCTTATCTTGTGTTTTCATCTCTTAGTCCTGTGAGCAGACCCACACAGAAGAAGTGCAGCCCTCCAGGGTACGAGGTGTCCCCCTGCCTGGCATGGAGGGAGTACGATTGTGGAGGGAGGTATGTGTTGAAATTATTTGAGCTTAGGAGCAGCAATGTAGATATTTGTAGCTATGAAGTGGTATCATTGTGCTCTGTGATATGTATCATGCTATGCTGTGAGTGTTTGGCTGTCACATGGAGTGAGGGTATTTTTGGGGGCTGATGGGGTAATAGACAGGTGCCATTTTCAGGTGGATACCCAAGGTGGGACAAGCTGTGTTCCTGATGACAGACGACGTTCCTCTGGGGATGGGGGTAAGTATTTATACCCACCCATCCTATCACCTCCGCTGCTTTATTTCCTATCATTTCATCTTTCTATCCCTCTCTCTCTCATTCATCAGCAGTTGCTTCACATATCCTCTCTTCCTTTTCTCTGGTTGTCTTTCTCACACTATGTTTGGCTTTACGTTCACCCTTCCCCCAAGGTCTCTTCTACTCTCTGCCTGTGTTGCTCTTTCGTCTGTGTGTCTTTCTCTTTCTGTCTTTCTCTCTCTGTGTCTCTCAGAGGAGGGTGCTACGTTTGAGGACAGACAGCCTTGTATATCCAATGGAGACAGAAACAATCAGAAGAAGTTATCACGAGAAGAGGTAACAACAACCCATGCCAGCACAGAAGGGTCTGGGGAGACTTGGTGACAGACAGTAGCAGCTAGCAGAAACAGGAATATGTTCTCACTTCAGTAACAAAGACTGTAGTAAGCTATGGCACATGGAGTATTTCACTCTCAACACAGGACAGTACAGTGACCTTTTTAAACTATAGGATGACCATCTTTTCCATTGCAGCAAAGTGACACTGACAGAAGAAAGTTATAAGACACAGAGTCTGTCCCTCCCAACATAAGGTGACACAGAATGTATACATCCCACTCATTCCTCCTCCCTGTCTTTTCAGGGGGGTGTTACTGTTTCCTGCCCCCCTCCTGCAGAGCTGCGGCCGGTCGCTGCCCCTCGGGTTAGGAAGGTGTCCTGTGGGGGAGGGCTTGGTGACAACGAATGTCTTGAAGAAGCCAGGAAGGAAATCCCAGTACCCAGACCAAGAAACCGAGAACCTGAGAAAGAGGCCGCTGCCCCTGGGGGAGGTGGGAACAGCCCAGTATTCATTGCAAGGACTGCAACCCATACACTGCACCCTCTCTCATCATTTCATTCACTGCTGTAACCCCATCCCCCCATCTCTTTCAATGGCTCTATGCACCACAAAGTTATCCTCACCTTCCATTCCAATAACAATCCATCTCTACATCTCCCCTGCATCCAGATCTCATTCTTAGTCATTCTATTGCCCTGCATCCCTAGCTCCATCATGCTGTTTCTCCCATTCTTTCCCTTCCCATTTCTCTGTCCCTTATTCTCTCACTCTTTCTCCAGACTCGGCTCCACCAGTCCGCAGACCCCCTCTAAAGCCACAGAGATCTCGTAGGATGCAATCATGTGACTCTGAGCAGCCACCCCCTGGTGAGCCTTATACTGCTCCTATCCCTGCATGGGTTGATGAAGGAGGATGCTGTGCAGCAGGTCAAAGTGGTTGTGCACAGAGGTGGGGGTATTTGTTACTCTGAACAGGGAAAGCCTTGTAGGAGAGATATAGCAATCCGTAATCACAAGAGAAATGCAACAACCCCACTGTAGGACATCACTCTATAGTGGCAAGCTGTATTAATGAGCTACCATACACATAGGATGATTGTAATGTTCTTTGAGAAGCAGGTGCTTGTAGAGTGGGACAAGATCCTGTCCAGTAGTAGAAGTTGTTTTAGTTATATTATTGATGGGTGACACTGGTTGTAAAAAAGCATAACTTTAGGGCAAATCATAACCAGTTAACCTATCTAGTATATCCAGTTTGTTACATACTTTTACATGTAAGTGTTTATTTGTTCATTTGCCTTTTTATGTTCAGAGCAGTTTATTATATGCATGTTTAGACACATATATTATCATTGGAAATGCTTTTCTATGTCTCCATTTCCCTTCCAATAAATTAGTACTCAAAGAAAGGAGGTAGGTGGTTGTAGAGAAACTCTCTGTGGGGGAGTTGGTTGTAGAAATCAATTGGGAATGTAAGTCTGATCATTAAATACTTTGTATCAAAGTGACTGGCATAGGAGTGGCATCCACAGAGCAGAAAATGCCTCCAAATGGTGACAACCTGCGCCGTGGACTGCGCAATGGGGCTGGTGAGTGGCACAGAAAAGAAAATTGCATGCATTGGTTGATAATAAAGATACTAGATGTGTAAGGTTTGAGAATGACAGACCACAGAGTGCCAGAGATTTCAGGATGGCAGACTACAGACCATGAAGACTGTGTGACTGGATGATGAATGTGAGACTTAAGGTTTGTGAAGCTTGACAGTCAATATTGCACACTGTGCAGTGAGTTTTAAGGTACAGGCTACAGATTTTTTTGACAAGTTTGAGGATAAAGGCTGCAAATTGTATGACTATTTTGAGGGTGCAAACTATAGACTGTGTTATTGCTTGAACATATATGCTACAGATTATGTGATAAGGTTGAGGGGCATTATGACTCTTGACCCTGTTCACTTTACATCACCAATTATTACAATTTAAGACTACATTCTTTAAAATTAGTTTCACATGCTAAACATTTATCTCATACAGCAATGAGATAACAATCCCGGTCCCCCATTGTTGAATAGAAAACCAACATGGCAAGCACACACTCACCAGGCCTGGAAGCAGAACTGATAACGGTTAAAATAAGAGGCCCTAGACACAGCAATGACCTTTGTTGGTACTACTGTCGTTAGAGTAGTAGTAAAAAAAGTAGTACTACAAAAAGAAAATAGATAAGTGGAATAGCCTTGTACTGGAAGTGATAGAATCAAATGCAATAAGGTCATTTAAGCATGCCTCAATTAAGACAAATTTAAGGAGGATTGAATGGGCAGGTCTGGTCGGTCTGTGTCTGTATTACATACTTCACATATTAAAGATTTAGATTTTTTTGCTGGCTGCAGCAGTATGCTGCTGGGGAATGGTTCAATGTCTACTCTTTCCCTAGTCCAGGAGCCATTGCAGTTTTTGGGCCCTGGGTACACCTTGACCAGGCAGTGCTGTAAACCCAGAAAAAGTTTGCTGCATAGGGCTACCACATACACTGCCTTTCCAATTTGGATCCTGTTTCAGAGACAGAGCTGTAAATGACCCTTACTCCAGTTCAGCAGCCACCATGATTATGGAGGAACTGGGCTGCCAGAGAAAGGTTCCTCAAGTGCTTCATTCCCAGTCCGGGGACTGTTGTAGAGACTAGACCTGTGTGCACTTTGACCAGAGCAGCTTCAGCGCCAATCAGGACATAACAAATGTCCTGGGAATGAGTGTCAGATGTACTCCCTCCCCGGTCTGGATGACAGTGCAGTTTAAGTGCCCTGGGATATTTTTGGTACTGTGTAGACTTTTAGTGCTGTGTAGAGGACGTATGCACCCTGCCTTTCTACTCCTGATGATGTTGCAGGGCTGGGTAGGATGCACTGCGTCCTGCTGCTGAGGTAGTTGCAAGGGTCCTGCCTGTTGGTCCTTGGCCCAAGGATTCTGCTGCCAAACTGAGGGCAGGGTCTTTCAAAACTAACATCATCATTATTTATTTGCTGGAAAAGGGGCTGCTCCTACTTCTCCAACCATTTGCCACTGTGGAGGACCAGCACCACTGTGCTGCCTTCTTCATTAGGAATCTCCCTCAGGGCAGGTCTTCTGAAGCAAAGCTACCTCCCATACCTTGACTGTGCTGTTGTTGACAGAAAGAGCTGGTGGTGAAGGGCTTCAACTGGGAATATAAAGGCTGTCTGCTTGCACAACCTCCATTTGCTGAGGTGGGGGTTATCCTGCCTCATTTCCTATCTGCTGCCAAGGAGGACTACTGCCAAACTCCCAAATGGGACTCTCCTGTTAAGGTTGTCTTTCACCAACTGGGTCTTTTCACATTATCTAGCTGCACCGAGTCCTTTTGCATTATCCCCCTCTGACGTGGCGCATAAGGTGTGCCGACAGAGGAGGCCTTGAGCTATGAAAGGCCCGATTGAGGGCCGAGTGCGTGCGCCAAACATAGCGATATTTGCTGCTGTTGTAGACCAGCACCAGCTTTACGGGGGGGGGGGGGGGGGGGGGTAAAAGTTTCCCTTTTCAATAGCTTAGTATTTTTTCCCTTTAATAATCTATTGTGAAGCATATATAAGTGCTCTAGTCCTCAGTAAGAGAGTTACCGCTGATAAGTGAGTTTCCTACTCATTTACAGTATCTTAATAAAGAGCTTTAACTAGCTTGAAACAATTATGCAATTCTTGCATATATTTAGTTGCTGAGCTTTTTTTATTGGTATGCTTTTATCTGTATATTTTGCGTTCACTTTTACTTGTTGACTTTATTACATATTCTTGCATATAATTGTTAATTATCATATAGACATACCATTTCACCACATTTATTGTTTCATTTATGTCACTTATGACTACTGTAGAATAGCTTAGTGAAGTATTCTAAACAATAATTTTATGCAGTGTCATATGGACTCCTTATTCATATGAGATCTTTAGACTGTCTCAAGTTAAATTGCAGCACAACATGTACATCCTGACAAGAAGAAATAGGCTGTTTGATGTACTCTTATGAGGAAGGCCATGCCATCCGTGAAAATGATTTGACCAGGTCGCCCATTGATACCATGATGCTGTTTGTTGATTGCATTTGCGAGTTATGGCTGTAGGGTGAATATTCCCTCATAAGATCCACTGCTTCTATGTATGTAAGCTCCACAAATGTCAGAGGTTTGATAGTAGTAGTTGCATATGGGAAATCAAATAAATCATGTCTAATAATTTTTTGCAGTTGTTATTCTGTGGAAAAAAAGCTTCAAAATGTTTAATTTGTAAATGCTTGAAGGGCCACTGTAGGCCTTACAAACATAGTTATTTTCTCTGTGGTATTTTTGTCACTGGGGGGAGATGTCTCAACTATTTAGAATACCCTTGAGGTATACCTGCTCTTGGTAGGGCGGATATTGCAAACATTTGCAAACAATACCTCCCAATCAAATTCAACTGAATTTATTTTGACGTTCTACTTGTACATGTTGATATTGCAAAATAAAGAAAGTGTGAGGAAAGTAGGCTTACATATTATGCAATGGGGCACAGACAACACATGCTTAGTGGTGTTTTGAAAGTGTGTAATATAGGCTGTGACATATTTCAGGTAGCAGACTAAATGAATTGCTGGTGGCTTCAAACTGTGATGGGTTTGAGGGTAAAAGATACATGGTGAGTGAGGGGTACAGGATACACAAATGTTCTCCGGGCACACACTGGGCTACTGTTTTGCTATTGTTATTTATAAGTTAGGGCACAGACTGTGTGATGGGCGTCTATGGAACATTTGTAATAATAGTTGTTTCTTATCTTTCTAGAAGCCAAAGACAGAGATGCCAAGAGCCTACCCTCCTCTGCCTGAACAAACTCAGAAACAACTGGGCCCCTGCCTGTTGTTGGGAACCTGAGAGGGCTTTCCCTGTGTCAGGGCACATTGGGTGACTATGCCTGTGACTGGAATGAACTGGGAGGGACATGTCTATGTATGAATTGAGAAGACCTTTTATGTTTCTTGAAAGCACTGAAATAAACATGCCTGTGACATACACACATTGGAAAAGATCTGGCAGGTCACATGGGTGGGTGGTTCTAACGTCTGTGAATTTTCAGCACCCAATAAAAATCAAACCTTGAGATATGGTGTCTGCGTGTGTATGTGTTAAAGATGGGATATGCTTACAATCCCTTGTGCCTCTATTTCACTGTATAACTTTGCATTCACACCAATTTATTTAAAATCTGCTCAACATTTATATTTGGTCTTCTTTCATTTTCGGCCATTTAAAATATCTGATTGAATTTGCAAAACAATGAATAGATTTAAGATATGAATGACTTTTTAGCCTTGCCTTAGACAATTGATTCCCATATATATAGCATTCTTGACTATTTTTCGTATTGTCTTTAAAATTAAATTGCTTAGTAAGGTACTATTCAAGACCAGATGACCATAAGCACATTGATCACCTCCTTCATTTTACTTGATCATTTAATTTATAATGAAGACTTGTTGGAGCCTGGTAATAAATAAATTAGTTCCTTATTTATGGCCTGAAATTACCTACGTTAATTGAATAACAACTGTTAATTGCAACAAAACACCAAAATTACAATGATAAATGCATTACATTTAGTCATCAATTATCAGAGGCTATTTTTTTTTTATCATGTACAGATTCTCATTATGAGCACTGGTGTATTATTTTACAGTTCTGCATTATTGTATACATATAATTTAATACAGCTTGAATGTTGCCCATAAAGATAGGCAACCTATTACAATTAACCCAAAAAATATGTAAATTTAAAAACTAGGCAATGAACACACATTTTGGTAAATATATCTAACAAGCAACTTGCCCGTCAAAAAATGACGGCAATTAAATATGTATGTTTTGAATTCTGTTTTGCAAGTAAAAGCGTAGTTGAGACTTGTAAACTTTTTCTTATCTATAAAAAAGTTCAATTATTATATAAATCATGTTTATTTTTTTAACATGCAACTTGTAGGTGACCAACAGTTAACTGATATTTTTTTAAGAGTAGTAACATTTTAATGTAAGAACAGGTCAACATTATATTAATGAGAATTGTAAACATGACATAATGTTTTGTAACATGCAACTTGTAGATTAACAACTTGTAAACTAAACATATATTGAATCCAGAGGAAGGCAAACAGTTAAAAAAAAACTTGAAACTTAGTCAATTGTATCAGAGGGAAAAAAATTAATTCCTTCCTGACCCCATTAACTGGCGATCGGACAACTCCCTGGATTAATATTTTGCATTGAATGATACATTTAAATTGTATAACAAAAGCTACTCCTCCTCTTAACATGAACTTTGCAGTTTTAAAAATCAAAATAGTAACATTATAAACAGTAACATAATTAAGTAACATTTAAACTCTAATTGTTGTAAAATGCAAGCAAAGTGTTTTGTGGGGATAATCATGCTAATAGGCTACTTCCATAAAATTATAATCTATTATTTTGTCGTTGTTGATTTTTGATGGTTGACATTTTGTTGTTATTGTTGTAATTTGTGAAAATGGCACATAGAGTTTCCTATGTGAATCAGTGGTTCTCTAAAAAGAGAAAGCCAGACATTAAAGTTCATCCGCGGGGTGTAACCACTGTTCTCTATGTTTTTTGCCATTTTATAGAGTTTCTAATGGAAATAGTGGTACTCTAAAAAGAGTCTGAGTGGCATAAAATGTCATTCTGGAAATTAAACCACTGTTCTCTCTTTTTTTTTTTTTTTTTGTACATTTCTACTTGAAATTACATTATTTTTTGAAAATGGCACATAGAGTTTCCTATGTGGAATAGCGGTCCTTGTAAAAGAGTCCCAGAGATATCTAATTTTTTCCTGGAAGTAAAACTACTGTTCTCTATGTTTTTTGCCATTTTATAGAGTTTCTTATTGAAATAGTGATGCTCTAAAAAGAGCTTGAGTGACTTAAAAGTTGTTCCTCGAAATCAAACCACTGTACTCTATTTATTTATTTTTTTTGTGTGAAATTGTCGTTGAGGTGATTTTTTTTTTTTTTTTTGTTAGGTCTGTGCCATGTCTTGTATTGTTATATTTTGTGGAATTAAAGTTATAGTTCTTCATAGTAGACAATGTTGTTTGTAAAAATGCATCCATTATCTAATAAATCACCTTGACTTTCGTTGTTTTCAATGTAAACTTTAATAGCCTCTGGATTCTTGCATCTTGAGAATGCAACATACAGCTGGCCTTGTGCAAATACTGGTTCTTCTAAAAAGATACCCACAGATTTGAAAGTTTGTCCTTGTGATTTATTAATGGTCATGGCAAATTCCATGATGATGGGAAATTGTCTCCTTTGAAGTACAAAAGGGAGGCTACTTTCACTTAGTGTCAAATCTATTCTTGGTATGAAAACTCTCTCTCCTTTATGGGTACCAGTTAGAATTTCAGCATGTATGAAATGGTCCTTTAATTCTTGAACAATGAATCTGGTCCTATTACATTATCTTTTTTGGGTTTATATTTTGCAGTAACATGATAATTGCACCTTTCTGTAGCTGCAAAATATGTGGTGGCATTCCAGAGGGAATTAATGAGTTAATGAATTCAGTTGAAAAAAGTTTGCCTGACTTTCTTTGTCATCACCAAGTACAGAATCAGCACTGTGATCATTTTTTTGTGGTGCATTTTTTTATTTATATTTCTTATATTATTGAGGAGTAATGCATCCTTATTTTTGCATGTTAGTATTACTTTGTTGGCAAGCTCTGCATAGTCCTCGTTATTTATTGTAGTTTGGAATATAGCTGATATGAGATCCTGTTTGCAAATCATATGAGCTAGGATGTGCACAGTATCATCAGGTGAATTTTGTATTCGCTCTGTTTTTCCTTCTCCAATTTTAATGAGCCAATCATTGAATTCATTTTCTCCTTCTGATCTCATATTTTGTTGTAATTGAAGATGGGTAAATAGTTTCCATGGTGTTCTTGACTTTATACATGTTTCGACAATGTTGGTTCGATTTCCATGTACAACGACAGGTAATGTTTGTCTAAAATCTTCACCTAACAACATTACCTTTCCACCAAATGGCAAAATATTATCCATGACTTCACGTAGCAAACGGTCAATACATTGTAGGGCATGGCATGACATCATTGTAGCTTCATCTATTATAATTAATGTACTTTTTTTTGCTTGTAATGATGTCATTCGAATATCCGACACTGATGTTTCCAAATAGGAACTGGCAGTTTAAATCAACTATGCACAGTTCTTCCACCTTCTAACAAAAGTGCGGCAATTTCAGTGGTTGCAAATGCCAGTGCTATTTGACCGTGTGCTCGAACAAAACTCATCAATAAATTATATAGATTCATTTTTCCTGATCCGCCAGGTCCATCCAGATAGAAATAACGCTCTTTGAGCATGTCATCATCTAGGGCATTTTTGATTTCATGAACTGCTTGCAATTGTAATGTATTTAAAGTTGCAAGTCTTTCTTCTGTTCTTTTTCTTTGTAGTTGAGTGTCATAGTCTTCAAAGTTTATGTCATCTATGAGACCTGGATTTGGCAGATTAAAACTTGCCCAACTTAATCCATGAGTTAAAAAGACCTCTTGGAATTCAAATAATGGTTTTAATTGTGCAATAGGCTCATTGTATTGTTGCAAAAGGTCTTCAGCCTTATTGGTTTTAAATTTGTCCCACAAAGCTAATGCATTTGGAGCATTTGAGAAGATACAAATGAATGCAAATTGTTCCCTCATCTGCCGTGGCATTTGACATAGTGCTGCTTCTTCTAGACATCTTTCCCATTCTATATCATCAGCTAGGAAGTTTCTGTGTCGCGCAGCTAAATTAAGTGATTCATAAATTATGTCATTAACAGTTCTTAACTGTTCAAAACTTTGTGCACCAGGAACATTTAGAAGTAGTAATCGTAAGCAGACACGTTCAAGGTCTCTTGGACTTACAGTGTAAATTCTTGGTATTATTTCATTTCCACAACTTTTTTGTTTTCTCCATAATCCATTAACGAAAACATAATGGTATGGAATGTCAATATATAACAATTCTCTTGCATCGAAGTCAGTAGAATTTAATTGAAACCATGCAGTTAGTGTAGTTTGGCGATGCTCACTTAGTGCCAAAGCATTTGTTTAATTTCCAACATGGAAATACACTAAATGTCTTTGTGGCAAATGTATAGCTAATCGATATACTGCATGTGAGCGATCGTGCATTTCAAATTTTAGAAGACGCCACATTGCTTACATAGCGAGCATCTACATATCTGTTATCTACCTTTTTTCCACGAATAATGGCAGGTTGGCCTTCCCTACTTCTGTAATAATGGATAGCCATCACAATTCGCATAAGTTTTGTCTCTATAATCTTTTGGAAATTCTTTAGTACATTTCTTATTTTCCATACATGGTGACTGTGGATTAATATCTCCACATGGTCCATGAATCATATGATGAGTTACAATCTCATATAGTCTACCATGTCTTTCTGGATCTGGTAGTTCAGCAATAATTACTGAATCCACTGTGTCACCAGTATCCAATTTATCTTTCTCATGAAGGATTATAAGAATATGTGCATGTGGAAGGCCTCTTTTTTTAAATTCAATGGTATAAACATAAGCCAGACATTTTCCAGATAACTGAGTTATGGTTATGTCCAAAATCAAATTCAGTTAATTTTATTTTAAAGACTCTTGCCACTAAATCTGGTCTATCCGAAGCAGTTTGTCCAATTAGCAGATTGTGTACAATCTCTGGCCATTGTGGATTACATGTAAATGTAATAAATAAATCTGGTTTTCCAAATGTAGTTACAATAGCCATGGCATCATTGTATCTTTCTCGCATATTGCGAGAAGATCCCTGGAAAGAAGATGGTAAAATTATGGCTTTGCCAGCTGGCAACTCTCTGGTTGTAGCAACGTCAGTGACATAATCCATCAATCCACAATACTATTCTACACATAGTTTATCTTGTTGATATTTGATGAAGTTTAAATTATTTGCTTCAACTTGCAAATATGAATCATTGATCCATTGTTTTTTCAGTTTTCCGCCACATAAAATGGGATTGAATCCATCTCAAATGGCAATTTGAACCACTTTAAATTCAAGCATAGAAATATTATTTCTCACACTTACTTTGGAATTTGGATAACTCTGAAGAGTTAATTTGGGTTGCCAACCTGCTTCCCCATGTGGAAAAAATATGGGATATGTCATTGGATCCAAATTGGTACTTAAGATACTTATATTAATGAAAGGTTGCTCCTCATTTCTGGGATATATTCTAATATCTCTCTGAAATGGTGGTTCTCCTTCGTCATTTTGAAAGACTATTGCAACCTCATAAGGACGTTTATCAGTATGGTGATCTCTTTTAAGCACCATATTGACCGTTGGGATTGGCAATTGATGTATTTCTGCATGAATTTGTTGTTCCTTTTCTACTTCTGCCAACTTTTTATACGCTTGAGAGTATGGGTTTTGAGCCATAATTTTATCAAGCTCTATAAAAACAATGGGTAAGCATTTTTTTTTTTCTTGAAGCTGCATATGTTGCTCAACAGCTTCCATTGTATCTAGGACATATAGTTGAGAAAATTTTCTTTGCTCTCCTTCCTCTGGATGTAAATGAGAAGTACGATGGTAAATTAGTACTTGTACTTTAAAGCAGTAAGGGCCATGTCCTGGCACATTAGCAGCTAATGTTGCACCCATAGATGCAAAGGATATGGCACTATTATGGGATCTTATGTTTGTTTTGACATTTTGGTAGTTGGGGAAAGTAGGCTCAGTCACAATGCTTTGTAAATATGTTGGGAATTGTTGTATTTCTGGAAGTCTTACCTTGCCTTTTTGACAGCAACTAACGAACTCACCATCTCTGGGTCTTTCCTGTTTAAAATGATAAGCCCCACAAAACTGACAGACAATATTCATATCACCACAATTATGAAGCTCTATTGCTAAAGATTT
Organism: Discoglossus pictus; assembly: GCA_027410445.1. Lineage (NCBI taxonomy): Eukaryota > Metazoa > Chordata > Amphibia > Anura > Alytidae > Discoglossus > Discoglossus pictus. The sequence continues at coordinate 383,157,065 of CM050163.1, forward strand.
AAGTAACGGACAATTTTGAGAACATATATCAATCTGAGTCTCTAAATCATCATCAGAAATCTTATTTGATTGTTCAGCAACATTTTCTAAATGCTTTTGTTTTTTAGTTTCCTTCTTGGGGGTGGATTTTAGTTTGTCAGCTGATAGTCTTTTGCTTGCAAGTCTTTCGTGTTATTTTTGTCGTCGAATTTCCTTCTGCTCCAGCATCTGATGATCTGCCCATGTTTTTTGACATTCTCTAGTTTGATGTCTTTTCTTTTCCTGTTTCTTGTCACTATCTGCCATATTAATCTGTAAATAAAAATAATATTAGTATTTTTTCTCCTTATTGTAATTTTTTTAACTGCATATTTTTTTTTTACTATCCTGTTTTGTGTGCAGCACTGTTTCCATTATGAGGTTAGCTTGATAAGGTTGGAGTTAGCAACGTATGGGCTCATTCAATAGCAATGTTTGCAATTGCATAAGGATCTATCTAAGCAGTGAGTATATATTTTGGGCCTCATTCTATTAACGGCCATAGGAGATGCGGGGCCGCAAGGACCGGCCGCAAGCTATTCGGCTATTCTATTCCCCTCCGGCCGGGGATTCCGACAGGCTTGCGGCCGGGGCTTTTCGATCCCTTGCGGCCGCTCGTGCCGGAGGAAAGCCTTTGATCTAAAACGGCTGCAAGAGTTTCGGCCGCAAGAAAAGCCCGGTTGCTATTCTATTGCTCCGGGAACCCTCTCTGCAAGGCTAAAAGCGAGCCGCAGCTTACTTGCAGGAAAAAGGTCCCGCTAGCACCAATTAAGCACATTATAAAGCCGAAATAAAGCCATCCTGCACTCTGAGGAGACTATAAAGTGATTGTAGGTGTTATCAAAAATAGAACAACATTCCCCTACACTCAAATCCGTAAAAAAATATTTTTTAAATTTATGTCAAAAATCCATGCGGACGGAAAATAAACAGTTAATGTAAACTCGGATTTGGGCTGATGTGCAAGCTTGAGAGGAGGTTGCTATTAATCCTCATGTCCCCCAATATGATCCCTAACATTTACAGAGCTGTACAGTGCCGTCTTGAATTTATTTTTGCGTTTTAAGTTTTCTGAGCTTACGGCCGGTTGCGAGATATACGGCCGGCCGTAAGGGGAGATCCTTGCGGGGCCGTATAATTGAATTGCAAGATAACGGAACCCTCGCAAGGAATCGCAGCCTTGCAGCCTTTTTACGGCCGATAATAGAATGAGGGCCTTTGTCTTTTAGTTTTCAGCTAGTGAAGACCTTATTTTTGGATAGAAATTAATTAACTACAAAGTTCTGTAAAATAAATATGCTATGTGCTTATATAAATCTCTATTCAATTGGGCGACTTGCATTGAATGAGACCCTTAGTTAGGTTGCAGTGTATTTTGTGAAAGTGGCACATGAAAAATGACAGTTCCTTCTATTTTCCATGGGGCTTATTGAATTGCGATTTGGGCAATTGAATAGGGCTCTATATAAGCACAGAGCATATTTTTTTCCAGAAATTTTATTTAGTGAAGACCTTGCTTTTGGATAGAAGTTCAGTAAGTAAAAATCTTTTTTAAAAAATTATGTTCTGTGCTTATATAGAGCCCTATTAAATTGGCCAAATTGCAATTGAATGAGGCCCCATGTGTTTTATATTAATGTTTGTGCGCTACTGTTGTCATTACGTGTTTAGGGTATGGAGTTGGGCTTAAATGTTTGTGCAGGAAAAAGCATATATATCTTGAAATTGTGTATATGTTAACATCAGTTTTTTTTTTTTTGTGTGCAACACTATTTGAATTATGTTTTTTTTTTTTTTTCTCCTGTTTTGCATGTGGCAATGTTGTTATTAGGGTTTTCTGGTTATGGAGTTACACTTATATTGTTAATTAGGTTGCAGTACATTTCCACAAAGTGAGACAAAAAAACAGGATAGGTTTTTCTATTTGATATGTGTAAATAACAGTATTTTATTTTTTGTTAAACGTGTAATACTGTACCTCTTTCCTTGAAATCTGTTGTGTGGAAATTTCTGTAGCGATGCAGAGAGTCTTCAGGCAGTGTCTGTTGAGACTAAAAGAGAGTGATGCAAATGTTGCATTAAAATGTAAGTACCGTATATACTCGAGTATAAACAGAGTTTTTCAGCCCTTTTTTTAAGGCTAAAAAGGGCCCCCTTGGCTTATACTTGAGTCACTCTCTCCCCTGTGTCTCTCTAACCCCCCCATGTCTCTCTACCCCTCCCCCCCCGTGTCTCTCTAACCCCCCTGTGTCTTTTTCCCTCCCCTCTCCTCATTCTAAACCCCCTTCCTCATTCTAAACCCCCTCCTCATTATAATCCCCAGTCTTCACTTTACCCCTCTAAATACCTCCCCCTCTCCCCTTCACTTACCTCCAGCTGCAGCTTCTCCTCCGGCCTCGGCTCCTTCCTGCGTCGGCACCCAGTATATGCTAATGACGTGACGTCACATGCGCACCACTTCATTAGCATTGGCCGGGTCAAGACGCAGGAAGGAGCATGCAGGCAGATGGAGGTAAGTGAGCGGAAAGGGAGAGGGTGAGGTATTTAGAGGGGTAAAGTGAGCAGGGGGGTTTAGGATGAGGAGGGGTAAAGTGAGGAGGGGGTTTTAGGATGAGGATGGTGGGGGGTTTAGGATGAGAATGGGGAGTTTAGGATAGGGGGGATGAGGAGGGAGGTTGAGGTTGAGGAGGGGGACTGAGGAGAGAGGTTTTGGAGGGGGGCTGAGGAGAGAGGTTGAGGAGGGGGTTTAGAATGAGGTGGGGGGTTGAGGTTGAGGAGGAGGGTTGAGGAGGGGGTTGAGGTTGAGGAGGGGGTTTAGAATGAGGAGGGGGTTGAGGAGGGAGGTTGAGGATGAGGAGGCGGGTTGAGGAGGGAGGTTGAGGAGGGGTTGAGGATGAGGAGGGGGTTGAGGAGGGGGGTTGAGGATGAGGAGGGAGGTTGAGGAGGAGGAGGGGGGTTGAGGTTGAGGAGGGAGGTTGAGAAGGGGGTTGAGGATGGGGGGTTGAGGAGGGGGTTGAGGATGAGGAGGGGGGTTGAGGAGGGAGGATGAGGAGGAGGAGGGGGGTTGAGGTTGAGGAGGGAGGTTGAGGAGGGGTTGAGGATGAGGAGGGGGTTGAGGAGGGGAGGGAGGTTGAGGAGGGAGGATGAGGAGGGAGGTTGAGGATGAGGACGGGGGTTGAGGAGGGGGTTAAGGATGAGGAGGGGGGAGGTTGAGAATGAGGAGGGGGGGTTGAGGAGGGAGGTTGAGAATGAGGAGGGGGTTGAGGAGGGTGATAAGGGAGGGGGGAAGAGACACAGGGAAGGGAGAGGGGGGAAGAGACACAGGGAAGGGAGAGGGGTGAAGAGACACAGGTGTGGGAGAGGGGAGAAGACACACAGAAGAGAGAGACGGTGGACACAAGAAAAGGCCACACAAGAGGGGGACACAGGGGGCAGCACATTTCCCACCCTCGGCTTATACTCGAGTCACTCATTGTTCCCAGTATTTTGTGGTAAAATAGGTGCCTCGGCTTATACTCGGGTCGGCTTATACTCAAGTATATACAGTAATTTTTTTTTTTTATTAAGAGCATGTAAAACAGAATATATGTATATATATTTTCTATGTATTCAGCGACGTTTAGGTTATGGGGTTAGGCTTAGAAAATGGTGCATATTTATGAGGATTGCTGGTTGCATGTGTTATGTTTTAATAAAATGTGTTGTGGTATTCTGTTTTGTGTGTACCGCTGTTGGCATTAGAGGTTTAGGTTGTGGGTTTGGGCTTATAGGTTAGGGCACACAAAACAATTTATTTTTTTAATTTTGTATGAGTTAACAATATTTCTTGTACTATGCTGTTTAGTGTACACCAGTGTTGTCATTATAAGTTTAGGTTATGGTTTAGACTTGGAGGTTGCTGCCGAGAAAACAGGATTCGTTCTTCCATTTTATATGTGTTTTCAATGTTTGTTGTACTATCCTGTTTTGTGTACACAATTGTTAACCTGATATGTTTAGGTTCTAGTGTTGGGCTTAAAGGCTAGGGCACATTAAACATATTTTGTAATTGTATTTTGGATATTGTAACATTATTTGTTGTAGTATCCTGTTTTGTGTACACCAGTGTTGTCATTAGAGGTTTAGGTTCTGGGTTTAGGCTTATAGGTTAGGGCACACAAAACAGGATTTATTGTTCAATTTTGTATGTGTTAACAATAGCTGTTGTACTATCCTGTTTTGTGTACACCATTGTTGTCATTATATGCTTAGGTTGTGGGTTTATACTTATGGGTTAGGGCACACAAAACAGGATTTATTGTTCAATTTTGTATGTGTTACCAATATTTGTTGTAGTATCCTGTTGTGTGTACACCACTGTTGTCATTCAAGGTTTAAGTTGTGGGTCTATGCTTATAGGTTAGGGCAAACAAAACAGGATTTATTCTTCAATTTTATATGTGTTAACAATATTTGTTGTACTATCCTGTTTTGTATACGCCACTTTTGGAATTAGGTTATGGGTTAGGTTTAGAGGTTGTTGCAGACAAAACAGGATTCCTTGTTCCATATAAAAATATGTGTTAACAACATTTGTTGGAGTATCCTGTTTTGTGTGAACCATTATTGGTAGTAGGGGCTTATGATTTATTTAATTTTTTTTCAATTTGACACAGCAAATAAGATAGGTGTTTCTTTTTTTTTACTTGTTATACTATACCTTAGTTGAATTATTAGTTGTGTATCAATGACAGATGGTCCCCTGCTGCCAATCTTCCCGCGACAGTCTTTAGGCAGTGTCTGTTGAAAAAGAGAAAGAGAAATGTTTTTTTTTTGTTTAATTTTTTTATTTTTTTTTAACAACAGCATATTATTTTTGTGAAGCAAATGTATTTTTGTATATTACCTGTTGTTCTTTCTTTGTCGTGTGTAAAATTCTGCAGATTTGACAGTCCGTGTAAATCCGAGTGACGCTGTTGAGGCAGAGTCTGTTGTAAATGTGAACAAAAGTGAAATATTGAAATGCAGAATAAATATATATATAATATATATATATATATATATATATATACGGTATATATATAAAATATATAAATGTATATTTTTTTTTAGTAAAAGGCTATTTTTTTTAAACCAGATATGAATAAAAGCTATGTTATTTTTTTTTTTTAAATTGAGATTATTTTAGGGCACATACTGTACACATATATGTGTCTGAAATCTTACTATACATGAATACGGTTGTTGTTGGCAATATTTTAAGTCAACCTTTTTTTTTTTTTTATGGATTTATCAATTACCTATTTGTTGTAATTTGCAGATTGTATACTTCTAAAGTGATAATGAAGTTGCTTCAGAAGCAACGCCACCAGTGAAATGTCCAGTCACACTGTTCATCACCTGAGGAGAAATGTAGAAATTTCTGAAAAGTGTGCAGTATTTATAGACTTGGAGCTGAAGTAGAAACCGTTAAAACGCAATACGCATGCTCTATTTGCGTTCCAGCTGTCAATTTGCGTTCCAGCCACCATTTTGCGGATAGTAGTTAGTTGTTGCATGTGAAATGGCGGCGATTTTGTGTGTGGTACGTCCCGCATAATGTGTGTTATGTGCCGCATGAAGTGTTCTTGAGTGTTGGTTCAGTTTTGCAAGTACGTTTTGTAATTTTACGTCAGCCTCATTTTCGTTTTTTTTCGTCTGCCATTTTTTCTCTTGCTTAGGGGATTTTCGAGTGTGTAAACTTTGGAAATGTTAGTGAAATCGAGGTGTAACAGGACTTCCAGATGTCCTATGTGTCCCCCCTTGCTCTGGGTAATCTTTTTATTTATTTTTTTTGTGTTTATTTTTTGCGTTTTGAGTATTTTCTGCTGTGCGCGGTTTGTCCGTTAAGGTCGTATTTTTAAGAGTCCGTAATGGTTTTATGGTTCGTATTTTTTTTTGGTGTATGACCGCATTTTTTTTTTTTTTCAAGTCCCGCGGCTATTTTTTTTTTGTGTAAGTCCGTAGTTTGTCATTGCATGTTTTTTTTTTTCAAAGTCCCGCGCGTGTGGGCGTTAGTAAGTGGTTGTGAGGCGCCGTAAAGCCTGCACTTCCGCAAATGCGGCCCCTCGCTTTGCAAGGGTCCGCATTTGAGGTCCGAAAGCCTTTGGCGCTCCTTACCAGCAACTGCAGCGGGCTCGCTATGAGAGCCTGCAAGTGTTAGCAACAACCCACATGCTGAGAACTATATATGTGATCCAATAGCAGGCCATATGTTTGCTGGTGTTACCATTAGGTAACACATTCAGTGAACATGATTCCTCTTAAAGGCATATCTAAGTTTCCTGGATTATGAATGCATCTGATAGAGGAGAATCAGTAGTGTATGAAAACATTTTGTGCATGAAAAAGTACCAGAATAAACATGTAAACACTTACCTTGAAGTTAGCAAAATATCTTGTAATTTCTGACAGTTGGAAATTAAGTTGAGGTTAAAAAATAGTAGACACCCCCTCGAAACCCAGACTAAATTAGCTTTAATTCAAAAATTATTTTTGGCCAATCAGGAAGAGGCTCAGGCAACTGATACATTTGTTTTAAGCTCTGTGGTTCATGTGTGTGCTGCAAAGCAGCCTGGGATATGTAGTGTGGCACCATGTTAGATTCTTACCATATTGGCACAAATATAAGCTGCACCCGCATATAAGCTGCACCTGTGAAATGCAAGGCGAAAAAAATAGATAATATCCGAATATAAGCTGCAACTTACCTATGGTACCTTCTTTTGAAGGTTACATGCCGAAAATCGTAGCTTGCAAAACATTACAATCAATAAAATCACAAATCGCTATTCAATTGCTACAATTACTCAGGCACTCACACCCGTAAATGGCAAATGTAAAAGAAAATCCTACGGGTTACAAATAGTACGCACAAGTGGGTTAAATGTAGCGCCGTAAATGCAAATTAGAAATCAAAACTGCAGTGTAAAATACGGGCAAAACGATGAATGACATTTTTTTACGTCCGCGAATATAAGACGCACCCGTAATTTCCAAGCTCGGAAATCGGTAAAAAAGTGCGGCTTATATTCGGGCCAATACGGAATATGCTATGTATTTTCATATAATAGTCTCTCTGTGCAGCACATTCACACTTGACTAACATTCCTGCAGATTGTCACTTCCCTGCCATAACTATTGTGTTTTTTTTATCTCTCCTACCTCGCCCCTTCTCTCTCTCTCCCTGTTTCTCTCTACCCCTCCCCTTGTGGTCTGATTAACTGTGAGCTCAGACTCCATCCACCCATGTGATTCCATCTGCGCCATTACTTCCTATGGTATCTACCAGAAAGGTAAAAATCAGTACTAGGGAGCCTTCCTCTGCGTACTTGGGTTATGTAACCATGCTGTGGGTGTGCAAAGCCACATTTTATTCTTCTTCGTATAACTCTGTTAGTACACTGAACTTTTCTGTGTAACACATATTTTTCTGATAATCACTGCCTGTTTCTTACCAAACATTTGAAACCCAGGAAATCTATTTATAATTGTAATTGCTAACTCAGTTATTAAAAGGTATCATCTTTCTACACCAAAACTGTTTTCTATTCTTCTAAGGCTAACAAGGTACTACATGTTACAAGCCACTAGGTGTCACTGTCACCTATGTATTGGTAGAAAACACTCAAAGAACACCCTATAAACCCCTGTACCCTGCTGTTCCCTATATAGTAATTTCAGAATCCTGTTGACTTATTGTCCCTCTCTTTATACTGTGACATTCTTCTGTCTCCCACATTGTGACCTTTTAACTGAAAGAGTCTCAGAGACAGAGTAAGATCCTTTCTTACAAATACTATTCTGTAAAATTCACATCAGTCCCCATTGTGTCTTGCCTTTGGCTGTCTGTGAAATGAGCTTTATGTAAAAACCTATTTCCCCCATCTTTACATGCCCTCACTTTGCTCCAACACCTCTCCTCTTCCCATAATGACCCATGTCAATCAATCTCTTTATCAGTAAAAAGGAAATACATTCACAACTCTCCACCTCTTAAACCAGAAAGTCCCCCCATCGTAGTAAGATGTGGTCCGTTTTCCACTACATTTGCTATGACGTTGCCAGTTTCCCCAGTACAGACCCTCCATTTTGTTTTCTGCTCCTCTTCACAGAAGACACAGCCCTTTTCCTCCCTATAAGGCACCCTACAGCCAACACTTTCTTGTACCCATAGACTTATGCCCATACACTTATACAGTGCTTTATCATAACTAAAGTGTACTCTTTCATCAGTTATGTTATCATCTATTAGAGAGAGAGAGGGAGAGAGAGGATTGCAAGTTGCACATGCGCATTGTGAGCCTTGCATTGCACGGCGAAGGGAGAGGGAGGGAGAGAAGGAAGGAAGGAGAGAGAAGGAAGGAGGTGCTGAAAAAACGCAACATGGCGAAAACAAGGCATAAGGACGTAAAACTAGCCCGAAGGACATAATCGTAGCCCGTAGGACGTAAAAATGAGCCCTAAGCAGTAACACTTAACGCAAGCCAGCAACACTTAACCCAAGGCAGTAACACAACCCAAGACAGTAACACTCAAGTGCGACGCCTATAAAGTACACATGGTGAGAGCCTTGCAATGAGCACCGAAGACAATCATTGCGGCTCGAGATGAGCGCCAAAGGCGCTCAGCGCAGGGCTCGCGATGCGCGCCAAAGGTGCTCAGAGGGACCATAACCTCACATTGTGTAGCAAACAGCATTGCCAGTCTTACAATTTTACTCCCGTCATTTTTGACAGGCAATTTCCTAGTACATTTTATATTATGCAGTAAACACATTCACTTAGTGTCCTAAACTCCCAGTATATACAAACACAGTGCACCTATTTTGCCATATAGGCCTAGTTTGGCATAGATCCTTGTGAATGTTCAAACAGAACCAAGGATGCTAGTTCTTAATGGTAAAGCAATTCAATCCATAAGGAGAAGTATCAGAAATACAAGTGGCAACTTTCTGGAAAGCACTGCTGGATCAACTGAAGAATGAGTTGTTAAATTATTCCATCTGTTTTCCAAGACATTGACAAGGTTGTGTTCTCCTGGTAAACCATGCAATGATAGAGATCTGAAGAAAAACAAAACTTATACAGTTGTCCTGGCAAATATACAAACTGTTCAGATCCATAAGTTCAGAAGCATATTGGCCTTGGTCAATACCCTCTTCTGTCTGTGTAAGAGAAATTGCATTGGATATTTTTACTGATTAGAACTTTAATTCCATAGTGGAGATACCAAAGTCAATTTTCGTAATTGAGTAGCTATATGACATGTGCTACTATGGTGCAGGTAGAGGAGAACATGGATAGATGGAGCTCAATCTGGATGGAGCACTTTTAGAAATCTTCTGCCAGCCATATGCTACCTCTGATGAAGTGGCCCATTGTAACATAGTAACAGGAAGACAGGCTTTGGTGGGTTGGATCAGTATTGAATATACGTGTCTCATGATGATTTGCTAACTGCTTGCAAATCAAATACTACGTGAAGTTACAGCTTTTATTGTAACAGATGAGGAGCAGGAAGAAATATGTCAAACAGGAAGATAGATCAAAAACATTGAGAGTTGTATTTTTTTCACTATTCAGTGTTCCAAAATTCTTAAATTAGACAATGCTGGGACCTATCCTGTTTTGTGTGCGCCTTTGTGGAAGTGCACCGCCGCCGACTCTAGTAACGTGGCCGTGCTTGCGTCGCCATCTAGCGGCGTAAAATAGGAAGTACACCCCAACCCCCTTACCTTCACTTCCTAACCCCCACTTCCTAACCCCAACCCCCTAACCCTCTAACCCTAAACCCCTAACCACTTACCGGGCATAGTAGCTCATGTATAGCACTAGATGGCTCTTTGAGCGCGCGCGCGTTCCAAGAGTAGGCAGGGGCGTGCTGTTCCGGCCATCAGCGGCGCACACAAAACAGGATAGGACCCAATGCTGTACCAAAACACAAGTTTGTGTTTATAGTTATTGTCTAAAGATGAAACACCAACATGCTATGACGCTCCTGCTCGAGAGCTGATCAGTGATTATTACTCAACAAAATATTTAGATTGTATGCAATATGATAACACCAATTCTCAAAAACTCACTCAAATTACAAAAAGATTATCAAAACAAAAAAATATGTTACTTTTAAGTCAAATGTGTTGCTGTAAATATTCTCTACAATTTTTTGTCCATTTATTAAAATTGCAGTATTAACATTTTTCAGTGAATCTTAATTATTTAGTGAAAACCACCTCAGGACATAATCTAACCAGTTGTGGATGTAGTTAAAATATGTCCCTTTGTATTTAATAAACCATTGAATAGCATTTATCTTGCATGTGATAGCCAGAATAATTTACACTGCATTATTTAGCTTTTTCAACAGTCGGTCCAGGGGCAGATGACCTGAGACCATAAATGTGCTGGTACGCAAAGACAAATGGTTCAGTTATGAAAGGGTTGATAAAAAAAGATACTGAGGAAAGACTGACCCATTAAAGATGTAGCTGGTGCAATAGTAAATACATTATTGAAGAACTGGCCCATTAATGATTGACAAAGGCACTCCAGAAACGCAGTAGATGGTAGTCAGCCTTTACTTGTCTCCATTAAGGTTGATAATCTATGTAATTGTTTAAAAAAAAAAAAAAAGAGTGTTTGCACATGTACTCTGTTGTATAATACACACATTACATATATTATGCACAATGTATAGAAAACACACCGAAAAGACATGCAGGGCACAATATACAAACACATATATATCATAACATATGTTCCACTGCAGGCTGATCTGCTCCCTCCAAAAGGGGCAATCCCAACTGAAAATGGACTCATCCCAACTGCGTGAAATTTGTGTTATACGAGATGTCCTCTGGTCGCTAGAAATCCTAAGGCAAAACATCAGCTTCAATGGCCAGTTATGACTACATGAAATGTCATGTATAACAAATGGTGCAAGAAAAATGTAATATATTCAAAGGTTTAAAAGAGAGCTGCACTAAATGTTCAATACTGATAAAAGATAGTGTAAGGAATGCGGATGCAAAGGGAAAGAGGGCTGATGAGGAGACACACCTAGGAAAAACTACAATTTGAACTATGATGTTTTTTATTTTACTCTACAAAAATATGCTGAAAGGACCACAGTGGTTCAAGAAAAAAAAAAGACACTTGTTTGTCAAGTATGTACCAAACTAACACTATTAGCAGCTTTGTGAGCCATCGGTATAAAACATTTCTTGTGAAAGTTAGAATTTTTGAAGGCTCTACTGATATGTACTGTAAACCATGTTGTGTTTGTTACATCACTTCCCCAGAGCTCACTCATGATGGTGTGTGTGTTGGCTATCTCTGAATGTACAGAGAAGAAGAGAACGGAGAGCCATCACATATTATAAATGTTAAACTGTGATTTGGTGTCACACAGAGGGAGAGGGGGGAAAGAGACACAGAGGGAGAGGGGGGAAGAGACACAGAGGGAGAGGGGGGAAGAGACACAGAGGGAGAGGGGGGAAAGAGACACAGAGGGAGAGGGGGGAAAGAGACACAGAGGGAGAGGGGGGAAGAGACACAGAGGGAGAGGGGGAAAGAGACACAGAGGAAGAGGGAGGGAAAGAGACACAGAGGGAGAGGGGGGGAAGAGACACAGAGGGAGAGGGGGGAAGAGACACAGAGGGAGAGGGGGGAAAGAGACACAGAGGGAGAGGGGGGAAGAGACACAGAGGGAGAGGGGGGAAAGAGACACAGAGGGAGAGGGGGGGGAAGAGACACAAAGGGGGAGGGGGGAAGAGACACAGAGGGAGAGGGGGGGGAAGAGACACAAAGGGGGAGGAGACACAGAGGGAGAGGGGGGAAGAGACAAAGAGGGAGAGGGGGGAAAGAGACACAAAAGGAGAGGGGGGAAAGAGACACGGGGGAAGAGACACGGGGGTAGAGTGGGGGAAAGAGACACAGGGGTGGGAGAGGGGGGAGACACGGGAGGGAGAGGGTCGTAAAAACACGGGGGAAGATACAAGGGAGGGAGAGGAGGGGGAAAGGAGACACAAGGGAGGGAGAGGAGGGTGGAAATGAGACACAGGGGAGGAAGAAGACAGGGGGAGAGACCCGCAATGAGCTCCAAAGGCACTCATCGCGAGGCCAGTAAAGCTGACGGTGGGGGAGGGGGGGGGGCTAGTTGTAAATATAATTGGATAAGACTTAAATAGACACAATGCCTTCCCTCTCACTGTCCCTTGCATCATTCACTGCAACAACAGCTCTCCAGAAATGTAAACGCCTCCCTCACACACAAGTTTCATGATGTATCATGGATCCCTCCAGTGTCCAGCACAGGTATTAACATTGTTTTCTAATTACAAAATAGAAGTATGGCTTTCTTTTCTGCTAATTTATGTTTTAAAATGTTTAAATATTTTCTTCCCATTGTGTGGTAGTGATTTAAAAGGGGACCTTAAGGAGAGACAAATGTCACTTTTTATTAAGTGACAGTGGAGGTTTTATATTAAAAAATGCTTTTAACTAAATGACAGCACATATATATATATATATATATATATATATATATATATATATATATATATATATATATATATCCTCTTTAACATTATCCAGTGCCATTTTTGAATAATATATAATATACACGTCTGGTAATTAATTTATGATTTACAGCATGCAGCAGTGGGTATATTTGTTTCACAAGTGGGTTGTTACAAATAGCAAGGATTGATCTGGCGTTGAAGTCACGTTACCACACTCAATATGGCGTCCGTTTCAGGCCTTTACGTCATATTCTAGAGCTTAACCTATTGGCTGAAACTGTGTCACAACAGAAAGGCGGGTCGGGCTGTCTCTAAAAGCAAGATGGCGGCGCCCATTTTCGGTAAGGGGCAATGTGTGTAAGTTTAAAAGAGTGATTTTATGTGTATATTGTTATTAGTTTAGACAGCAGCTCGGATGCTGCGCTGTAGGGATGAGCACGATGATCTTGTACAGTGATGAACGTGCAGCTGACATTAACCTCAAGTTGTGCATCTTAAGGTCACTGATAGTACTTGTGCTCTAGGTTAACCTTATGGTGTCTCAGTGTGAGCTAGGGCACAGTTATATAGTATAGTACATATTATATTCCTGTGTGCCTCTCACACTGAGGGTGTTTAATATACAAAAGGGATGAAGCTGTGAGATTATGAATGGCTGATTCACTGGGAACTCAGCTCTTAAACCTATTTGTAAAACAAGTCAGTGCTACTATTATTCTTATTTTTTTTTATGAACTTACATGTGGCCATATATTTATCAAAATAAAAAGCTATCTGCTATTGGTATTGCTAGTCACTGAAAATGGCACCCCTGGAGTCTTACAGACAATGTGTGTGTTGGTGTCACGAGGAATATTGTTTTGTGAAAACAGCAAAGCAATGCACCCTTTACTTCCCTCTTACACATCAGTTCCCTGGTATATTTGGGTCTATCCCTCCTTGCCTGCGCATTTCTTTTGCAGCACTGCCAGCTGCAGTTACAGGTGCCATCTGCCAGAGGGCGCTGTGAGTTTTCAGGCGCCGTCAAGTTTCAGGGAAGGCAAAGAACTATTCTCCCGTCCAATGTGGCGCAACTCGATGGCGCTGTATCGACAGCGAGGCCATCGATATGTTTGGAGCAGGCACTCGGCCCCCCAGGGCCTCTGGCGCACCTCTCATGGCTCAAGGCCTCTTCTGTCGGCGCGTCTTATATGCTAAAATCGACAGCGCCATCTGTCGGCCAGCAGCGGAACTGCAGCTGTCAGATTTTGCAATGGTGAAGAGGGAAAGGACTGTATATTTTCCAAGGAAAAACATTCTATTGTTTACAAAAAAAATGGGACCTTTCCTGTTTTATGCTCCCGCACGCGTGCGCGCACAGCACTGGAAGCCTCCTGTTGCCGGGTGCGCTCGTGTCCTCAGGCACTCCCTAAGCCTCTAACCCCATACACCAGTAACCGGGCCTAACCCTAAGTCCCTAACCTACACCCCTAAAACTAAGTCCCTAAGCCACTACACCCTTTGTCGTCTCTAACCCCCTACACCCCTTCCCGACCCTAACCCTGTAAACCTAACCCGAAAATCCCTAACCACTTACCAGCCACAAGGAGACAGCTTCATCGGCGCAGGGCAGTGCAGCATGCGTGCATGCACATAACAGATGCACGTGTGGTAGCATAAAACAGGAAAGCTCCAAAAAATGTTACAATAAAGTATCTCCCTGATTCAATTTACATTGTAGCTGTATGCAATTACTGCAACAGTGACACTTAAAGGCATATCTAAATTTCCTGGATTATGAATGCATCTGTTGGAGGAGAATCAGCAGTGTATGAAAAAATATCAAAATAAATATCTACAAACTCACTCTGATGTTTGCAAAATCTCTTGAGTTTGCAAGCAGCAGCTTTTGTGAGTTAATAACCCTGAAAATCCCTGCTAAAATTAGCATAACATTCATACTTTGTTTTGGCCAATCACAGGCAGATATACATTTTAATACAATCTAACAATCAGTGATGGCAGTTTGTGTAGGAAGGCATCATGAGACGTGCAGTCTCCCTGTTGAAGGAAGCAGGAGGAGTCAGACACTTATCTGCAGAACTTTGCATTGAGCTACTGATGGTTTAAAGATAAGTAAAAATCTGTATCTGGATGCAGTGTTTCTATTGGTAGGTACATTGTGCCTATGTAAGCAGCTCTGTTATTTCTATATAACATAAATCTGTATGTGTATAAAATGACTCCATGTAATGTGTCTGATATAAGCAGCATGTGTTAGATTAGAGAAAGGGAAAAACAGGGAAACTTAAATGCTCTTCTCTCTTATGGCTTAAACCAGAGGTTCCCAAACAATGCTCTGCAAGTTTTATTCAGATGGCCCACAGAACTGGTTTATATATATATATATATATATATATATATATATATATATATATATTGTACACTCCTTGTGAAATGGCCACATAATTCAGCACAGTTTGGACCACAAAAGCATGTTGAAATACTTTTTCAAGCTTTGAAATACGTACATTTTTCACTGAAAAATTAACCAAAAATCTGTGTTTACATGTGTATTTGACTGCCCACTGCCAGGCCTGCAGCTACAAATCTGTTGCAAAATAAAAACAAATGTAACCCTTAACAGATCCACCTGTGCAGAGCAAAACTGCTATCAATCATTGTCTTCATTGTGTAACAGCCAGTAGGCGGGGTGGACTTTTTATGTGAACAGACTTAACTTACAATCATCTGTTCTTTTACACCATGAAGAGCAGTTATAGTGACATAAATACCCTTTAATAAGATAGGTCAGAGGTGACCCATCAGACTGATTCAATGACCAGGCAGGAAGGCAACAGGAACTCCAATACCCACAACAGTGGTGTGCAGAGGAGCATCTCTGAACCCACAACACGTCGAACCAAAAGTAACATTTTAGGCGCCATTGAATCCTGGGATCTGCATTATGTGTTCCCTAATCATTCCTCACAGTGACAATATATATAGTCTTGTTAAATATTGGAAGGGCAAATAATAAGTCTGTATCATGTTTTCAGAATATGGTTCCCCAATATTAAAACTTCCTCTGTTCTTCCGAAGACTCTTTGATTCAACATTTTCAGAAGTCATATGACTCCATCTGTCTGTTGTGAGAGTGTCATGGAGGATATTTGTGACCCAGTGTCTTATGTTTTTTCCTCAGGAGACTGCAAATTTTTGCAGCGTATGGGATGTGAGCGTAATTATTTTGCATACAGAAATATGTGCCACTAGCATCCTGTAAGAATTTTAATTGCATTGCTCATAGATCAGTTGAAGTTTAATAACACAGCACATGCCTTAAAGCAATGGATTTGAGGCCCAGATTCAGACCTTGGTGAACCTCTTGGCTATCTTTGATGTTAAAGGATCTGCTCCAAAGGTTTTGGAAATCAGTAAAGATTTGCACTATCCAGGAATCATTTTTAACTGTTTTATTTTTTTAACTAATAAATCAGTAGCTTATCTTCCTCTGTAAACAGACCGGTGTCCTACTGTTTCTGTTCCTTTTTCCTAATTGAGGTACTTCTCTTTTCAATGTTAAAATAGAAGTAATTAGCTAGTCAACAGACATGGAAAACCCCAAGGATCCCGTGCACAGATGTACACATATAGATATATTCTGTACAAAGATATATGTGGTATGATTTGGTGTATTGGGTCTTGCATGTATCCTGATCACTTGCCTGTTAAAAATTATGGGATAATATTGTGTTCTCCCTCTCCTTCTCCCTCTCCTTCTCCCTCTCCTTCTCCCTCTCCTTCTCCTTCTCCTTCTCCTTCTCCTTCTCCCTCTCCTTCTCCCTCTCCTTCTCCCTCTCCTTCTCCCTCTCCTTCTCCCTCTCCTTCTCCCTCTCCTTCTCCCTCTCCTTCTCCCTCCCCTTCTCCCTCCCCCTCTCCCTCCAGTTGTTGTTTATTCGTTCAGTCGGGATTAACTCTCTGTGACTATGGAGCACAGCATGCCAGGTGCATCTCTGTTACTGCCCCTCTGAGCTCCATCAAGTTCATGTTAATTGCTTCAGTGACCTCGTCTATCCATCTCCGCCTCTGCCGTCCCCTTCTTCTTGTGCCTTCAATCTTTCCCAGCATCACAGTCTTTTCTAGGGAATCCTGCCATCTCATGATATGGCCAAAACATTTGAGCTTCAGCCTCATGATCATACCTTCTAGTGAACAGTTTGTCTTGATTTCCTGAAGTATTGATTTATTGGTTTATTATCTTCTTGCAGTCCAAAGCAGTCTTTTTTTGCACCCTCTATCTAATGGTGCGGATCACATATGGTAGCTTCAGGATCCCTTTAGGCAATATATATTAAAATTATTATTAAATTAAAATATTCAATATAAATATTGAATAGTAGAAATACTTTTTTAGTTTTAGTATGTGCAACGTCGGAGCATTGTTTTTCTTCTTTACACTCTTTTATTGTGGCTTCTTTAAATTAACACAGCAGAGGTTGCAATTTTGGTATAATTTTAAACTACAGTAATGTATTTTATAGTATAGTAGTTATGAATTGAATGCTATTAAAAATGCATTTTCTTGCAGTAAAATAAGCATTATCTTTGCCATTGTGAAATGTCAGCCTTTCTGATCCACCCACAGAGGTTGAAATGTTATCTTAATGATAATTGTATTTAATGATTGATAAGCCATTTCCTTGTTTTCTGTGCAGTTGCCTTGATCTGGGCATGCCTAGTCTCTTTTTGTGCAGCCAACTGCTCTACAAAACATATACCATATTTAGAATCACTGCTGTGCCACTTTATTCATTGTATCACAGCTCTAAAGGCATTTAATGACTAATGGCTCTATTTCGTGCTCTATTTTAATTTTAACATGAAAAGTCTTAATACTTCTTTTGCTGCTTCACAGCTCAATAATTTTAGTAATGGATACCTCCCTAGTTCCGCTCCATATGCATTATTGGCTGTGTTCCTTTTGACCACAAGTCACTGTTTACAGAAGAATAAATGCAAATTATCTGTTGATCATCTGTCCCATTAAACAAGATTAGGTTCAGAGTTGGCTGTCAGACTTCAGTGTCATATAAACTGACTGGTTTCATGACATGGTCACATAAGTCTTACAGAGGGAATTGATTGTGAGCAGACTCAGCTTGATACCCACATACAATGTTCTCTGACAGCTTTTATGGCATGTGTAAAGGTAGTAAAACATATTCACAACTAGGAATTACTCCTGGTGCTTTCTAGGGGTTATCCTTGAGATATATTTTGCTCTGCGCTATCTTGTATTATAGATAACAGAAGAGCCAAATCATCTGCATATAGCAGGGTTTCTAAATTTGACTTCTGGTTTCTTAATTTTTTGGGGGGTGATTCTATGTACATATGTGGTTGTATACACCTACAAACACCCATTCCTGGCTCCTAATACAAATTTGATTGTTTACTCCCAACTTAAGCTGGCTCCGAAGTTTCATATTAATTAGTGAACCTCTGCCAGTAGCCTAGAATATACTTCAGATGAGGACAGGACTTGCAAGAATAAATTGTAATTGTTTAGTTCACTGCATATAAGGAAATCTCTCAGCCACCACTGATTATCACTGTCCCAGACTGTCTTACCACACACCCTTTATCTTCTTCTCAGTAGCGCATCTGCAGAAGTGTGCAGGACTGCAAAGAAGTTTGGTGCTATGTTTATCGAACAGGAACCTGAACAGCAGTGCAACATTATGTGCAGGGCAGGACTGGAGAATAAGGTGAGCAAGATAGATCCTAGAGCAGCTCCTCTGCACGTTGCAGTAGATACACTGTTTTATTTCCTATGCCTAGTGCTTCTTGTGACAATGGACAATGTTTCCTTACAAGTTTTTTTTCTTTTCTTCAGACATGGGTTTGCTCGCAGTGGTTCTGAATATGGACCTATGGTCGATCTCCCAGACTGGAGCTTTGCAGGTCATTTAGATGTATTAGATGCATGTGAGGGAGATGAAATAATGCATTTGAGGGGCAAGAAGATGTGATTATGTATGTAGAAGTGGCATGGATAATGGGACTTTGAGTATTTCACATGTTAGGTGAAGTGATTTTTCTAAACTTGTGCATTTCAGATACTGTGTAGATTGCATAGGGGATGTGGCCGTTAGACTGTGGATGTGAGGGTTGAGTGTGTGTGTGGGTAGGAAAGTAGATGTCACAAAAGGGTTATGCATCAGAGTTTCGCATGGGTACTAACTATATGGTTTGGAGTGTAGATTCTTTCTGAGGGGGATATGGGTCACAGTGTGAAAGCTGTATATGGGGTAGACTTAGTTATGTCATACAGTCAGGTCCATAAATATTGGGACATCGACACAATTATAAACTTTTTGGCTCTATACACCACCACAATGGATTTGAAATGAAACTAACAAGATGTGCTTTAACTGCAGACTTTCAGCTTTCATTTGAGGGTATTTACATCCAAATCAGGTGAACCGTGTAGGAATTATAACAGTTTGTATATGTGCCTCCCACTTTTTAAGGGACCAAAAGTAATGGGACAATTGGCTGCTCAGCTGTTCCATGGCCAGGTGTGTGTTATTCCCTTATTATCCCATTTACAAAGAGCAGATACAAGCTCCAGAGTTAATTTCAAGTGTGCTATTTGCATTTGTTGCTGTTAACTCTCAATATGAGATCCAAAGAGCTGTCACTATCAGTGATGCAAGCCATCATTAGGCTGAAAAAAACAAAACAAACCCATCAGAGAGACAGCAAAAACATTAGGTGTGGCCAAATCAACTGTTTGGAACATACTTAAAAAGATAGAGCGCACCAGTGAGCTCAGCAACACCAAAAGACCCGGAAGACCACGGAAAACAACTGTGGTGGATGACCGAATAATTATTTCCCTGGTGAAGAAAACACCCTTCACAACAGTTGGCCAGATCAAGAACACTCTCCAGGAGGTAGGTGTATGTGTGTCAAAGTCAACAATCAAGAGAAGACTTCACCAGAGTAAATACAGAGGGTTCACCACAAGATGTAAACCATTGGTGAGCCTCAAAAACAGGAAGGCCAGATTAGAGTTTTCCAAACAACACCTAAAAAAGCCTTCACAGTTCTGGAACAACATCCTATGGACAGATGAGACTAAGATCAACTTGTACCAGAGTGATGGGAAGAGAAGAGTATGGAGACGGAAAGGAACTGCTCATGATCCAAAGCATACCACCTCATCAGTGAAGTATGGAACTTTTTCTCTTGTATTTATTGATGATGTGACTGCTGACAAAAGCAGCAGGATGAATTCTGAAGTGTTTCGGCCAATATTATCTGCTCATATTCAGCCAAATGCTTCAGAACTCATTGGACGGCGCTTCACAGTGCAGATGGACAATGACCCGAAGCATACTGCAAAAGCAACCAAAGAGTTTTTTAAGGGAAAGAAGTGGAATGTTATGCAATGGCCAAGTCAATCACCTGATCTGAATCCAATTGAGCATGCATTTCACTTGCTGAAGACAAAACTGAAGGGAAAATGCCCCAAGAACAAGCAGGAACTGAAGAACCAAGTATTAAAAAGTGAAAGTTTGATTTATGACTGTTAATCTGTCCCATTACTTTTGGTCCCTTAAAAAGTGGGGGGCACATATACAAACTGTTGTAATTCCTACACCGTTCACCTGATTTGGATGTAAATACCCTCAAATTAAAGCTGAAAGTTAAAGTTAAAGCACATCTTGTTAGTTTCATTTCAAATCCATTGTGGTGGTGTATAGAGCCAAAAAGATTAGAATTATGTCGATGTCCCAATATTTATGGACCTGACTGTGGGTGCATAAATGAGGAATGTAGATGCTATAGGTGTGGGAGAATATGATTTTTAATGGTTATTATGTAGGCAGTGTGGGGTTCGCAGCTAAATAAGGTGTTGGAGTGTACATTCTGGAGGTGTATGTGTTTTAGGGCTGCTGATGGAGAACTATAGATAGGTCTGAAGGATAACCTATGTATGAGGTTGGTGTATGTGGTGATTGGGTGTATGTTGCAATATGTGCATGCCATTTTTTGTTTGAGTTGGGGTGCGGTACCATATGGGGTAGGTGGAGAGGTGTATGAATACTGAAGATATCTCCCTAACTCGGTTACAATATTCTCTGACCATAACACTAATTTACAGATGGACGCCCAGCTCCACCTTGGAAAGGACAGATCAGGAGAAAGCAGGAACGTGAAGAGCTGGCTGTAAGTATGTGGCAGGAAAGCTAACACTTCCAAACTGCCGGGTAGAAAATGGTGTGGGTACATGATTAGGGATACTAGAATGTGTGTGAAGGTAGGTAAGGCTGGTATTGACATGGATCATGTTTCCACACTGCAGCGTCGTGTGGTCCTGCTGAGCACAGAAATGGATCAAGGCTTGAAGAACTGGCATGAAAAACAGCAACAGCTCAAAGAAGAACAGCTACAGAAAGAGAAGAGCCGGTTGAAGTTCAAGGCAATCCCCAAAAAGAAAGCAGTCCCATAATAAATATACCCTTCCTTGTAAGATGTGGATTTTTCATTACTCTTCTGTGTACTCTGTATATATAATTACACAGCAACGATGGTTCCCCTCACCATTTGTTTTTGAAGGGGCGATTTATTAATAAACTGAACTGATGCCTTCCACCAGAGCTTTCTCTGCATGTTATCTACCCAGAATTATATGAATTAACACAGGGACCAGATGCAGCATTATCATCAGACTTACATGATGGGTGCTTGGTCTGGGTGACAAATCTGGAGGACGTAGTGCCGAGTCAGATTTCCCTCCTGTGTATCACAGCTGCTTCCCTATGGTTATGGCTCATGACAGGAAGTCCGAGGTGGGGAATGTCCCTGTAGACTACAGCAGTGACTGTACATTAACTCTCTACTGCCTCTGGGATGAGCTATAGGTCCTATAACATAAGTCCCAGCAGCATACACATGCTGTTAAATACATGCTCTTAGAGAACAGTGCAGAACAGATAGCAGAATTATAGTATGTTCAATACCTTTTGGTAATATGTATGCTGCAGCTGAATACTTGCTTCTTGCATTTCTGCCCCTGCATTTGAGGTTGGCATGCATGGTATTTTTGCTGTAAGCATATGGGGGAGGTGATCGAATGATTATGCTACTGTATTAAAGAGAGAATAATACTGATTCTGTCACAGGGGGATTGAACTTCAAACATATATAATGTAGAATTACTTGACTGTCACTGTATGTGTATGGTGTGATGATGGTTTATACCTGTGTTTTTAAAGGGGCAGCCGTTGCACTGCCAGTTTTTGCCAGGAAGAGGATGACACTGCCAGTGTATGTATATTGTTGAGGATACTATATTTGTGACAGGGAATAGGACTGCACTTATATGGTGCGGAGGAGGATTCTAGCCCATGCATGTACTGATCCGGTGTTTGTCTAATTCTAGAGAATGGCACTTACCAGTGTGTGAAGGAGGTAGGAGTTTAGTGCCCCTATGTGAAAGGAAGGTATTGCTTATATGGTATGTGTAAGGACGTGTGTAGCATTACCACATTATTATTTTTTTTATGTGTGTGTGTGGGGGGAAAAAAGTGAATTACTATATAAGTATAGAGTTAAATCACTGAACTGTATCACACACATTGAATGCATGATAATATTGTATTCTAATGTACAATAAGGAGTAATGTGTTTTACGATGTGGAAATACAGTGTTGTAATGTAGTGCATGATTGATGAGACAATGGCATCTCTGGGTGTATGTGAATTAGAGCATCCATGTATGTATTGTGTGCTGTGAAACACAGAATCACTGTATGTCCATGAGTAAAGATTGTATGATTGTGCTCAAGATTAGGGATTGTACAAATAATGCTAAACTTAGTATATAGCAAAATATAACCATATACAAGTCTAGTGTTCACATAGAGTTGTAGTGTATATGTATATATACATGGCAGTGCCCAGTCTTAGTGAATGGCTGGAATTATCCACAGGAAAATGGATGGGTTTTTGGTGAATGCTGCTATATAAATGGATCAGGTAAAAATTGCTACAGTTTAAAATGAAATTATCCATTTGTCAGTTCACAAGAAAGACCAGGGTGGATCAAGCATATTGAGTTTCATCTGTTTCTATATTCTTTTGGTTGAAGGGCTGCCATTTTACTATACGAATTCGAGGTTAGTGAGGGGCATCTTCTTGTTTTGTCACACCACAGAGCAGTTACAAATATGTGTGAATTGCAGCATTGGGATTTAGCTTTTATCTGCAGTGAACACTAGGGGCCTCATTCTATTGCGATTTGGCCAATTGAATAGGGCTCTAAATAAGCACATAGAATATTTTTCTTACAAAGAAAAAAAAATATGCTGTGTGCTTATATACAACCCTATTCAAGTTTCCAAATCGCAGTTGAATGAGGCCCTAGGACTTCATCTCCTTTTGTATTATAGTTCAATCACAGAGCACTGTGTGAAGAGAGATATCTTATTTGTTTGATTTTATTTTTATTAAGTGTACAATCTGGATTTTCGCTAATATATGTTTTTTGTTATAGCAGCCAAAGTGAAACAAGCTTAATGAATGTACTCTCGTTTTTGTGGTGTACTTTGAGAAGGTGTTGACTGCTAGAAATGTTCTTTTGGTGAAGGTGGCAGTATTTGGCCAGTGGCTGATGGTGTGAAGCCAATATTTTGCCTGATATGACTCCATATCGGTGGTTACTCTTTCATTCCAGAGCATTAAAAACCTTTATAATATTTAGTAACCAACTTTCTCTAATGGAACCTGCCAGTGCTGAAATGAGTAAGGCCTATATTTCTCCTTTACAGCCAAACCACCCTGTTTTCACTTTGCTGTAAGGTGATGACTTTAGTTCCTGATTTACAACTTTTGTTCTAAAGTCTAAACTTTCTTCATCTACAGTTTCCATGTTCTCTGTACGATTCTGTGTAGTTTGTCTTGTATGGTACCAAGCTGATGAACAGTTCCATCACGTGGAAGAAACATCCTCTAATCACTTCTCCTTCTGGATATAAAATTAAACATCATATGCCCTTTAAAGTTCAGATAATGAACATAGATACATTTTTTTTTTTTACTAACTATTGTTCAAATCATAGTGCTCTGCTTCCTGCTGCAGATAAAGGCAAAGCCTCCCTGCTAATAGTGTCTACTGTTACATCACATATATAGATGTCAGTGTATGTAACGTTTGCGATGTTGGTCACGCAGTTGCGACCTTGCGAAGTGAGGCGAGCCAGCTGCATCGTCATACATGTGAGCCTCACAAAGCGAAGCAGCCGCTCAGCACTTAGGCTGCAATGAGCGTCTTTGACGCTCATTGCAGCCAAAGGCGCCGTCACACATGCGAGCCTCGTGAGGCGAAGCAGCCGCGCAGTTCTTGCGCTGCAATGAGCGCCTGGCACCCAGGACTTTGAACATACAAAAGAACTGCAGTCAGCGCGCACCACGCAAACATTCAGCAGACACACAGAGGAGAAAGACACTGGGAAGGGACACATGGCATTCCCAAGCACTAAACTTGCAGGTTAACGAATCCGGCAATGACGGCCCTTACATAGAGGCTCGCAATGAGCACCAAAGGTCTCGAATTATATGGCAAACAGCATTGCCAGCCTTACTATTTTAATCCTGTCATTTTTGACGGGCAAGTAGCTGGTTATAAATGTTATAAATTCCACTGCTATGCCTAACTGAGATGCATACATTGTAGATCTTTTTTTTTTTTTTATATTCGCAGGGAACCTTTTTAAAATGTTTGCAACCAGACATCTACACTGCTATGAAAAAGTATTTGC
Organism: Discoglossus pictus; assembly: GCA_027410445.1. Classification (NCBI taxonomy): domain Eukaryota; kingdom Metazoa; phylum Chordata; class Amphibia; order Anura; family Alytidae; genus Discoglossus; species Discoglossus pictus. Next base: position 383,181,437 of record CM050163.1, read on the forward strand.
CTCCCTCTAGATTTCCTGTGTTATTTGATATTTGTCAGGCTGTATTTTTGACAGAATCTAATATTAGATAAAGAGAACCTGAATGAACAAATAAAACATTTTTACTTAAGTTAAGCAATATTTCCTAGGTAAAAAAATAAAAAGTAATTACCCCCAATTTTGATTCTTCTCAGCCATTTTTCTGTGGACTTGCTTTTGTGTTTTGGTTCCTATTGCTGCATGACCCAACTACAATTCAGCTTTAGTTCACGGACGGATGACTGGACATTCTCCTTAATAATTATCTGATACAGAGCAGAATTCATGGTTCCTTCAATTATAGCAAGCCATCCAGGTCCTGAGGCAGTAAAGCATCCCACACCATCACACGACCACCACTATGTTTGACTGTGTATGATGATCTTCCTGGAGTGCTTTGTTTGATTTACACTAGATATACAGTGCCTTGCAAAAGTATTCACCCCCCTTGGCATTTTTGTGTTTTGTTGCCTCACATCCTGGAGTTAACATGGATTGTTTGAGGATTTGCATTATTTAATTTACAGAACATGCCCACAGCGTTTTTTTGTTTTTTTTTATTGTGAAGCAAACAACAAATAGGACAAAATAACAGAAAAAGTAAATGTGCATAACTATTCACCCCCTAAAGTAAATACTTTGTAGAGCCACCTTTTGTGGCAATCACAGCTCCAAGTCGCTTTGGATAAGTCTCTATGAGCTTGCCACATCTTACCACTGGAATTCTTGCCCATTCCTCCTTGCAAAACTGCTCCAGCTCCTTCAAGTTTGATGGTTTGCGCTTGTGAACAGTAATCTTTAAGTCTGACCACAGATTTTCTATTGGATTGAGGTCTGGGCTTTGACTAGGCCATTCCAACACATTTACATGTTTCCCCTTAAACCACTCAAGTGTTGCTTTAGCAGTGTGTTTGGGGTCATTGTCCTGCTGGAAGGTGAACCTGCGTCCTAGCCTCAAATCACTCACCAAGTGTTACAGGTTTGCTCAAGAATATCCCTGTATTTAGCACCATCCATCTTTCCCTCAACTGTTTCCCAGTGCCGGCTGCTGAAAAATATCTCCACAGCATGATGCTGCCACCACCATGTTTCACTGTGTGGATGGTGTTCTTTGGATGATGTGATGTGTTGAGTTTGCGCCAGAGATAGCGTTTTCTTTGATGGGCAAAAAGTTCAATTTTAGTCTCATCAGACCAGAGCACCTTCCTCCATACATTTTTGGGAGTCTCCCACATGCCTTTTCGCAAACTCAAAACGGGCCATTTTGATTTTTGCTGAAAGTAATGGCTTTCTTCTGGCCACTCTGCCATAAAGCCCAACTTTATGGAGCGTACGGCTTATTGTCGTCCTATGTACAGATACTCCAGTCTCTGCTGTGGAACTCTGCAGCTCCTCCAGGGCTACCTATGGTCTCTGTGCTGCCTCTCTGATTAATGCCCTCCTTGCCCGGTCCGTGAGTTTTGGTGAGCGTCCGTCTCTTGGCAGGTTTGCTGTTGTGCCATGTTCTTTCCATTCGGTTATGATAGATTTGATGGTGCTCCTGGGGATGATCAAATATTTGGATATATTTTTATAGCCTAACGCTCAACAACATTGTCCCTTACTTGTTTGGAGAGTTCCTTGTTCTTCATGGCAGTGTTTGGTTAGTGGTGCCTCTTACTTAGGTGTTGCAGCATCTGGGGCCTTTCAAAAAACGTGTGTATATGTAATGACAGATCATGTGACACTTGGATTGCACACAGGTGGACATCATTTCACTAATTAAGTGACTTCTGAAGGTAATTGGTTGCACCAGAGCTTTTTATGGGCTTCATAACAAAGGGGGTGAATACATAAGCACATGCAAATTTTCTGTTTTCTATTTCAAAAAAATAGTTTTATGTATATATTATTCTCATTTCACTTCACCAATTTAGACTATTGTGTTCTGATCCATCACATAAAATTCAGATAAACAAAACATTGAACTTAAGGCTGTAATGTAACAAAATAGGTAAAAAGTCAAAGGGGGTGAATACTTTTGCAAGGCATTGTAAAATTCCTATAGCTGAGAGGGATGATATAAAAGAAGCCTATAGTATATCAAATGGTTTAATAAAGTTAAGGAGGCATGTGTCTTCCAGAAAAAGACAAATTGAAGGAGGACAGGTCATGAGTTGATGTTTGAAAGGGAGAAGATGTATGGTTAATGTACAAAAGTAAGAAAATATAATAAATACATTTGGACTGGCAGATACAAACAGTTTTTCAAACAGGAATTCAATGATGCCTGGGATAAGCTCAGGGCTATCCTCAGGTGTAATTAAGCCAGGCTTTTAGTTTAGATAAAATGGGCAGACTAGATGGGTTTCTCAGTCCTTATGAATTGGTAGAAATTAGGTTCATATCCAGATGGTAGGTGGAAATGGAGATCTATGTCCTAAGCTAGAGGTTGAAACAGTTGGCAAGAAATGGAGAAAGGCCCTGATCACAACCTAGGGCCATACATAATAAAGCATGCAGTATTCTCTAAGCAGCCGGTAGATAAGACAAATTGCATCTAAGAAGAAAATACTTGAACTGTAGCTGAGGCTCTGAAATGCCACATATAAATAAACATTTTCACCAGGCAATGGGCTCTGTCTTTGCAGCAAGTAAAGCCTGCTGTCTCCCAGAAGCACCAGGTTTCTCGGAGGTGCACCAATCAGGAGGAATCCGCCATTGGCTGTAAGGCACGACCAAGGAGTTACATCTCTTGCCCAGCTATATTGCACTCATGATTTTAGGTTTGAAACTTTACTCTGGGACTATGCCATCTACTAGTTGGTCACTCAAAGATGACATGAAACACCCAAGGCGCACAGGAGGTGGTGCCTAACAATAAGATAATGTAGTATATAAGACTGTGTGTTCTAACAGTTACATAGTAGACACCATTTTATGGTGTGTATGTGCTGTATGGTCATGATTAATTATTTTTGTGATTATAGTTGGACCATGTGTCATGTATGTGTGTAGTATGTTTGCAGGGATAGTTTGTAAATACATTGTCAGTTTGTCTATGTACAGGGGAAATAATGTTGTTTGTAAGTACAGTAGTAGTGTCTAAGCATTATGGCCTGTTTTTTTTTTTTTTTGGACTAGCGAATTGCTTGTCAAAAAATGACGGCAATCGAATTGTAAGTGAAGGAATGGTGTTTGTCACAGACATTATTTTTTGTGGTGGAGATCTCGGCGCTGATTGCAAGGCTCGCTGAGCACCTTCGGCGGTGCTCATTGCAAGCCTCTTGGTTGTTGTATTATTTTTTTTATCAGAGGTGCTTTTGCTGTCATTGGGCCTCATTCTATTATCGGCCGTAAAACGGCCGCAAGGCTGCGATTCCTTGCAGGGGTTCCGTTATCTTGGAATTCAATTATACGGCCCCGCAAGGATCTCCTCTTACGGCCGGCCGTATAACTTGCAACCAGCCGTAAGCTCAGAAATCTTTAAACGCAAAAATAAATTCAAGCCTGCACTGTACAGCTCTGTAAATGCTAGGGATCATATTGGGGGACATGAGGATTAATAACAACCCCCTCTCAAGCTTGCACATCAGCCCAAACCCGAGTTCAAATTAACTGTTTATTTTCCGGCCGCAGCGTGGCCAGGTCTGAGGTGCTCCAAGCCCTCTGGACTTTTTACATGGATATGTGACATAAATTAAAAAATAATTTATTTACGGATTTGAGTATAGGGGAATTTTGTGCTATTTTTTCTAACACCTACAATCACTTTATAGTCTCCGCAAAGTGCAGGATGGCTTTATTTGAGCTATTTTATGTGCTTAATTGGTGCTAGCGAGACCTCTTTCCTGCAAGTAAGCTGCGGCTCGGTTTTAGCCTTGCAGAGAGGTTTCCCGGAGCAATTGAATAGCAACCAGGATTTTCTTGCGGCCGTTTTAGATCAAAGGCTTTCCTCGGCGCGAGCGGCCGCAAGGGATAGCAAGGCGCCGGCCGCATAGAATAGAATAGGCAAATAGCTTGCGGCCGGTCCTTGCGGCCCCGCATCTCCTACGGCCGATAATAGAATGAGGCCCTTAGTAAGGTCGGCGCTGATCTGCTTTTTGCGATTATTGCAAGGTTGTCCCCTGGTGTAGTTTGTGTGCTATGAGCATCGTTGGCGCTCATTGTGAGGCGCACAGTGAATGTCTTTTGCGTAATAAATTAATACTTTACCTATTTGTAAGTAATATATGCAGGAAGCATTGTGCTGAAGAGCTGACAATCTGTTTTCATGTTCCTGCAGCATACAATGTAGGTTTGCACTGTTGTGGAGCTGAGGTGTAAGTGTCAGCAATGTGTGCAGTGTGTAGTGTAAATAGGCTGCGTGCGCGAGGGGAAGCTGTGTACTTCCACATTCTGTAAGTTAGTGTTGTAAAATGGCGGCGAATGTGTTTGTGGTAGGCGGGTTTGTATGATTTAGCGTCCTTGCTAATAGTGTATGTTGTAGGTCGTACAGGTTTTTGTAAAAGCCGTATTTGCTTTGTGTTATTTAGCAGCTTTTAGGGGTCGTGTAGCCTCTTTTTCGTTTTTTTCGGTGGCCGTTTTTTCTCTCACTTAGGAGATTTTCGAGTGGCTAAACTTTGTAAATTTGACAGAATTTGAGTTTTAAGCTGTGTTGCAGAGGTCCTGGGTGTCCCCCCTTGGTGTGGTTAAGGTTTTTATTTTATTTTTATGTTTATTTTTGTGTTTTTTTATGTTTTGCGCTGTGCGCGAGTTGTCCGTTAAGGTCGTATTTTTGCGAGTCCGTAATGGCTTTTTTCTAAGTCCCGCGGGTCGTAATTGTTTTTGTGTAAGTCCGCAATTTTTTTTTTCTAGGTCCCGCGGCTGGTATATTTTTGTGTAAGTCCGTAGTTAGTCATTGCGTGTTTATGTTTTTTTTTCCAAGTCCCGTTTGTGTGGTCGTTTGTAAGCGATTGTGAGGCGCCATAGAGCCACATTTGCCGCAGTTGGGCGGGCTCAGTACGCAAGCCCGCAAAAGGTGTTAGCAACAACCTGCATGCTGACAACTATATATGTGATGTTTCAAAAAAGCAAACCAATAACTCGTAATATTAGAAAATGTTAGAAGTGCTTATTTTATTTAAAATACATTTTTTAAAGGTTTCTCCTATAAAAGACTGCAGCATCCTTCTAGCAGCAGCTGAAATATTCCGCCCATTCATGAAATCACAGACGAGCTGCTCCAGTCTTGGGATTCTTCTCTTGGAATGGCTGCACTTTCCCAAGTATTGTATTGTGATTGTTAGAGAGAAGCCTACTGTACAGGAAGAACACAGAGACAAAGGGTCTAAGGATAGAGGGAGGTGAAAACTGAGACGGGAGTGGGTGGAAAAGCGGGAAAGGGGGTGGGAAGGGTGCAGGAAATGGGGGTCACAAGGAGGGGGGGGGGCAGAAGTCCCAGCTCAGCAGAAAACACACCCAGAGATTGTGCTGAGGCAAGACTTCTTGGGGAAGGCAAAGTGCCAGGGGCATAAGGGGGGGGGGGGGGGGTAGTGTCATGGGATGTTTGGGAGGGTGTACTAGTGGGGTTTTTTGTTTTGTAACCAATTCCCTGCTAAATATTTTAAAGCATCTAAGGGCTAAATAAAGTTAATTATCCTTCCCCACCTAGCTCTCTCCCCCCTGGTCTGCTGGTCAGAGCTGCTGAGCGGAGGGATTTTTAAATGACCACCGATGTCTACAATGCACATTTCCTACTGTTTTGCTGCACAGAGCTGCTTAGCACAGGGGTTTAAGGTTTTCCCCTTCTGACCGTGCCCTTGTGTGCCCCCGCCATCTTCCAGCTATTTGGCCAAGAGTTAGTATGTTAACTCAAAGGGTGCTGGCTGTAATTGTGAGACATATGTGCACTGCCATTGTGTGTCTGAGTAACTACAGTGAAACTGTGAGAAGTCCCTGCTAGTTTGTTTGAGAGGACAACTGGCACTGCCAACACGAGTGAGAGAGAAATGCCACTGCATGTAAAAGACGATTGTGTGTGTGAGACAGCTAGTACTTTCTTGTTTGTATGCATGTGTGAAAGAAGACTGGCACTGCCTGTGCATGTAGGCACTGGCACTGACACCTCTGTAAGGGAAAACTGGCATTAACCTTTGTGGGTGAGGGGAAGGTTAGCACTGCAATTACTCTGTGTGGAGGGAATACCTGGCAATAACCTATGTGTGGCATGATACAGTTCTATTTATTAAAAGACCACTGCACAATATATTTAATATATTTGAAAATATTGAGTCTAACTAAGAGCATTATTAAGCAAGAACACAATCATAAACCTGGTTTTGAATTAGAAAAAAAAATTACATTTTGATGCCTGGACCCTGTATGAATCCATTACAGTTTTAGACAGATGTGGTTGCATCTATTGATGCAACTACCCGCTTATGGGCCAGTGAAGAGGAAGGTTTGTGACGTCAGTTTCAGTCTTATACTCGATAAAGGCTCATGATCTAGCTCTAAATAAGGGATGTAAAAGACCTAAAATGGATAAAAAATGACAATTTCCCCCCAAAATATTTTTTATGTCCATGCTGTAAATGTTGTTAGTTTGGTACATACTTTGATCTATTGTGGGCCTTTAATGAGAAGTGTTGTACTACCCTCATTTGTGTGAGTGCAAGACTATGTTTGAGATGGTACAGTATGGGAGTCATACAGGATCTGTGGCAGTGAGATGGGTATACACTACTGAGCTTGTGGATATAGTGGACTCTGATCCTCTGCCTATTTAGTACTAAAGAATCTGTAGTGCCCTATGTGTCGTTTAATATAACAGGTCAATGGCATCTCATTAATATACTGCAAAGTGGGCATATACTTTATGTATAGACACAAATGCTGGATATTGCACTAAATTACCATTAACACTTAATATGCAACAATGATGCAAATAAACTTGTACATAAGTTATAAACAATAAAATAAAATCCTGTGCCTCTGTAGTACATTCATCTTATTATCAGAGAGGTGTGATGGGGTCAGACTTTAGGGCAAAGGTGACCTGAGGCTAATAAAGGAATATGAAAGGTGTCTGTATTTCATAAGGAATATAATATACCTATGTATTTACTTTCATGTACTTTTAATGTTATTATTAAAAGGTGTTTATAAGCTCTGTTTTTTGCTTGGGTCTGTCCTCTGCAGCTCATGAAGACACAAACACTGATGTGTAGTATTCTAAATTATTCAATCAGTGACCATTTCTCAGCAGCATTTTACAGAATGGTACTAAGAGATGGCTACCATGGTGCATTGCACACCCAGTACTACAGAGTCTGTGTCTTCATGAGCTACACAGGGAAGACGCAGCAGGTACTATTTGATTTTAGGAAGTAAAAACTGAGTTTTTAAGCACTTTTTAATAAAAGGAAACAGATACACAGGTATATGATATTCCTAGTAAAACCCATAAACCTTCCATATCCCTTTAGTACTTCAATAAATGTTAACATGTTCTGCTAAACAAAAGCTTCAAACTTCACACAAGCAAAGGAAGCTCATATGTGTCCTGCTTTGTATGAGTTTGTTATTTGTGATAATTGCTGTTCAGTCGTGTCCGACTTTCCGTGATCCTATGAACTGCAGCATGCCAGGCACAATTACGTCTCTGGTTGTGATCCATAAGGTTATTGTGACAAAGATATTGGAGTGGGTTGCCAGTTCCTTCTCCAGTGGACTGTGATTTGTCTCTATGACCTGCCCATCTTGGGTGACCCTACATGGTATAGCTCACAGCTTCATTGAGGTACATAAGTACCTTCACCACAACAAGGTGGAGATCCAGAAGGAGATATGTGATAATGGATGATAATAAATCAGCTATATAGGGGATAATGAATTATCAAAACTTTACATTTTTGAAAAAGATTGGTTAATTACTGTTTCATTGAAAATGAATGATTAGCTCTTTATAAATAAAAAACTATGATTAGTTAGCATTTATAGAGAGGAAACTGGTAGATAAGTCAGCATGCTAGTGAGTTATTAGTATTGTAAAAAAAAAGGATACCAATAGACTTATTAGTACTTTATAAATTGTATATAATTGTTAATAACACATTTCAATGGGCATTAAGGAGTTAAGACAAGGGATAGTGTGTGGCGTACCTCTGAGGGCCAGGCGGTGGCAGCCATGAGTTCTCCTAACCCCACCCCCCTCCCCCCAGACCCCCACCTCTCCTCCACCCCCCAGACATTTTTTTTCTTTGCTATTCCTCCCAAATCTACAGAATACACCACGTCTGCAGTCTGAGTGACTGTAAGAGATAGAGAGAGAGAGGATGGAGAAACTGTGAGAGGAAAAGAAAAAGTGGCACAAGAAGTTGGGTCTCATTGTGAAAAGTTTATCACTGATTATTTTCTCTCCCAAATCTTTTATTTTAGAGGGAAAAGAATCTGTGATACACTTTTCACAGTTTAGAGAGAATAGGTGCAGAGTAAGTGGGAAGAGGGAGACAAGTCAACGACAAGAGTCTAAGACAAAGACATTTGTTGAGTTTGCACCACAGGAAAACCCATCAGAGAGAAGAAGGGAGTGCAGACCCTGGAGATCAGAATGGAGCCTCTGAAAGCAGCCTGGGTATGGCTCCTAATGTGCTCTGTGTACAGCTCCATCCATGCAAAGTTCAGCCCAGAGGTGAGTGAGCAACATACTGATACATATTATAGGTGTACAAATACATATTTATCATATCGTTTAATGGATCAACAATATGCATTAATAGAAGAGGGTCGGAGTTCCATAGAGTCATTTTTAAAGATATTCTATCTATATGTAAAATATATATACATATATATATATATATATATATATATATATATATATATATATATATATATATATATATATATATAGCGTCAAGATTCTATATGCATTTATGTGTATCTTAAAATTTTCATTTTTTTTTTTTTTTTTTTTCAATGCTCTCTGGCTTTTTTTCCTCAATTTTCCTCCCTCCCCCTTTTTTTCCTGGAGAAGCCGCTCTGGACTCTCCTCGAAATCTGAGGTCACACATGAATCTAGTTAAAATCTGGATCTGAAAAGTTGGGAAAGGATTCAATGCTGAGAGAAAGGAAGAGAAACAGTTGGAGAGAAGAAGAGCATTGAGTGAGGAGAGGTAGAGAGATGTAGGAAGAGATCAGAGGACCAGTTAGTAGGTAGAGAGGAAAGGAGTGAGAATAGAGAGTCATTGAGTGAGTTGAGGCCAGTTGAAGGATCTTCCATTTGAACAGAAACCTTTTATTTCGTTTCCAGGACCTGGATAGTGTGTGTGTGTGGTATGGCAAGCGATGGAGTTATAGAACACAATTATGTGGTTTTTATACCTTGAAAAAATATTACAATTTCAGATTGAAAGCTGGATATTTTTTACAAAATACATTTATTGGCTGTTAACATTTTTAGATTCTTTATGCAATCCCCAAGAGTTGCTTTTGATAAATTAGAACAAGAAATATAGAGCAAATGCATTAAAAGGAGAATATACCAGAAACAGTAACAGGCATACTTTTTATTTTATGTCTGAAGAAATAGGGAGACTATGAAAAGATAAGGATATCTTTATTTAATCCAGTCACATAACCCGTTGGATATATAGGATAAATCTTTAACGTCTATGTATATAGGATCTCCAATCCCAGTAATCTCTCTCGGGACCAATCACTGCAACTTCAGTTTATGAAGAACAAATGACCCCTCTCCCCCAATATTCCATATCTGTTGGATCACTGGATCCTGATTTGTTTCAGGTTTATAGGAACAATGATTCCCATCTCTGTCCTAGTCTACTAAACATGTTTCTCTTTCAATGGTAATTCAACTGTGTCCCTTTGTGCTCTGTAGTCCAAGTGTCTCTTCAAGCTCCTAGCCTACATCACCAGTAACCCCTGAATCGATTTATCTACAGGACTAACATCTTCAAATCCCTGTCCATAGGACCAGTGTCTTCTCAGTGTTTGTGGTTATAGGATAAATTATACTTCAACCTATAGACTCCTGAATCCCTTTATCTATAAGGCTTGTATTTCATCTAGCTCCCGGTCTGTGTTTTCTCAAAGTGTTTAATGTGTACAGCCAGCTAGTCTTATAACTAAGGTCATTTTCTTCTCCAAATCTATAATGTACAAATTCGTCTGCACTAAATAGCTGAAAAGACCACTGGAGTGTCTTATATAGAGCATGCACAATGGAACTTGACTTGATAAAAAGCTACGTGTTTTTTTACAAAGTTTAAAATAAATACATACAGTATTTAGATTTTAAGTATTGTATTCATTTGAGAGCTAAAAAGAAGAGTAAGCCCCAGTAGGATATCTCTCCCAACAATTCAAAATGGAATCCAATATGACACAAGCAATGTCAGCTAAATAGAAGATGTTCTTTAAAAAATGTATCTTACACAACTGCTAATGTTAAGAGATTGTTATATACTTTGCAATTATGTGAAGTCTTTTTTTTTTTTTTTTTTACAAACTACAGTGGTCTTTTAAGAAACCATTTCCAGTTTCCTACTCATTAAGTTTTGCAGGGCCCTTGTTGCAGTTCCTTTTCCCTAACATAATACACACAAGGCTTCCCTTCTGCCTTTGGCTTTGCATTCCATGCAGTAATTATATGCATTGTTGTAAAGTGAATAACGCACCTAATTATTTGTGTAACTCTTGTGTGTGCGGAAGAAGTTTAGCATGGGCAGGTTTAATCACTTCACTGTTGGTTTGTCCTTTAAAACAGTGATCCGTGCACTTCCCTGTCATTGGCAATCATTATTCTGCAGCCCTCTAGTAGTGAATGGGTTAGTTATTGTTCCGCAAGCCTCCAGCAAGGAGAAGGTTAACTACTGTTCTCCAGATGTCGGCCTCCAAGGATGTTTGTTTGCAAGGCCAGCCTCCTGACATGTACACACCCTGTAAGTTATCAGCTGTATGGAGAAAATCTCATCCTATATATAGTGTATTTATTCCTAAATACCTTGTTTCTAGTCTCTGTGCCTGCAGGTCACAATCATCTGCCGCTTTGTTATACAGATGTGTTTTAACTAACATTCAAAGTTGCTCTATGTTTACAAAAAAGTCACCACTATCTTCACACATCCCGGTTATTGAGCACAGATTGATATACTTACTGAGGAAGCAGTGTATGCCATAAGTACATGTTGAATGCACTTTATACATTGGGAGTCCTGCTACAAGTTCTATACTATCAGGAGTGGTGGATTATACTGACACATCATGTATCCAACATCATCTTATGTTAGGCTTGTCTATTAAACCATTAAGTAACTCATTCAATAACTGAAACAGAGACCAGGTCTGTCGAAAGGTTAAGAAGTAGAACAATTGTGAAAGGACAATAGATAATGCTAAGATAACAGAATATGGGTAATCAAGGTGTATAACACATGTAAGAAGTAGTGGTAGGTAAGGTAGGTAAGGTGATTAACTGGTAATTGTAGATAGGTAAGAAAATAGTAGGAGGTAGGTATGAGTGTTGTAGAAAGTCCTGTAGGAAGGAGGATAGTAGGAGGTGGGTTTGAGGGTTTTAACAAGTCCTGTAGGTAGGAGGATAGTAGGAAGTAGGTTTGAGTTTGGTAGAAAGTCCTGTAGGTAGGAGGATAGTAGGAGGTAGGTTTGAGTTTGGTAGAAAGTGCTGTAGGTAGGAGGATAGTAGGAGGTAGGTTTGAGTTTGGTAGAAAGTGCTGTAGGTAGGAGGATAGTAGGAGGTAGGTTTGAGTGTTGTAGAAAGTCCTGTAGGTAGGAGGATAGTAGGAGGTAGGTATGAGTGTTGTAGAAAGTCCTGTAGGTAGGAGGATAGTAGGAGGTAGGTATGAGTGTGGTAGATAGTTCTGTAGGTAGGAGGATAGTAGGAGGTAGGTATGAGTCTTGTAGAAAGTCCTGTAGATAGTAGGATAGTAGGAGGTAGGTTTGAGTGTTGTAGAAAGTCCTGTAGGTAGGAGGATAGTAGGAGGTGGGTTTGAGGGTTTTAACAAGTCCTGTAGGTAGGAGGATAGTAGGAGGTAGGTATGAGTCTTGTAGAAAGTCCTGTAGATAGTAGGATAGTAGGAGGTAGGTTTGAGTGTTGTAGAAAGTCCTGTAGGTAGGAGGATAGTAGGAGGTAGGTTTGAGTGTTGTAGAAAGTCCTGTAGGTAGGAGGATAGTAGGAGGTAGGTTTGAGTTTGGTAGAAAGTGCTGTAGGTAGGAGGATAGTAGGAGGTAGGTTTGAGTGTTGTAGAAAGTGCTGTAGGTAGGAGGATAGTAGGAGGTAGGTTTGAGTTTGGTAGAAAGTTCTGTAGGTAGGAGGATAGTAGGAGGTAGGTATGAGTGTGGTAGAAAGTTCTGTAGGTAGGAGGATAGTAGGAGGTAGGTTTGAGTGTTGTAGAAAGTGCTGTAGGTAGGAGGATAGTAGGAGGTAGGTTTGAGTGTTGTAGAAAGTTCTGTGGGTAGGAGGATAGTAGGAGGTAGGTATGAGTCTTGTAGAAAGTGCTGTAGGTAGGAGGATAGTAGGAGGTAGGTTTGAGTTTGGTAGAAAGTGCTGTAGGTAGGAGGATAGTAGGAGGTAGGTTTGAGTGTTGTAGAAAGTTCTGTAGGTAGGAGGATAGTAGGAGGTAGGTATGAGTCTTGTAGAAAGTCCTGTAGGTAGGAGGATAGTAGGAGGTAGGTATGAGTGTGGTAGAAAGTTCTGTAGGTAGGAGGATAGTAGGAGGTAGGTATGAGTCTTGTAGAAAGTCCTGTAGGTAGGAGGATAGTAGGAGGTAGGTTTGAGTGTTGTAGAAAGTTCTGTAGGTAGGAGGATAGTAGGAGGTAGGTATGAGTCTTGTAGAAAGTCCTGTAGGTAGGAGGATAGTAGGAGGTAGGTATGAGTCTTGTAGAAAGTCCTGTAGGTAGGAGGATAGTAGGAGGTAGGTTTGAGTTTGGTAGAAAGTTCTGTAGGTAGGAGGATAGTAGGAGGTAGGTTTGAGTGTTGTAGAAAGTTCTGTAGGTAGGAGGATAGTAGGAGGTAGGTATGAGTGTTGTAGAAAGTCCTGTAGGTAGGAGGATAGTAGGAGGTAGGTATGAGTGTGGTAGATAGTTCTGTAGGTAGGAGGATAGTAGGAGGTAGGTATGAGTCTTGTAGAAAGTCCTGTAGATAGTAGGATAGTAGGAGGTAGGTTTGAGTGTTGTAGAAAGTCCTGTAGGTAGGAGGATAGTAGGAGGTGGGTTTGAGGGTTTTAACAAGTCCTGTAGGTAGGAGGATAGTAGGAGGTAGGTATGAGTCTTGTAGAAAGTCCTGTAGATAGTAGGATAGTAGGAGGTAGGTTTGAGTGTTGTAGAAAGTCCTGTAGGTAGGAGGATAGTAGGAGGTAGGTTTGAGTGTTGTAGAAAGTCCTGTAGGTAGGAGGATAGTAGGAGGTAGGTTTGAGTTTGGTAGAAAGTGCTGTAGGTAGGGGGATAGTAGGAGGTAGGTTTGAGTGTTGTAGAAAGTGCTGTAGGTAGGAGGATAGTAGGAGGTAGGTTTGAGTTTGGTAGAAAGTTCTGTAGGTAGGAGGATAGTAGGAGGTAGGTATGAGTGTGGTAGAAAGTTCTGTAGGTAGGAGGATAGTAGGAGGTAGGTTTGAGTGTTGTAGAAAGTGCTGTAGGTAGGAGGATAGTAGGAGGTAGGTTTGAGTGTTGTAGAAAGTTCTGTAGGTAGGAGGATAGTAGGAGGTAGGTATGAGTCTTGTAGAAAGTGCTGTAGGTAGGAGGATAGTAGGAGGTAGGTTTGAGTTTGGTAGAAAGTGCTGTAGGTAGGAGGATAGTAGGAGGTAGGTTTGAGTGTTGTAGAAAGTTCTGTAGGTAGGAGGATAGTAGGAGGTAGGTATGAGTCTTGTAGAAAGTCCTGTAGGTAGGAGGATAGTAGGAGGTAGGTATGAGTGTGGTAGAAAGTTCTGTAGGTAGGAGGATAGTAGGAGGTAGGTATGAGTCTTGTAGAAAGTCCTGTAGGTAGGAGGATAGTAGGAGGTAGGTTTGAGTGTTGTAGAAAGTTCTGTAGGTAGGAGGATAGTAGGAGGTAGGTATGAGTCTTGTAGAAAGTCCTGTAGGTAGGAGGATAGTAGGAGGTAGGTATGAGTGTGGTAGAAAGTGCTGTAGGTAGGAGGATAGTAGGAGGTAGGTTTGAGTGTTGTAGAAAGTGCTGTAGGTAGGAGGATAGTAGGAGGTAGGTTTGAGTGTTGTAGAAAGTTCTGTAGGTAGGAGGATAGTAGGAGGTAGGTATGAGTCTTGTAGAAAGTGCTGTAGGTAGGAGGATAGTAGGAGGTAGGTTTGAGTTTGGTAGAAAGTGCTGTAGGTAGGAGGATAGTAGGAGGTAGGTTTGAGTGTTGTAGAAAGTTCTGTAGGTAGGAGGATAGTAGGAGGTAGGTATGAGTCTTGTAGAAAGTCCTGTAGGTAGGAGGATAGTAGGAGGTAGGTATGAGTGTGGTAGAAAGTTCTGTAGGTAGGAGGATAGTAGGAGGTAGGTATGAGTCTTGTAGAAAGTCCTGTAGGTAGGAGGATAGTAGGAGGTAGGTTTGAGTGTTGTAGAAAGTCCTGTAGGTAGGAGGATAGTAGGAGGTAGGTTTGAGTGTTGTAGAAAGTTCTGTAGGTAGGAGGATAGTAGGAGGTAGGTATGAGTCTTGTAGAAAGTCCTGTAGGTAGGAGGATAGTAGGAGGTAGGTATGAGTCTTGTAGAAAGTCCTGTAGGTAGGAGGATAGTAGGAGGTAGGTTTGAGTTTGGTAGAAAGTGCTGTAGGTAGGAGGATAGTAGGAGGTAGGTTTGAGTTTGGTAGAAAGTGCTGTAGGTAGGAGGATAGTAGGAGGTAGGTTTGAGTGTTGTAGAAAGTTCTGTAGGTAGGAGGATAGTAGGAGGTAGGTATGAGTCTTGTAGAAAGTCCTGTAGATAGTAGGATAGTAGGAGGTAGGTTTGAGTGTTGTAGAAAGTTCTGTAGGTAGGAGGATAGTAGGAGGTAGGTATGAGTGTGGTAGAAAGTTCTGTAGGTAAAAGGATAGTAGGAGGTAGGTTTGAGTGTTGTAGAAAGTTCTGTAGGTAAAAGGATAGTAGGAGGTAGGTATGAGTGTGATAGAAAGTTCTGTAGGTAGGAGGATAGTAGGAGGTAGGTATGAGTCTTGTAGAAAGTCCTGTAGATAGTAGGATAGTAGGAGGTAGGTTTGAGTGTTGTAGAAAGTCCTGTAGGTAGGAGGATAGTAGGAGGTAGGTATGAGTGTGGTAGAAAGTTCTGTAGGTAAAAGGATAGTAGGAGGTAGGTATGAGTGTGGTAGAAAGTTCTGTAGGTAGGAGGATAGTAGGAGGTAGGTTTAAGTGTTGTAGAAAGTTCTGTAGATAAAAGGATAGTAGGAGGTAGGTATGAGTCTTGTAGAAAGTCCTGTCAGTAGGAGGATAGGTAGTAGAACTACATGAATGTAGTGGGAGTGCAGATAAGTACAAGCTCAGGTTATTGTAGCTACTTAATCTCTGCACTGTATCATTGGCAGGTCTGAGCTTGCAGGGCGCCTGTATCAGGAACAGACAGGGTTACTTAGGAATGAGCTGGGAGGGAGCAGAAACCTCAGACATATACCCCCTCCCTCTCTACAGGATGCTGGACTGATTTATGCTTTTTGTGGGTTTCTGATCATTTGTGAGAATACACTGCACATACACAGTAAATGATTTACTCTGGGTGCTCTGACTCACTGTACATTATGTGTAGGCAATCTGTATACTTCACAAACTGTGTATTGTATCTCCCATGTACTGTTCATATCTTGTCTCCATTTCCTAGAAGAAGCAAGTCTGTTGCTTCTTCTATTGTATGATCAAAGTTATGCACATATTTTATATTCATTTCATTGCTTGCATCCTGTATAATGTATAACATTATATATTCCCTGCATATATTCAATACTCCAATTTTCTTTCCCCTTCCATTTGCCTCTTATACACTTCTTATTCCTTTACTCCTCTAATCTTCATGCCATTTGCATCCACAGAGACAGACTGTAGTTAATGATAGGGTTAGCCACAGTGGTTGCAAGCCTCTGATCCAGGACTTAGGGGGGGGGGGGGATACCTAAAATGTGAACTGTTGGTGGGCCCTGAGGACTGCAGTTGAGAAGCACTGCCGTAGAGGAAAGGAGACATGGTTTTACGTTCTCAAATGACACATCCTATTGGCTTGTTAATACATTCAGTGACTGAATTAGCTACAAAGGGAATATATTAAAATAGAGGAAAAACAGTGTTCCCTAGTATGCCCCCTCACTTTAAACACTGTATATGAGAACTAAGGATGTAACCACCTTGTATTACCCACATACTCTGCCCATGTATTCTCCATGTCCAGTGCATATATACAGTGAGGAACCATAAATGCTATACTATGAGCACTGTGTGCCCCCATATAGTTTGTGTTCTGTACACGTATTGTTAAATTAATTGTATTGTATATATTATGTACCTTGTAAATTCTGTAAATACCTTTCACCGTCTGTCTCCTGTTTACCCTGTAATCACCCAAATATTGTCGGTTTCCTGTACGCTCTGTGTACTTTGTGTATATTGTAAACTGCATGGGCTGTGAACATGCTCTATATTCCATGTACTGCAAGAGTACTACGAGTATCCTTTGTGCACAATGGACTGTGGGTAGCTTGTAAACTGCATGCCCTATGAGTATCCTTTATGTTGCATGAACAACATAGAAATTATAGATTTGAAGAAAACCAAAATGCCCATCTGATCTTCCCATTCTATCTACCCAAAGGTTTGGCATAATCATAAGATAGTGTTATGCTAATCCCAGACATGCTTAAATTCTTTATCTGTGATTAACCCTACCATATAGAGTTCATAAAATACTCATACTACAAATATTTGGAGTATCTTTTATGTTCAATGTAGGTATGAGTATGGTAGAAAGTATGCCATAAACACGTTAATTAAGTATGATATATACTCTATGACCTGTTTTTTCTTTCTTTCTTTTTTTGTATACTCCTTTGGAGTGTATTATCTATAACAGCCCTAATTCTTTGCCAAACACTCTGTAGATATAGCAAGGGCAATTAGAGGCACCAAACCCTATTGAACACTAGTAACCACACCTGTCTCCATTCAGTGTTATTCCTAAATTATGTGTTATCTGATTTAACAATTCATTTACATTTACCATTTTAAGTATACCCTAAGTAACTGGCATATCAATCTGTTTGGGTGTAATTCCTTCTGGAATATGAATTGCCTTTGGAAGGAAATGAAGCATTTTCTCACTGGATATGATGAATGTTTGGCAGGAAGTGAGGTGTCTTTGTTTAGATATAAGAAATTGCTACTTGAATATGAAGTGCCTTTCCCTTAAAATATGGATTAGAAATTCAAATAAATAACATATTTATAAAGTATACTTATGAAGGTCATAATGTTAACAAATTATCTCTATATAAACCATATTTTACAACTGGTTAGATGCCATGTGTCTAGCTGGCTGAAATGAAAGGGTCACTTAGAATTTGATATATCTTTCTGGTTGGCTATGAAGGGTTACTGCTTGAATTAAATTTGTCTGGTCTTTGGACATATGAGTTCTTCACTTGGATTTTGTATGTATTTCTGGTTGGACCTAAGAGCTTTCCATTTGGATTTGGTTTTGGTTTTGGTTTGTCTTTCTAGTTATAAATGAGGAGTTAACACTTGGATCTACTATGTCTTTTTGGCTGAGTATGAGAGGTCACCTGCTGAATTTTACATACCTGGTATTACATGATTTGTGATATCTTTCTAATTGGACATGGGGCCACAGCTTGCATTTGGCATATCTTTCTAGCTGTACATGAAAGCCCAATACTTGGATTTGGTATATCTTTCTAGTTAGACATGAAGGCCAAACACTTGGATTTGACATATCTTTCTTGTGTATCTTGAGGGATCTCTACTAAGATTCTGAATTTCCAAGACACAACACTTGAATTTGCATGTCTTTCTGGTGTATCATGTGGGGTGTCCATTTGAATTTGGTATATCTTTTCTACTTTAAAGCTTGACAGCTTGGAGTTTGTTTGCTGTCAACCTTTAAACTAGAAAATATACACCAGAAAGACATGCGTTGTGTCTTGGAAACTCAAAATCCAAGTAGAGATCCTCTTTGTCTTTCAATATCTGCTTCTGAATTAATTGTGGAAAGACATGCAGTTACTGGGTAGAAGTTTCTGTCACTGGACATGAATAGACACTGGTAAGATATGAAGTGGTCTATCCTTTGATATATATATATGCATTGCCACTGGTTACATATGAAGTATCTATGGCAGGAATTAAATGGACATTTACATATGAAGTGTCTGTGCCTACATATGAATGGTCACTGGTTAGATATGAAGTCTCTATGGCTGTAGTTGAATGAACACTAAGGTATGAAGTTTCTGTGACTTTATATCTGGTTAGATATAAAGTAACTATGGCTAGATTATTTCTAGTTGGTTGCTTGGTTCTACGGTTGTCATGGGTGGTTTTGAATTAATATGATTTCTTTGTGATGGAGATAAAAGTTCTTCAACTAGTTGCTTAGGTTGTTTTTGGTGTCCGCCTGCCACCTTACAGAATCACAACATGTGCATGAATATGTTTAGTTACTATATTGTGTGTTTATGCTCCACTGCAATTCTTGCAAAATACTGGAATTGCCTAAGTGATCATGTGAGAATGACAGTGTGTGCCTTAGGTAGTTTCAGTAACATCTGTCTCTACTTATTTTGTCATTCTTCCTCCTCCCACAAACTTTCATCTCACTCCCTCCAAGTATGGACAACACACTTTAAGTTTCTGGCCCATCCATATAGATAAGAGATACAATCCCATGTGTTTATTTCTGTCTATTTGTCAGTTGCTGCATAAAAGTTGCATGTCTTGTTACATATCAGGATGAGTATGAAAAATATGTATGTAGGCTCAAATATGTCCTTGTATATGGTTTGTCATTGGTGGGATATGAAGTATGGTATTATAGTCAGATATGAGTAATTATTTCATATGATGTGCCATTGCTGTTTTTTGTTTTAGATACAGTGATTTTCTTAAGTATTCATCCCGTTGGATGTTAACACATTATATATTGTTATTGGGATGTTTATCATTTGATTTACACAAAATATTTTTTTATTGTGACAAAAAATATAATTAAGCAAATAAAGAAGACATTTGTTGGTCGCATAAGAATTTGGCTCCCCAGAACCTTCCAATGAAAAGTATCCCTAGAATTTGATGCTACCATCACGATGAGGATGGCGTTCTCATGGTGAAGTGCACTGTTGGCTTTGTGACACAGATAACATTTAGCACTAAGGCCAAAAATATTATTTTGGTCTCATCAGGTTTTTTTTAGTAATGTCTTTCTTCTTGCCACGCTTCCATAAAGTCCAGATTTGTGAAGCATCAAGGTTATAACTGTCCCCAGGACAATTTCTCCAATCTCATTTGTGAATCTTTAAAGCTCCTTCGGAATTACCACTGGCCTCTTCAGTGCTTCTCTGACTAATACCTCATTGCCAAGTCACTGATTTTTTGCTCAGTGGGATGGTTATAATTTTGAATATTTATTTCCATAACCCAGAGTAGTGCTTCCCCGGGACTTTATCCTGGATCAGTTTTGAAAACTACATAATCTTCATAATACTTTTTGTTTAGATATGCTCTCTAACAATCTCTGGGGCCATCCATAAATGGGTGTATTTAATCTGAGATCATGTGACACTTCAATTGCAAGTGGACTCCATTCAACTATTTATGTGACATCTGAAAGGTATTGGGTTTGCACCAGAGTTTATTAAGGAGTTTAATGTCAAAGGGGGTGAATACTTATTAAATTCATTTTTTATATGCTAATCATTTAAAAAAATATATGGATTGTTTTTCTTTGGCACTTCAATTCAACGGACTATTTTGTGTAGATCAGCAACCTAAAGTCCCATTTAAATCAGTATTATTTCCAGGTTGTAACATTACAAAATGTTGAAAAGAAAGTCCAAGAAGGTGATTACTTATGCAAGACACTGTATGATGGGTCACTTGTTGGATATAACCCTAAGGTATCAAAATGTCTGCCCAGCTTCTTCTTCCACAACCATAATAACATGGTGCATTTAGGAACATCTACAAAATGTTGTGTTTAACATACAATTTTGTTATTCAGTTGTGTCTGACCCTCTGTGATCAAAGACACACTTGTCAGCCACTGCCTCTCTCCCGCTCATGTTCATTGCTTCAATGACCTCATCTGTTAATCTCCACCTGCTGTCTCATTCTTCACGTTAATCTTTCCTAACATCAGTCTTCTCTAGGCAGTCCTGTCTTCTTATGATATGACTTTTGGGGCTCATGATCAAAACCGTCAACAGTTTGGCTTGATTTACTGTAGTATTGATTAACATGCAATAGTACCAAATAATGAATCCATCATTATTTCTAAATTTCACTACAACATCCAACATGCATGATTCTGTTAATCGTATGCATCATTAATCTACTGCTGCTCTCTGACAATATCTTTAAAATCATGACCATCTTCAAAATCATGACCATAACCTACCTCCCAATTGTTTCCAAACTTCATCCCTCATCTAATAGCAGGATTTTTCCGGTGCTGCACACCTCTATGAAATGTCATACTTGTGTCAGATGTTTCAAGTTTTCACAATTTAAACAATCTGTGAAAACTCATCAAATTAGATATGTGCGCTACATGGTGTCACTCCAGTTGTATCCACTGTGTGTTCTTACTATAATATATTCTGTCATATGATTAGACCACCATCTGCCAAGAATCTCCATAAAGTATCGTCCTTACTATCAACTCTTACTATACAATCATGCATCTAGAAGTACCATGTTGGCCTTCTCTGTCATTGTACCACTGGCGCTACAGAATATTTGGGTGTATATATATTAGTATTAAAACTATATAAAGCTCTATGACTGGTTGCCAGTGTGTTTTGTTACATCACTCTGGTTCTATTATGGTATATCCTCTTTTGTACACTAGGTCATGGGTTTTGCGTGTTTTCTCGCCCACTGCAATTCTTGGGGGAAAAAAACAGACATTGCCTAACTGATCCTATCTGAATAGTACTGTTACCATTACCTATTTTCAGAGAAGATTGAGCAACCTCCTCCTCTTCTTTTCCCTTCAGTTCCCTCTCATTAACTGGTATCTGTTTACTTCCTGGAACAATAACCCTTCTCCACGCACCCCCGCCCTCTGCTCCTTACTCCCTTCCCCCACACACTTTGATGTTTGGTGCTCATTCATGCCGCCTGGGGGGATATATATCCATCAACTTTTCAAGTAACCCCCATCCCCAGCACAGTCATCCCATTTCTTTGAAGTAGGAAACAGACATTTATTAGTATTAACCCCTTCACAGTTGTCTTCTTGTTACAAGGTTCTGTGTGCAGTTATGTATAACTCCTCTTTTTTTCGGTAGTAGGTAAAATATTTTAAAAGACTACCTGAAAAAAAAATCTTTTTTTTATACACAAATTTGGTCCCACTCCAGAGACAATACATTGTTCAAGGGGTGGAGACATAAGGAGCGTATACTGCCTAGGGCATAAATATAAAGTATTAATTCATTGCTAAAATGCACAAATAAAGTTTAAAAAAGGTTTGTTTGTTTTTTGTTCTCAGTCCATAAATAACTAGTCTTTAACGTCCCCCTTATAAGAACTCAAAAGTGGCCCTTTATGAAACCTGTAGCGTCAGAAGACCCTTGGATTTACTGTATACCTTGTATATAGTTAGATGAGGTACAAAGCTCATATACCTTATCTACATATTCTGTAGTGCTGCGTACAGGGGTACAGTAATTAAAAGAAACTATAGCAATATAGTGTTACATATATTATACTAAAGAAGATGAGGGCCCTACCCTTAAGGCAATTAAAAGTAAATAAAGCTTTTATACAAAGCAATTTATAATTTTGCAGGCTCACAAACATAAAGACTAAAGGAAATAATAGAGAAACCAGTGGGGTTTCTACAGACACATCAAAACTTTATATACTTGTATCAGCTATATCAATAATTGACCTCATCCTTGCATTAACATATGTGTACGCTCAAATATATTTGTATATGCAGACAGATATATCCATGCTAAAAAAATAATAATAAAAATATATATATATACATACATATTTATATTTTTTTTATTATTTTTTGCACTTTCAGACAGACTCGTGCAGACATTCAAAAAACATACAACACAGACAAGTAGATGTATGCATACAGATAGAAGCGTAAACTTAGAGACAGGGACACACTTAGCATGACACACGTGTAGATTACACTCATACATGCATATATAAATTGTATGTGAGGAATCATAAAAAACTTGAAGTAGAGTCAAATATTGTCATAAACACTTTGACATACACTTACAAGCCAGAGCATTTTATGCAGAAATGTACATTTGGAGGTCGTTCCCATTTCATTTAGACCTCACAGTTCTATGGTCTGAGTGCGACAGGCAAAGAAACAGAAGCCAAGAGACTTCCCATATAGTAGGCTCTGAGGGCCCTTCTCTTGAAGCATCAATGGTGTTCCTATTGTGGCCAAATCAACTAATGGATGTTAACAGATAAATAGGGGAATAAGATAAAATCTGTTTTTTAAAGGACCACTGTAGTCCTATGTTTACAATATGTTCCCTAGATAAAACTTCAGATGATAACAAGCAAAATGTGCCAGCTTTTATTTTGGTTTCTTTCTTTTTTTTTGGTTCAGAAGTGAACAAAACATTCAACTGTTTTCATTAAAGTATTATTATTAGTACCAAAAAAAATTTGTGGCACATAAATAACTTGAAATACTGAAATAAATGTGGTCCATGATTACATATGCTGAAGAGAATGGATGTACAGAAACCAAATTTGCGCCAAAGCTCTGCCCCTAACAGCAAGTGGTTGCTGTGTGTGAAGCTTTGCTCTCAAACTCCTGTATATGTTTATGGGAAGCCTCTCACGAAATAGCTTAAGATAAATAATGATCACAATTTCTCATGAACATGACATTGCAGTAAATGATACTGAGATCTCTGTGATTCTTTTTTTCAGGGCTGGCTCCAGCAATATGGATATCTCCCACCAGGAGATCTCCGTACGCACACTTTGCGTTCACCGCAATCCATGGGTACCGCGATTGCTTCCATGCAGAAATTCTATGGTCTGACTGTGACGGGCAAAATAGACAGCGAAACAGAGAGGTCTGTATAAAGCCAAGATATTTCCTCCTTGGGAGCATAGCAGGAGGCATGTGACACTTTATGTGAAGGAGACCAACACTGCACAAACCTATAGGCACTCTCAGTGTATAAATGGAGACTATCATTGAGTATATGGGGAGTGGGTGATACTTCCTATGACACTACCAGTGACAATAGCCATTGACTACATGTAAAAGGCATCAGTGGGTATCATCTCTATATATACTGTATTGTGGTTCGGTGATGGAGTAGCTGCATGCATGAATAGATAAGGCTTAAAAGGACAAGATGATATCTTATTAGAAATATAATATTAAGATTTGTGTGTGACTATATGCCAAGGGATAAGAAACTACCTGAGAGTAAAAACATAAAGAAAACTGTCACTGCCTTTACTGCTCCCTGGGTAGCTGGCACTCTGCATGCAACTAACCAGTTTCTGTTTTTCATTTTTCAGGGCTATGAAAAGGCCACGTTGTGGGGTCCCTGATAAATTTGGAACGGAAATTAAATCAAATGTGAGAAGAAAGAGATATGCCATCCAAGGGCTGAAGTGGCATCACAAGGATATAACCTACTGGTGTGTACCTTAAGATGAGGGTGGAGGACATTACCAGTTATAATTGTTATTCTACAACAGGGTAATATTCCTAAAAAGAACTGTGTTATAACCTTGCCCCTTATCTGTCTTTAGTATACAGAATTATACCCCCAAAGTGGGTGAATATGAGACATATCAAGCGATACGAAGAGCATTTGCAGTTTGGCAAGGCGTGACCCCACTAACTTTCAGAGAAGTTCGATATGTGGACATTCAAGATGGACATGCTAAACATGCTGATATCATGTTGTTTTTTGCTGAGGGATTCCATGGAGACAGCACCCCTTTTGATGGAGAGGGAGGGTTCCTTGCTCATGCTTATTTTCCTGGTCCAGGCA
Source organism: Discoglossus pictus (assembly GCA_027410445.1). Taxonomy (NCBI): domain Eukaryota; kingdom Metazoa; phylum Chordata; class Amphibia; order Anura; family Alytidae; genus Discoglossus; species Discoglossus pictus. The sequence goes on from CM050163.1 coordinate 383,205,650, forward strand.
TTGGTGGGGACACGCACTTTGACTCAGCGGAACCTTGGACAGCCAGGAATGATGACCTAGATGGTGAGAGACACAAAAGGGGTGGTAATTGGGATATGCTGGGCACTAGAAAGGGAATGGTACAAAGCAATGCAAGGAAAGTAATAAAAAAGGGCATATGATGTACGGAGAAGTTAGAGATTTTTGAGAGATTACTGAAATTGACTCTCTTGTTCACTTTAGGTAATGACCTCTTCTTAGTTGCTGTACATGAACTTGGTCATGCATTAGGTTTAGAGCATTCCAATGATCCCTCCGCCATCATGGCCCCATTCTATCAGTGGATGGACACCCAGAACTTCCAGTTGCCAGATGATGATCGAAGAGGAATCCAGCAGTTGTATGGAACTGGTGAGTAACAGTTGAAAGGTGGGTGTGTAAGATACAACTGTAATGGAAAAGTGTGTAGATTCCAGCAGAAAGGAGAAACCATAAGCTATAAAATAAACATGGGGTGCAAAAGGAATTAAGGAGGGGAAGTAAAAGATTCCAAAACGCAAATAGAGACTTGGAATGGTGGTCAGTAAATGCACAGAGAAAAGCTTACTGTGCATAGCCTAGCATATTTACAGGAGGTGACTGGGAGTTGTGAGTAACAATATATGGAAGAGGGAAGCATTGTCAAAATATATTAATCTTTCTTCTCTCCAACATATTTAGGCCATGGGAATTTCCCTCCAACACGAGCCCCTCGTCCCCCAATAACTCATGCTCCTGACACCCAAGAACCTGATTCTCCTGATGGACCCAATGTTCCTCCATATGGTCCAGACATCTGCCAGGGCAACTTCGATACAATTGCTGTGTTGAGAGGAGAGATGTTTGTGTTCAAGGTAAGACTCAATTCTTGGGGAAAAGATTTACTATTATCTCCCCATATCTTCTTATTCTCTCTATTCTTCTCCTATCTCATTCTACCCTTCACTTGAAGAAATCCACATGGTTTTGAAAGCTCTGTACATCTGTGAAGAACTTTAATTTCCCTCAGAAATATATCAACAGCTAAAAGTTTCTTACTCTATTCCTAGCCACCAGCCTCTTCCTCATACTCCTCACTTTCTCTACTCCATCTACTTGTTTTTTGCCTCACAAGTCCATCTTTCCAACAATCCTTCTTACTCTGCACTCTATATCTCTGACCCATTTTTTCACCCTTCAACTCTCCTTATTTGTGTTTCCACCCCTAACCATCCTCTTTTTCTGCCCTAGGAGCGTTGGTTCTGGCGTGTCCGTAACAATCGTGTCATGGATGGGTACCCATTGCCTATTGGACAGTTTTGGCGTGGACTCCCCAGTTCAATTAACTCTGCATATGAGCGCAAGGATGGAAAATTTGTATTCTTCAAAGGTAATTTGTTACATCACTCTAGTTCTATGATATAATGTTATTAACCGATAGGGTCATAATAGTGCTCTCAAACTTTTTACCTGAGAGCTTAAATGTGAATTCTTGGCTTGCAGGGAATAAGCATTGGGTGTTTGATGAAGCCACTATGGAGCCCGGATATCCCAAGACCCTAGCTGAGATGGGCCGAGGCGTTCCTACCGATAGGATTGATGCAGCCCTTTACTGGTTGCCTAGTGGAAAGACATACTTATTCAGAGGAAGCAAGTGAGTAAGGATGATTAGAGGGAGTGAAATGGGTTGGATGTGGATCTAGGTGTATTCAAGCATCTTTTTCTCTCTCTTCAATCCCTCCAGTTATTACCGGTTTAATGAGGAAATGAGGGCTGTTGATCCAGACTATCCCAAACCTATCAAAGTGTGGGACGGAATCCCCAACTCTGTGCGTGGGGCGTTTATGGGCAGTGATGGAGGTAAGACATATGAGGGGAAATTGTGAGATGCAAGATGATGGGGTGAAGTAAAGTATGTGGTTTGTGTGTTTATGAGATGTGCTGATAATAATGTTTATCTTTCCTCATCCTCCTTTGTTCTCCTTCTACTCTCACCTACTCCCTCTAACTTAAAACTCTTCACCATCCCCTCATTTTCTCTTCTGCATTATTTACACTTTTCCCCTTTCTTCTTCCAGCCTTCACCTATTTTTACAAGGGTAACAACTACTGGAAATTCAATAACCAACATTTGAAGACAGAGTCCGGGTTCCCAAAATCTGTGCTGCGCGACTGGATGGGCTGTAGCACTTCCAGGCAGCCAGAACCAGACGATGATGACAGAGAGGTGGTGATCATCGAGGTGGATGAAGCTGAAGGAGGAGTGAGCCCTGCCGCTGTTGTAGTTCCTGTCCTCCTATTGCTTTGTGTAGTGGGCCTTGGAGTGGCTGTTTTGCTCTTCAGGCAATGTGGTACTCCCAAGAGGCTCCTGTATTGGCAACGCTCCCTTCTGGACAAGGTGTGAGACCCTGAGGAGTCGGACCCTCTCCCCATCACTGCCTCTCCAGCCCTCCCCATCCCCCTCACACAAGCAAAATGGAGGGGTCATTGTCACTCTTTGGGGACAGGAACAGAAACAATGCAGTTTGCACCATCTTTGCCTCTCATTATTTATATAACACAAATTGTTGTGTTTAACCCCTTCACTGCCAGACTGGAGCCAGAGGTTTTTGTGCAAATTATCTTTACAATGACTGGTTACTGGTCAAGTGTTGCGCCCAGTTCAGCCACCAGTTACAGAGGTCAGTGCAGAGTGTGACACCCTCTAGAGGGACAAGAAAGGAGCTAATTCTGATTTAGAGAGAGAATAAGAGCAAGTATTGGATTCCCCTACACCCCTCCCCCAAAAGAATCACATCATATCCACTGTCACTGAGCCTCTCTGATTATAAGCAGTCAATAAATATTGTCTGACTATACTGAAGCATGACCATGCTGCTCCAGCATAGAAGTAATAGGTAGTGTAATCATTACAGAAGAAAGAAAGCGATATAAACAGCTATTAGATGGATACCGTCAGGAAAGAATATTGCTTGCCCACCAAAATTATATTTTATTAGTGATAAGAAGGCCGTAACCAAGAATCTTAACTCACTTGGTTTGATAGTAACGTGTTTGTTACTGTTAATTATAAGTTACTGTTAGTTATATTATGGGTATTTCTGCCATATCCTGTAATGTAATCAGGGGGCTGTTGGGTTACATGGGGACAGATGAGGAGTTAGTGATTTTGACGGAGCAGGAATCTGTATTTAGGAGGGTAGAGACAGGCCTAATATTCGTTTCACCCAACTCCTGGAATGCCTTGTAAAGTGCCCCACCCCAACCCACCAATCTTTTTGACGCCTCCTCTCTGCCCTACAACAACATATGTATTCTAGAGACTCTGCCAGGGAAGGGTTAATCATCTGCAGGTTGCTTGCTGGTAGAAAATGGGGTTAATCACAAGTCTCTGGCAGGGAAGGGGTTAAGAAGGGCAGATCACATGGTACGGTTGGGGTAGGGGGTCACGTTTGCTTGTTTCTTGTTTTTCTCCTTATTTCTGGTTTATATTTTTATTATAATTATTATTATTTGGTAATATGGCTCCGCGCCCTGCGCACAGCACCTGCAGGTCAGGCTTCTCTGCGCATCCCACCCCTCCACCGCCCGAGGTGTCAGAGGAGCATTATACAAAGCAGTGCTCCTCTGGTTCCTCCTGCAGCATGTGGAAGACCCCTTCACCCCTCCCCCCTAAACACAAGCATCACACTGGGGGCAGAGCTTGCACAGTGCCTTATAGCATCAATATTAATGTGACCTCACTCGTGACTGCAGCGCTCCCTTGGTCAGTGTAATGTTATTGAAGGTGGGGGGATAGGGACCCCCCCTCCCGCTGGTTTTTATTAAAGCTTTACATGTGGACACATTTGTTTTTTATGTTTTTTTGTAAAATATAAGGAAAGCTATTTGTTATAAAAAAAGAAACATGTTTTGTAATATTAGAAATATAAAAATATAAAAATGTGGAGCCTGTGTGTCCATCAATATGTGTGTATCTGTTTAATATTCTAACTGGAATATAAGGACACGTAAGCACTGCCATACACATATTTCACATTTGGCAGCTTTTCCAAATGTTTCAGAAAACTGTCATATAATTTCAATGTGGGTTATATATATATATCTTACTTAAAGCTCTGTGCGGAGTGAAACAAAGCACCACGGACCAAAGAATAATATGAAACAGGCTGATTGTGACTTTAATTTCATGTCTGATTAAAACTCATGGGACAATGGCAGAGTTGGGGAGGATACAACAGTGGCCATTAATGAGATGAATTATATTTTCTGGCTTTGCTGCTGATTGCATGTGTATTTTTAATGTGAATGGTCAACGAAAAAATAAGTTTAACATGGAAAGTGTGTGCATTGGCATTGTAACCACCTGTTCTACATTCAGGCCAATCCACTACTTCCACTCATGTCTCCTACTATGGTTACGGGATTGGAGGAAACAAATGCTGATGTGCGCACTCTTAGTTAAGACAAATAATCACTTACTGTAAAGTAAATGTATTTATTGCTGACAGGGTGTTAGTCATTGAAAGGATTCGGAAAACCATACAATTCCGCAAAGGACACTGCCGAGGAATGCAAAAAGAAACAAGGATACCACCTGTATGTTAATAAAAAGTCATTTTATAGGAACATAAAAAAACATTATTGGGAAAGTCACAAAAAATAACGACTGAAGCATTCAATGCATGAAACTCAAGAAGACGCAAGTTTATCTAAGACTTCATAATAGGTTTAAATTCCCCTGCGCAAAAATGAGGAAGGTCATGCATTTACACAAATAGGTTTTAAAATGTAGATCGAGCAGTGAATTCTGTTGGTAAAAGGGTCAACAGTTAGCTAATGATTACAAGAGACAAACAGTGCAAGTAATGTATAACGAGACAGAGCATGTTGGTTTGATTATAGGACTGTTGACAATGAAATAGTGTTGTGGAACGGAGATAATACCAAAACCAGTTGGAAAGTGGAAGGCATGTGGGTAGTAAAAAAAATAGCAAGAGACCCTAATCTGTATTTTGTTGTGCCCCATTAGACAGAGAGTAAGCAGTAAAGACGAGCTTCCATAGCAAGACACACTAATGGAGCATTAGAAAGTTAAGATATGATGCAGCCTGTCTCATAAAATCTTTCTGGCTCATAAGTGATCCTTTATTGAGTTAGACATCTTGGATTGTAAGCATCCAGTAATATTATTACAGCAATTTTTTTATGTAGATGATATAATTATTGTAAAACATTTCTAGTCAAATATACATTGGTAAAGCAAAGTGACATAAAAATAAAACTTGTATAATCAATATGAGAAATATCATTAAATTAAGTCTGCATGGCATTGCAAGTTTTCCGTTCCTGTAAGACAATTGCTAATAAATTAAAATTTATACCCATGAATGTCTCTTTAAAAAATACATTTGGGGAGGTGGTGTAGAGGGAATGTAAGTATATGTGAGAGGGAGGTGGAAAGTATCGGTGGCAAATTAGGGAAGGGGTATGATTACAATGTTACAGGTCAGCAAGGTAGTGTGTGAGATACTATTGTGGTTGTGAGAATACTTTTGTTGTGTTAAAATTACTTGGGTTCCACATTTGCATTTTGGATCTGTCTTGACTTGTGGTAAAACAATGAGGCTTATCTATAAATATACTTGGGTCAGCTAAGTTAGTTAAATATGTTAGATGAGTGGTCAGTTACACTAGTTAATCTAGTTAGGATATATAGTCTGAATTAACCATCTAATCCATATAGAAGACACAGCATGGCAGTAGGCAGTAGGCCACTCCTGGGAAAGGAACGGAAAGTTGGTAATAGATACTACAGCTCAGTTAGGAGACCACTTACTATTAGAAATGATATGTGTCTCACCCCAAGTGCATTACATAAATATCCCAGTGTTCCCTTACTAGAGCAGTGCTTTACAACAGCTGGTCCTAGGGCTGGTAGCCATCCTCAGGAACAAAGAGGGATCAAGAGAGCCTAATATTTTAAACATAAATCACCATTAGCCACAGTTATAAGTAGATTATTGATTAATTTAACTGCAGTTAAATAACTTAAATTGCCCTTTATTCCTCCCAGATGGGCAGAGATTGAAAACTATTTTCTTTATGCAATTTATTTTATGGATATTCCACAAACACTTAAGAAAATACAATGACATCAGCCCCTTTACTACTGATTCCTTTGGAATAGACTGAAAAACTAATCTTATCTGACAACTCCTATGTTCACAACACCATTTACACATATTTTACAAAAACATACGGTAGGTATGTTGACCCCTTACTACATTTGAGAAAAACATTTTGATATCATGCAAATGCTATGGGAGCGGTTAGACTTCTATATAGCCATAGAAATACACCGGATCCACCCTTATTGTCTAAATGTAAAAGACATTGGCATCAGGGTCTAAATATAAGTATAGATGCCAAGGCCTGGTTTTGAGGCCTAACATTTTCTAGCCATATTTGTAGAAATCATACCATTTTGGAGACTAATCATAAATTGATACATATAATGTATATGTTTCCTAAAAAGGTACATACAATATTCCCTAACTATTCAGATAAGTGTTTTAGAGGTTGTCAATCTGAAGGGTCTTATTTACACACATGGGGCCTCATTCTATTATCAGCTGTAGGAGAAGCGGGGCCGCAAGGACCGGCCGCAAGCTATTCGGCTATTCTATTCCCCTCCGGCCGGGGATTCCGGCAGGCTTGCGGCCGGCGCCTTGCTATCCCTTGCGGCCGCTTGCGCCGGAGGAAAGCCTTTCATCTAAAACGGCCGCAAGAGTTTCGGCCGCAAGAAAGCCCCGGTTGCTATTCTATTGCTCCGGGAACCCTCTCTGCAAGGCTAAAAGCCAGCCGCAGCTTACTTGCAGGAAAAAGGTCCCGCTAGCACCAATTAAGCACATTATAAAGCCAAAATAAAGCCATCCTGCACTCTGAGGAGACTATAAAGTGATTGTAGGTGTTAGCAAAAATAGCACAACATTCCCCTATACACAAATCCGTAAAAAAAATTTTTTTATATATGTCAAATATCCATGTAAAAAGTCCAGAGAGCTTGGAGCACCTCAGATACGCCCACGCCGCGGCCGGAAAATAAACAGTTAATGTAAACTCGGATTTGGGCTGATGTGCAAGCTTGAGAGTGGGTTACTATTAATACTCATGTCCCCCAATATGATCCCTAGCATTTACAGTGCTGTCTTGAATTTATTTTTCACTTTAAAGATTTCTGAGCTTACGGCCGGTTGCAAGATATACGGCCGGCCGTAAGAGGAGATCCTTGCGGGGCCGTTTAATAGAATTGCGAGGTAACGGAACCCCCGCAAGGAATCGCAGCCTTGCGGCCGTTTTACGGCCGATAATAGAATGAGGCCCATGATGATCAGGGGAAAAACTGAAGTAAAGGGTTTAAATGTTTCACTCTTGTAAATTACCGAATAATCAGGGCAAGGTATCAAGTATCAGTTTGATTTATATTGAATTGTAATTTATGTAAATTTCTATCTTTTGTTGCTTGCCTAGTCATAGCATATCCATCTCTTATCGGGAGGAGTCATTCCAGTTGTGGGACATCATTTTTCCTACTAGTAAATGTTAGGGTCCAAATAGTTAGTGCTGTATTTTGCATCTAGTAGAACGGTTTAACTTTTCGTTGTGTATATATGAGTTTTGGTGGAGTTTGGTTTCTGACTTGACATTTTTAATGTTGAACCTGTACTTATGCAAAAAAATTGTTTTTGGTATATTATATTTGTCTAATAATTGCACAAATATCTGTTTTTCTATATCGCAAACATTTCCAGATTATTTTATCCCTATTGACTTGGTTTCTTGGTTTCCTGAGATTGGGAAGAAAAGGATATATATTTTTTACATTTAAATATATAAATACATTTAGGCCAAGTCTTAAGTGTATTTATAAGGATAGTGTTTCACAGATGATTTGTACCCGTCAAAAATTTAGACAGAGTGAGCAAATAAGGTAGCAAGTATTTCTGAAGATTCTCATAGTCTAAATTGGGCTCAGTGTGGGCAAAAGTATTGTGGATTCAATTGGTTATATATTTAAATAGGCATCCCGTATTAAATTGTCTTATGTTTAGTAGATTCAGGCCATCCGCTTTACAACGCGTCTTAACATATTTCATGCCTCCTCTAAGTTCACTTCTGTCCCACAGAAATAATGTACATGCATGGTGTAACATGTGAATATGTTGTTTTTTTTTGTTAATACGAGGGATAAAGATTGAAATAAATAAGCAATATTATAGAAAATAACCATTTTCACCAATATCACTTTCCCTGGTAAGGGAAGCTGTATAGTATGTCATGATTATGACACTGAAGACATTTTGGAAAAGTAGGTATAATTTTAGAATGTATAATGAATTTATATCTAGAGAGAAAAAGATACCCAAATATTCGATTTTTTTTATTAGCTGCTTTGGCAATTTTTCTCTAGGAATTTTCGTATTTCTTGTAACTGATGTTATATCATGAATAATAGCTTTATGTCTGAATTATTTCCGTTAACAAACTGGTTAAAAATAAGTTTTTGTTTACAGGTAGGAGAGCAAACCAATGATTTCTATAGTGTGCTGGCTAAATGTTCTAAAGCAATGTTAAATAGTAATAGAGACAAGGGACAGCCCTGACTTGTTCCACTTTGTAAGGTAAAAGTAAGAGGTACTGATGAAGATAATATGAGTGTGGACCTTGACTAGTGGTATATATGTTCTAGTATTACATGAAATTGTCCCTGAAACCCCATTTTATCAATTTTCGCATATAGATTTCTCACTACAGACTGTCAAAGGTCTTCTCCATGTTCATTGTTATTATACATTTAAATCTAAAAAATAGATCGAAAGGTGGAAGCAGTATTAGGTTAATGGGTCTCTGCCCCACTTTCATAACTTTAAAATAGAAAATATCACCCTAAACAACGAATTTATTAAGATCCCCCTGCCCATTTGTGAGAAAACTTGAAAGGAAAAAACATGGTTTAGTCTTTTTTTTTCCTTTATTTTTTTTTTAAAAACTGTGACAGACTTATTTAGCTCATCTCCCAAACGTGCCACTAAAGCTGTGCAGCAATTAGGCAGCTGCTGGTAATCGTACTCCACAACCTGCAACTGTCTGGTAAATAATAGGACAGAGAGGCTAAAGATGGTGGGAAACCCAGATATTTTCAGCATAATATTTCTCCAAAACAGACCAATCTTTTAAACCACAAAAACATGGAAAGTCGTGTATACTGACCTTTAGTACTGAAAAGTGACTCTTTAAGTAAAAATCAAATTTTTTGTTTGTTGAAAAATACTCTTCTTGTGATAGATTTGTTCATTTAGTTACACCAATATGTTGGTTCTCACAAGAGTTTTTTTTTTTTTGTCAAGGTCTATAGTCTGTGTACTGAAACATCTATGTCACTAAAGTTCAAAAGGATAAACTTCAAACACTGGTGGAAATCATCATGTGCACAAATAAAGGCTTTGTTTCAGTGTATGACATCAGTGAATGATATTTATAGCATTATCCCCAGCAAGGTCACTGATCAAAAAAGAAACACTGATTGCATATAAAGAAGCAAATTAGTGACATGAGTCACCTCTTACAGATCAGCATTTAGTGGGCAGACTTTAGTGACCAGTGATCTACTTCTCCAGGGGATCTGTGAGTACAAGGAACATCTGGATTCCAGATATATTCAGAATTACCTCCAGGAGAGAAAGTAATGCACAAACTATTAGTTCATATATGGTGTCTGTCTGCTTTATGGCAAATTGACATATATGTGAGCCTCACCATTTAACTTCTTACTTTTATGAATTATGATGAGAGAACAAAACTGGTAAAAAGAAATCTTCTGTGAGAGAGAAAAACTATAAATTATCCATACCATGCTACAAAACTACACCCTACCACCAAGACTAAATTAGTGTTTCCCAAATGATGTTTCCAAAGAACCACTTGAAAAATGTTGAGAGTCTTGGTGGACCTTTTGAAAATGTCAGAGGACCAGGGTGGACCACTTAATGATTTTATGACTACTTGTTTAACAGTTAAAACATAGTATGCTATATTGGGGTGTATCGCATGTGTACTTGGCTAGACTAGCCAAGGATGGCCTACTGGCTAAACTCAATCCAAGAGGGGCTCAAACAATGACTGGATTTGTCATTTATCTCAATATAAACCACAAAGAAGCTCAGTGGTAAAACAAAGAGCATTACAGTTTGGTTTAATATAACCACAGATATTTAGGGATGTAAGATACAAACAGATTACAATACAATTTAAAAAAAATAACAGACCAATATACATCATATGGCATGTTAACAGATGAGTTTCAACATAAGAGAAGGATCTTAAATATATGTAAAGGGAGATTCACTAAGCATTGCATAGGCTGTCGTGCATCACTGTGTTCAACATGCTCTCTTTCCTAAGGGAAAAATTGCTATTGCAGCCCCATCACAGCCCCTGTGATAGCTTAGTAAATATACACCAACATCTTATATCCTGTTTATTACCAAAGGACATATGCATTAGCTGCTTTTAAACTTAAGCTGCCAGCCCTCTGGGGATTTCTGTGTGTAGATTGAATTCTCTAGACAAAAAGCTCAGACTGCAGTTTTACAATACTATATGTAAAATTGCCTGACTGATATTATAAAATCGTGCACAACTATGGGCCCTGTTCAAATCCTTATTTCGTATGGCTACACCACTAAAAAGATATCAGTAACTCTACCTAAGTATCTTATCATAGCGAGGATGCCACCTAGTAACCAATGGTGGAGGTGGTGCCCTCCTCTGGGTGTTGTGTAAGTTTTTTGTTTCAGCATTTATTTATTGGTGTAGTGTAGTTTTTTTCTGAAGCTTCAAGAGATGGCAGGGTGGAGCAGTTCAGCATGCTGGAGATGTGTATTAGGGAAGAGGTGAGAGACCAAGGGTTACATGAAGGCAAAGTACAGGAGGATGGGTTCTGTTAGTGGGAGCAAGGGAGAAAGGGATGGGTGCTATGTTAGGTGGGTGCTGAGAGGGAATGGTTGCTGTGTGGGGATGGATGCTGAGAGGGGGTGGCTGCTAACAAGGACTGGGTGCCATGGAGAGATGAAAGCTAAGAGGCATGTGTGTGAGCGACTGAGTGCTGAGAGGTACTGGCTGCTATGTAGAGATAGTGTATATATATATATATATATATATATATATATATATATATATATATATATATATATATAGTATATTTGTGTTTTAATGTGTCTAAAACATGTTAGAATTCCGAGAAATACAGTTATTACACTGCACTCTGGAAAGCTGAGCAGGGACATGCAAATGTGCCCACAAATGCTATGCTCTTCAATCCATAAACCATTTTAAACATGGCTTCCTTTAAGCTTATGCCCACTGGATTACACATCTTTTTTGCAAAGCCAAGGATGGGAATTCTACCCAAGAACAGCTATTTCAAGGTTACTACCGCTCATCAACGTGGGGCGGGATCCCAGCTTGTGTTGTGGACCTTATGAGTAGGTGGTTTACCACCACAATTATTTAATATATGGTGGGCAAAAGAGCGATAGAAGCCCTCCACCGTACAGTAGTACAGTATATAAATAGTACATTTGTGTTCACATTTGAATGTCTAAAACAAGTTAAAAAAAACTTGTTTCCTGCTCAGAATTCAGAGAAATACAGTTATTACACTGCATTCTGGGAAGCTGAGCAGGGACATTCAAATGTGCCCACATAGGCTACGCTATTCAATCCATAACCATTTTAAACATGGCTTCCTTTAAGCTCATGCAGGCTGTATTACACAGTGATATATAGTAGTACAAAAAATTAATATACATTTGTAATTCCATTTGAATGTCTAAAAATAAGTTTAAAATGCTTACAACTGTTCAATACAGTAAGCATATGCTTAAAAGGAGCCATGTACATAGTGTTTTTTGGGATTAAGAGTGAGAATGCATTGTGCTCTCATTTGCATGTCTCTAAAAGTGCAGTGTAACAACTGTATTTCTGAGAAACTGGAGCAAGAAATAAGTTTTTTTAAACTTATTTTTAGACATTCAAATGGAATTACAAATGTATATAAATGTTCTGTACTACTGTACTCTGTACGATGGAGGCCTTCTATCACTCTGCAGCCCACCATAAGTGTAATGATATATCTATATCTATATTTATACACAGTGATACCTCGGTTTAAGTCATTAATCCATTCCAGATGGCACAACGTAAATCAAAAAAGACTTAAACCGAGGTAGCATTTCTCATAGGAATCGATGTAAAATGTAATAATTAGTTCAGGACCCAGATTTTTTACATTTTCTCACATTTTATTGTGAACAAAACCTTAAAACTAAACAGGCATTACTAAACAAAAATAATTACGTCAAATAACTTAGAATGTAACTTTACTTTAACGGTTCTGAGAGCAATAACAGAGAATTTTACTTTACTTTAACTCTACAGTTCTGAGAGGACTTGAGGGCCCAATGGGATGGTGGCAATGTAGTAAAAGAGAAGGAGGAGAGGGATTATTTCTTGGAAGAGGAGTCCTCTTCTATTGCAACATCAGGCACTTGCATAGGCAATATCTCTTAACACCACTACACCTCTCATCAGGCCTTATCTATAACAGTGACACAGTGGAGGATATTAAAATGGTCCTCCAGAACTCTCTGAGTGTTAATTGAGTATCCAAGGTCATCTCAAAGCACCTCCGGAAGAGGAGCTTGGTATACAACATCTTAAAGTTGGAGAAAACCTGCTGGTCTGTGGGCTGGATCAAAGGAGTTGTGTTAGGGGGCAAGAATTTCACAGTTATGCACTTAAAGTCCTTCAGCAAGGTGACCTCCATGCCTGAATGGTGAGCAGGAGAATTGATCATGATAACAGAGCTCTCAGAGGCAGTTCTTTCTCCTCCAAATATTTCTTCACAGTTGACCAAACACTTTGTTCATCCATTCAGTGAAGAACGTTCTGGTTACCCAGGCTTTTCTGTTGGCTCACCACATGAGACTTAAGTTGCTTTTCTGCATGTTTTCCCTGCTTTTCTGCATGTGTGCCCTGGAAATGACTTTTCTTTTTGGGTGATGTAGGTTCTGGTAGGCATCTTCTTCCAAAATTACCCAGTCTCGTCACAGTTGAAGACTTGTTGGGGAACAATTGTTTTTCGTGTATCCAAACATACAATAATTTCTCAACTTCATCCAATGTCTTTGACCGTTGCTTGATGATGATACTCACACCTCTAGCTATATCGGCTCCCTTAATGGCTTCCTTATTTTTCAGAATGCTAGCGATTTTTGTTCTTGGCATTTTGAACTCAGCAGGAAGATCACAGATGCAGCTACCAGCATCATACTTGGCTATTATCTATTTTTTGTGTTCTATGGTGATTCTCTCTTTTTACTGCTGAGCGGTAGCCTCAGGTCATGATGTAGGAGCAGGCTGGACTTGGGCTCCTGCATACACAGGCTGGATTTTGGCTATTACGGGCAAATGATGGATTTGGGCTCAATTTGGGCTCTTGTGGGGCAAGCTGGATTTGGGCTGTGACAGGCACAGGCTGGACTTGAGCTCTTACAGGAACAGGCTGGAATTGGGCTCTTTCAGGCACTGATGAGTAGAATTTTTGCAGGCACAGGCTCTTCCTGCTGTCTCGATTGCAGCAGCATGCAGCAGTAAATATTGTGCTTTCAAACCAAGGCCGATATTTCTGGAGGAAACACAACTTAAACTGAGGTACTACTGTATATATACAGTATATCTTTTTTTTTCTTTCTGTAGTGTACTGTAGGGACCTCCTCTCGCTGGGCTCCCTCAGCTGAATCCGCCCATCCAAAACCCAGTAGAGGATGTTGCCAAAAACAGGAGCATGTGTGTCCTGGAGCTGTGCTGTAGGCAGGAGAGCTTGGCGCATGCAGGAGGTAAGAAAAGGGGAGCAGCTATGGGAAGAAGAGCAGCTATGGAAAGGAGTCTTGGGGAGGGGTGTGGTGTGGGAAGGAGTCTCGGGGAGGCATCAAGTAAGCGGGCAAGCCCCTTTTTTTTGGGCATCAGTGTCCTTCATGCTATAGCTTTGCCACTAACTCATAATATGCCGGACTCTCAAATTAGGGGATGCTTACCCATTGATTTTTACCCATTTGTTATATTACAGGTTACTTTTTTTTTTATAATTAACTTTTTTATTGAAAGAATAAACAAATATAACATTGTAAGTTCAGCAAATCATATAACAAATCTCTCAAGTATCAACAAGATATCTCAAAAAGTTTCTTTCAAAGTTATTCCTTTTTGGTTAGAATAACACATGAACATGTAACACATATATATAAAGTCACACAGGTCTTGAACATATATACATTCCTCAAAGCAGACATGTGTCCAGGAGGATTACGGGTTACTTTTTGAAAAATTTACACTGTCGCTATTCAATTGGAACTTTACTGAGCACTCACAATATAAGTATGACTCGTAACTTGAAATATAAGGAATGTATCCCTCCTTAGGGGCTCCAATTGAGCCGCTGCAATATGAGAAAAAGGAGTTTGACTCCTCCCATTTGAAAAAAAAGGAAATCTGTAAAATTGGTGACTTATAAGTTAAGGGTTTATTATTAAATTTGGAAAGGTTGTGTAGTAAATACCATCTAGAAAGCTTTTCTTGGTTAGAGTTCCTTGCGTTAGGAAAAATCCTTATATGGTTAAGATATTTAAATAATAATTTGATTGATATAACACCTTTTGAAAAATTATTAGCCATTGGTAATATGTCCCATATAATATTGAAATGTAAAAAGGCAACCAAAATCTAATTGAATGTTAACTTGAGAAAAAGAACTAGGATTAACATGGTCGGAAGATAAATGGTATAATAATTTATGTATGGTTTAGAGATCGGTTATCTCTTCTTATCTGAAATTATTCTTTAAAACCATCCAGAGATGGTATCTGTTTCCAGAGGTAACAAGAAAATACAATCTTGATAATTTGAATTTATGTTGGAAAGGAAGTAGTAAACCTGGAACACTCCTACACTTGTGGTGGGAGTGTAACAAAGTTAAACCTTTTTGGAATAACTGTGAATTACAAAACTCAAAGGTCCTAGATAAATAAATTTCCCTCGCCCCTTAACTGGCGATTTTACATATGGAAATTGATACAAAATTCCCCCATAATAAATATTTAATAAGACATATTTTGTTAGTGGCCAAATGACTTTTAATAAAGTTTGGGAAGTCAGAGCAGATACAGTCTTGCAGCCTTATTAAATTGCGATTCAGCCAATTAAATAGGGCTCTATATAAGCACATAGAATATTTTTTTACAGAGGTTTTTAGTTAGTGAACTTCTATCCAAAAGCAAGGTATTCACTAACAAAAAACCTCTGTAAAAAATATATGCTATTTGCTTATATAGAGCCCTATTCAATTGGCCGAATCGCAATTTAATAAGGCTGTTGTGGTCCGAAGTCCATTCAGTCATAGCAAGAAATAGAGAATTAGAGAAAGACTGAGCCCAGTTTGGTTCAGGAAGAATGGTATACCTACCAAATGGTATATTTGGGATTTGTATAAAAAAAAAAAAAAGAGGAACATTTGATGCAACTATCTAAAAACTGAGGCTTATTCCTCTCTTTCTCTGGAAATTGCACCTCCCCCTCTTTCTGATAAAATGGAAATGTTCCTGTATGTCATTGATGTATGATGATGGATGTAATTTAATTGTAATGTATGTTATTAAAAATAAAAAAGGGTGAAAATAAGAAAAGAAATATAAGGAATTTCAAATAAAATATTTACGTGCACTGAGGGGCAGCCACAAATGATTTTATAAGCCTTTCTGAGACCTGCAAAAGCAGTTAAAGAGACAGTAAAGTACTAAAAAAACATAAAAAAGCATGTAAGTGCATTAGAATTTTAAGCTTAACAGTCCCATATGCACAGATGTGGAATTTAAAAATATTATATTTTAATTATTATCTTTGTTTCATTATACATTTTCCTGGGTAACCCAGAACCCAGTACTCAAGAGTTTAATACATATCAGAAAGCCCACATGTACAAAGATGCTTGATCAGCCTTTTATGTTTTTAATGGACGACTCATATTTGACTGTGAAATAAACTGATAATATATTACATATTCTCACTGTAGTAATACTTCAGTACACCAAAGTTAATGTATGTCCAGCACTGTCAGTTGATATAGTGCATCTAGACCGGCGTAGTATAATTCATTAGTGCACTATCCACACCCTCACACATATATATATCGCTCAACACGCTGGAACGTGGAGTACCAACCCAAAAGCGGAAACATGTTTTTTGAGGTTATTAGAGGTGAGAGTTGAATCTTGATGTATGTCTATCTGTGGTATGAGCCTTATGAACGTTGGTCACCCGCATTAGGTACTGGTGCGCTCTCTCCCCCACCCTTTTTCTCTTTATTCAACAGATGCTTTAATGCATTGTCTATTAAAGGGCTAGCGCTAAAGGCAAACCTTATATTTAACATTATTTTGCCTTAATCAGAATGCATGTATAGCGCTACGGAATTTGATGGCACGTTACAAATAAACGATAATAATAATAATTTGCTTGCAAAAATGCTTCCTCAAAATTTTGCTACTTATTTATACTCATTTTACTTATATATACACAATATCATGACGTTCAGGTTTTCTGTTGGTGTCTAGGGCTCTGTGTCATTAAGAATTTAAATAAAATGCAGGGTTTAGTGTAATATTATGAGTAGACACCTTGAATCTTACTGACAAGACTTTGAGTGAAATACCCATATTACGAGTGAAGGCAATTGAATACATTATTGTAATATTACGAATAACCTCCAGCAGTTGAAAAGACTCTAAGGGCCTCATTCTAATCCTACGATTTTGAAATAAGTAGACGCAAGGGCCTGTAGGTTTTTATGACGGAAATTTAACATGCAATAAAGTGGTTATTTATGCCGATTTGTGGGTTTAAGAATATTGTGCTATTAATTCTAAGACCTAACATCACTTTCTCTTTTAATAAAAGTAAAGGATGGCTTTTTTATTTGCTTATGAAGTGCTACATTTTGACAGTAAGACCTACGAGCTTGAATGACCTCGCGGCCACAAGACTGTTACTCGTGGTTTAGGGCCGCAAACTTGGAGCACTGTAAATACAAATATAAATTAAAGACAGCACTGTAAAGCACTGTAAATAATGGGGAGAACAATGGGTGACATGAGCATTAAAGGGACAACATTCACAAGCAGGCACATCGCCACTATACAATACTTGATTTCACGTTTAAATTATGTCCAAAGTCTGACGAGCTTGAATAACTGCCAGGCCCGTGGGACTTTGGACATTAATTAAACGTTAAAAAAAGTATTGTATTGTGACGATGTGCCAGCTTGAGAATGCTGTGCCTTTAATCCTTATGTCAACCATTGTGTACCCCATCATTTACAGTGCTCTACAGTGCTGTCTTGCATTTATATTAGCATTTACATTTCTACAATGTTTGAGGCCTTAAAACCCAAGTTACGGCCTTGCCGCCGCAATCCTGTTCAAGCACGGAAGTGCATACGGCAGATTGCATGGTTTGCATCAGCAATAGAGGGACCTCCTTGCGCCGTACATGTGAATACCAACGTAGACGTATCGCTATGCGGGGCCGTAAGACCATCGCAAGGAATCACAGAGTTGCAGACGTTTTGTGGCTCCGATTAGAATGAGGCCCTAACTGTGCAAGCTACGCGTCTCAAATTGAATGAGTCCCTATGTTTGTATGACACATATAAAATATTATGTACACCATGCGGCTTGGGTTCTTATTGTGACAGATACACCTCATATGCACAATTAAAGTACTGTATATACTCGAGTTTAAGCCAAGTTTTTTAGCCCCTTTTTAAGGCTAAAAAGGGCCCCCTTGGCTTATACTCGAGTCACTCTCCCCCCGTGTGTCTAACCCTCCCGTGTCTCTCTAACCCTCCCCGTGTCTCTCTAACCCCCCGTGTCTCTCTACCCCCCTACCCCCGTGTCTCTCTAACCCCCCGTGTCACTTTCCCTCCCCCTCTTCATCCTAAACCCCCCTCCTCGTCCTAAACCCCCCTCCTCATTCTAAACCCCCCTCCTCACTTTACCCCTCTAAATACCTCCCCCTTTCCCCTCACTTAAAAGGTTGAGGAGGGGGGTTGGGGTTGAGGAGGGCTGTTGAGGAGGGAGGTTGAGGAGGGGGATTGAGGATGAGGAGGGAGGTTGAGGATGAGAATGAGGAGGGGGCTGAGGAGGGTGGTTTAGGCTGAGGAGGGTGGTTTAGGATGAGGAGGGTGGTTTAGGATGAGGGTGTGGTGTTGAGGATGAGGAGGGGGGTTGAGGTTGAGGAGGGGGGTTGAGGTTGAGGAGGGGGGTTGAGGAGGGAGGTTGGGGGGGTTGAGGTTGAGGAGGGTGGTTGGGGTTAAGGTTGAGGAGGGAGGTTGAGGATGAGGAGGGAGGTTCAGGATTAGGAGGGAGGATGAGGAGGGGGCTGAGGACATGGTTTAGGCTGAGGAGGGTGGTTTAGGCTGAGGATAAGGGTTGAGGATGAGAAGGGGGGTTGAGGATGAGGAGGGGGGTTGAGCAGGGAGGTTGAGAATGAGGAGGGTGATAAGGGAGGGGGGAAGAGACACAGGGAAGGGAGAGGGGGGAAGAGACACAGGGAAGGGAGAGGGGGGAAGAGACACAGGGGAGGGAGAGGGGGAAGAGACACAGGGGAGGGAGAGAGGAGAAGAGACACAGGGGAGATAGAGGGGGAGAAGAGACACAGGGGAGAGAGGGGGGACACAAGAAAAGGGCACACAAGAGGGGGACACAGAGGGCACAAGAGGGACACAGGGGGCAGCACATTTTCCACCCTCGGCTTATACTCGAGTCACTCATTTTTCCCAGTATTTTGTGGTAAAATAGGTGCCTCGGCGTATACTCGGTACGGCTTATACTCGAGTATATACGGTATCATAGTTTTTAAATGGTCTTTTGTACAGCTAAACCTAATACAAGCAAATACACAAAACAGACTGTACTGAGTGCCCATACTGGAGGTGTGGAAAGTGGACAGCACTGTACATTTACCTTGAACATAATCAGGTTATTGGCTGAGCACACAATGGGGTGGGTTGAGTGCATATACTGAACAAAATATACAGCACACATTAGTAAAATGTAATTGTTTGAGCACATTCACTGGACACCTATGTTGTGGAATGGGCTGAGCCTTCACTGTCATCTATATAAACACCTTGGTATGGATTAAATACATATAGTGTCCATATAAATGCTGGGCTGAGCTCATAAATATGTATAAGGCAATTCTGGAAACAGTGGGGTGGGGTTTCAAAAAGATCCTACTCTGGAGAGATAGCAGAAATGTTTATAAGTTTATATGTGAATGCAACTCAGATATTATTATTATTATCCTTTATTTATAACACGCCAACATATTACGTAGCGCTATACAGGGGTTAAGTACAAGCCAAGAACTATTTCAATCAGTGCAAAGGAAGGAGGACCCTGTTATTAAGCTTTCAATCAGACATACACAGTGCTTTCCCTGAAGCACCTACCAAGATTGAAAACTCTCAAACTTACATTCTAAAGGGTGTGGGTGAGGTACATGGGAGTGATAGATTAATAGAGCATGTAAAGGCTAAAGACGATAGGCTTCTTTGAATAGATGCGTTTTTAAAGAAAATTTGAAAGATTTGAGGCATGAGGATAATCTAGTGGAGCAAGGCAAGGAGTTCCAAATTATAGGGGCAGCACGAGAAAAGTCCTGTAAGCGGGAGTGAGCAGAGGTGACGAAGGACGAGGAGAGAAGAAGGTCATTAGCAGAGCGAAGAGGGTGGGTGGGAGCGTATTTTGGGATGAGAGCAGAGATGTAGGAGGGGGCACTATTGTGGAGGGCTCTCTAGGGTCATAATTTTGAATTTTATTCTGGAGGCTATGGGAAGCCAGTAGAGTGCCTGACAGAGTGGTGCTGAGGACACTGAGCGTTTAGTATGGAAGATGAGTCTGGTGGATGCGTTTAATATGAATTGGATTGGAGAGAGACGGGTGATAGGAAGGCCAGCAAGGAGAGAGTTGCAGTAGTCAAGGTGAGATATGATGAGAGAGTGAATAAGAAATTTAGTTGTGTCTTGTGTAAGGTAGTGACGTATTTTGGAGATATTTTTTAGGTGAAAATGACAAGATTTTGTGAGGGATTGAATGTGAGGAAGAGAGGGCAGGGTCCAATAAAACCCCGAGACAGTGGGCCTGGGAGGTGGGAGTGATGATTGCATTGTCAACAGTGAGAGATAAGTGAGGGGTGGTAGCTGTGGAAGAGGGTGGAAAGACAAGTAGTTCCGTCTTAGACATGTTGAGTTTAAGTTGACGGGCGGACATCCATGAGGATATGCTAGAGGGGCAATTGGCAGGATGTGTAGATGGAGAAAAGAACGGGCCTAGGACTGAACCTTGGGGCACGCCGACAGTTAGAGGGCGAGGGGAAGAAGAGACAACAGAGAAGGAGATGCTAAATGTTCTATTTTCTAGATAGTATATGAACCAAGAGAGAGCGGTGTCACGGATGCCTAGGGAGCGAAGTGTTTGGGTAAGAAGAGGATGATCAACTGTGTCAAAGGCAGCAGAGAGATGCAGGAGTATTAGCATAGAGAAATTACCCTTTGACTTGGCGATTAGCATATATACAGTTTAGTCACACAAACAGTACTGTACTGTGTGAGACTTTATACATTTGTGTACATGTGACTATGTATATGTCAATGTGTTTATGTCAATGTGACTCTTCCGTATATGTGTGTGTGCTGTTTTGGCATGCAACTATATATGTATGTATGTGAATGTCATTAGCAGAGTGAAGAGGGCGGGTGGGAGCGTATTTTGGGATGAGAGCATAAACTTGGGTTTATGCACATATAACTGTTTACATGGGGGGAAAAAATTGTACACATAATTATGTATATCAGTGTGTTGGTGATCATGTGACTATATGTGTGTGTGCCTTTTGGCATGTGATTATGTTTAGCAGCTTTTGCATGTGAACATGCATACTTTTAAGTGCACGTAACAGCAAATCATATATCAGCTTTTTTCCATATGTGCATGTATCAGTGTGTGTATACTAATTTACTATTGTACAAGTGCACATGTGAATACAATTACATGAGCGTTGACTGTACGACAAATTGTATGTGCATCTGGCTTTGTATATCATATCAGTATTTTTATATACCGTATTGGTCCGAATATAAGCCGCACCCGCATATAAGCCGCACCTGTAAAATTCAAGGGGAAAAAATAGAAAAAAGATAGTACTCAAATATAAGCCGCACCCTTTAAATCGGAGAGAAAAAGACTCTCAAAGTGATCAGCCATTGCAAGAAACATGCTTACTAATTATTACTGTAACTTTTTTTGCAGGTTACAGGCCTTACAGGATGTTATAATCACTAAAACCGTAAATCGCTATTCAACTGCTACATAATACCGCAGTCTCAAGCTCCAAATCGGCACCCTTAACTCGCAATCACGCAAATCGCCAGTAATTTTATGTTCGCGATATATAAGCCGCATACGATACTCGCAAGCTCGCAAATCAGCAGTGATTTTTTTTAGGGTCGCAAATAAAAGCCGCACCCGGAACTCGCAAACTCAAAAATCGGAAAAAAGGTGCGGCTTATATTCGGACCAATACGGTATATGTGCCCTTTTCATTAGTGTTTTTGTGTGGCTGTGCATTACACTGTGTGCATGTGAGCATTGATTGTGTATATAAGTTTGTGTATGTGTATGCATAATATACATCAGTGTGATAGCATGAGTGTATTTGATTGTGTATATAAGTGTGAATCTGCATATCAGTGTGTATGCATTTGACTAGTGTATTTTCATGTGTATGAATATATGTGAGTGTATTACAGTGTATGTATTACTGTGTGTGTATATGTGTATAGAAGAGAGGTATTTCTTTATCCTATTTAATTCTCCCCTCACACGCCCTTTCTTTCCCTTTGCTCTTTCTCATCTTTCTTATCATGATTCTTTCTTTCCCTTTAGCTCTCCCTCCCCTCATCCCTCTATTCCCTTTCTCTGGCCGGGGGTCTACGTCCTGTGATCAGAAAAGCTGCCAACATTCCATAGAAAATGGAAACAGAATTACTCAAACTCGTGATCCCAACATTACAGAACAAAAACAGGAATACTGCAAGAGGGAGGAGAGACAGGGATAGAGAGAGAAAGAGAGAGAGAGATAGGAGAGACTTCCATAAAGAGAGCAAGAAGAGATAGGGATAGAGAGGGCAGATACAAATAGAGAGAGAGAGAAAGGAAGACATAGATAGATAAACCTAGGGAAGAGATACAGGAAGAGAGACAGAGAGAGAAGGGGTGAAAGAGGGTAGAGAAAGAAAACCAGACATGGTCAAATAGCAAGTGGCAGAAGCTACAGAGATTCAAACAATGAGAGCAGTGATAAGGATGATGAGGGAAACAGCCAAGGCTGGGGGGTATAGAGAGACAGGAAGCAGAGACAGAAACACAGAGAAAGGGAGAGAAAAGTAAAAAATAGACAACAATTCAGAAAAATGTCTCACACTGCCATGAGAGCAGATATGGCACACAGATAAATTGCATTTGTTGTCCTTCCCATTTTTTCTTTGGTCAGAAAGATAAGGAAGTTGATCAGATCGAGATAGGATTACAGAAAGAGGAAGCAGATACAGTGACACATATGGCTCTGACAGTCTCTTGGGTGATCTTTCCAAATAGTATCTGACGTCAGTATGACGGTCACTCATCAGTGATGTGATCCACAATCACAAGCTGAACAATAATGGGAGCCAATCAAATTATACAGACAAGAGAACTAATAAAAGCAAGTTAGACACTTAAAACATAGGAAACTCATACATTAGCAAATATACAAGGCCGGCTGCTCCATGGGCAATGATGATACTACCCTATCACATGTTGTCAATGCTCCGTGTCATACACCTCTACTGCAAATTCCTAGTTTTTATTTGTTTTCCACTATCATGTACACATAAGGACACTCTCTGGCACTTTTTGGAGCAAGGATCTGGGTTGACAACCTTGTGTGGTGAGGGCATGGTCTGTTTACTATATAGCTGGAGATGCACTTTTTATTTGATGTGTCTACATTATACTTACAGTTAATAAAATGCTCTTTCCGACTGACAAATAGCTGAACTTCCAAACTCATATACTTTCTTCCTCCCCATGTCTTACTCTCCCTTGGAACATTTGCAGCTGTCTCATCATCTGTGTGGGGCATTAAAACCACATCCAGGAAACAGGACCAGACAGTCACCCCACATAACAGAAATAGAAGGACCCCCACATAGACTACCTCCTTCTTGCTTATTCCTCACACCTTTAACACAAAGCGGCCGAGCAGTGGCCAACTGTAAAATTGCTGATTTCTGCTTTATTCCAGATCAAAGGAAAAGCAATTGAAAGAATGTGTGGAAAAGGGAGAAACTTGCATTAACCTTGGAGAGAGGAACAGAAGTGAGGGAATGTCAGTCCAAGGCAATAAAGTAACAGAGAGCGCAGAAGAGGAGAGAACTACAGCGGAGAGAAAAGTACAGTGTACAGAGAAAGAGAGTGCTGAGCAGGACAGAGAGACAGTAGGTTAGTAGAAATAACATAGGAATTACAGAGAAGAGAAGGCAGAACTGGAGAAATAACCAATAGAGCACAGAATAGGAGAGTGTACAGAAAAGGGGAAATTATAAAGATTGTTCATAAGTAGAGATAACCTAGGATTCGGAGAGCAGAAGAGAGTGCAGAACTACAGAAATACACATGGAGTAGATGAGTGTGCAGAACAAGATGGAGAATGCAGAGCAGAAGAGAAATCAGAGTGCATAATATGAGTAACAACAGGGGGCCCAGAGTTAGTGAGTGCAAAAAAAGAGAGTGCAGAGAAGGGATGATAATATATAGAGTGCAGAGCAGGAGAGAATGGAAAAAGGAGAGATAACAAAAAACTTACAGAACAGAAGAGGTAACATATAGAGTTCTCAGTAAGAGAGATAACAGACATGATGCATAGGGGGAGTCTGTTAAGAGGAGCAGTGCTTGCAAGAGAATGAAGAAAAAGAGTGAGAGTGCAGAGCAGGATACATTTCTGGAGAGCTATGGTTGTATCCTTTGATGCAAAGCCTGCTTCTGGGCCAGTGAGGGGGTGGGGTGCCAATTATCAAACAAAGGCTCTGGACTTCTCTGTGTTATTTCCTTCCTTTCCTCTCCAATGATAATAACATATACCCCAACTCAGTTCTTGGTATATGATGTAATCAAAAATTCAGATAAAAAAAAAAAAAAAAAAAAGGTTATGTGCTTTGCTTACACAGCTGCTAATATTGTTAATATGGCACATACTCGACAAACAAGTGTCTTTGTTTGTTTTTTCTCAAACGGAGAGTCCTGAAAATGGTACAAAGCACAAGTGATAACAGAGAGTGCAGACCAGAATATAATGCAGAAAAGGAGTGATACCAGAAAAAGAATACATTGAAGGATAACATAGAGTGCAGAGCTGGAAAAATAACATAGGGAAAGCAAAGCAAGAGAATGATGAAAAGGAGATGGAACAGAGAGCACACAGAGAGGAAGAGATAACAAAGTGATCAGTCAGAGACATAACACAGAGATGCATAAAAGAAGTGCAGAGCTAGGCCCTCATTCAATTGCGATTTGGTCAATTGAATAGGGCCCTAAATAAGCACATAGCATATTTTTTTTAAAGAAGTTTTTAGTTAGTGAAAACCTTGCTTTTGCATAGATGCTTACTAACTAAGAACTTCTTTAAAACAAATATGTTATGTGCTGATTTAGGGCCCTATTCAATTGTCCAAAGTGCAATTGAATGAGGGCCCTAGTGAGTAAATACAAAAAGAGTGAGAGTGTGAACGCCTCCCCAGGCCCCTGGGTCTGAGGAAGCACTGAATGACCCGGCGGAGCCTGGGTGCATGATGATTGGCTGGCCGGGCTGTGCGGGCGGGACTTCCACCTGAATTTGCGCGCGGCGGCAGACCGCACCGTGGCAGTGTGCAGACCTGTGTGGAGGGAGCTCTGCAGTTTGCCTGTTCGGAGGCCACCAGTGTGACCCATAAGTGCAGCAGCAATTGTCAGTGTGTGTGTGCTGTGTGTGGGGTTTGTGGTGTGTGTGGTTTTTGTCATCTGTCTGTCTGTTTTGCCCCCTTTGTTTCTCTGCATTTGTTTTGTTTTTTCTTTCTTGCTCTCCTTTGCCTCTTATTCTCCCCCTTTTTTCTTTGCTGGGTATATATTTTGATATATTATTATACATCCCCCCTTCCCTCCACCCCCTCCCCTTTTCATCTCATGGAGGCTACTGAGGTTGCTGACCTTGAGAGGCTGATGGCCTTGGTCCCTTTAAGGCTTTAGGTTGGGTGGTTGGAGGAGCAGTTAGGCACCACCCAGCACCATTCTGGTTTAGAGCCACCTGTGGGAACGGCCCAGGCGAAGTCTATAGTGGCTGTGAGCCTGGGCATCCATGGGGAACCTGTGTCTACAGACAAGACTGGACTGCGGGGTGAACATCACGTTAGTAGTCCTTCAGGGACAGGTAGCAGGAGTCAAGTGGGCACCACACGTGTGGTTCCAGAGCTGCAGCAACCATAGCCATCTACTTGGGAGGATAATGAGCTGTCAGGTGGCACGGGTGTGGGCCCTCACTGAACAAAGCGCCTACAAGCTTAGTCATTCAGCCCGCTCACACTCTGTTTCACCCTCACCCAAAGGGTGATAAAAAAACAGGGAACTCTAATACAGCTTCTACAGCTTTAAACCCTGAAGCATATCGTCAGTACAGGAGAAGAGGAGACGAATCACGGGTGAGATGAGACTGGAAGATAGTGAAATTGTGATTGATGACAATCCCACGTCCCGGAAACATGCCCTACCAGGACTAGGAAGTCTACATCAAGGTACAGTCCATTGGTTTTTACCACGACACATAGAAAACAGAGGACAGATACGGCTGATGTTTTGGCTAGGCCACAGCAGTTTAACAATAATAGCCAAATTTACGTGGGTGCAGGTATAGTACTACAAACTGGTCAGGAGCAGCAGTTTAACGAGACTACAAACCTGGACCTTAGGGGTTTTGATTTAGAGGACAAACTGTACTCTAGTCAAAATGATGTAGCAGAAGCAGAATCTTCCCCAGGTGAAGAGCGGGTCAGCGTGAGACGCCTAGGCACAGGCAGATATGAACAGTTCATCTTTCCTAGGTCTCAAGACAGATGAAGGTCTAGCAGTAGGAGAACATGTCGTTGCATTTGCACATGTTCAGAATCCGAGGGAGGGCGGAGCACTATGCGTGACAGGAATAAGCTAGCGGCGGGTATGGTGGACAGGAGTGTTTCTGAAGTGGCTACACCTGCAAGGGCTGAGCCAGGTGAGTTTGTGGGTAATCTGGGATTTCCCAAGGTTAGTAGGTCTGTGGTAGATCATAACAAGTGCAGGTCTTCCCAGTTGTTGGTTGGTCTGAGGGATTTACTAGCCTCTCAAAAGATTTATATGACAGAAGCGGAGGTGCATGAGTGGGTGGCAGGTCTGGCTAGAAAAGTCTGCGCCCATAATGAGAATCCAAAAGGTCCTGATCCCCCCATATTGTCCCCAGTGGGGTCTGATAGGTCTCCTGTCCCCTTCACCGGTGTCTCTTGGACGACTCCCCTGTTAGCTGATGTGGGGGTTTCTCCCCCTGTAACCCAGCAGGTTTAGGATGGGTCATTAAGACAGACGATAGTCTGCCCTCTGGACAACCAGGGGGCACACCTGTCACCTGAGGTGAAGGAGAAAATTTGGAAGCGGGAGTTTATTGAACCCTTTTCACTTTTGCCGCTGTCCAGATTTTCTGATTGCTCAGATAGGGGTTATCGAGGTGAGGGGAAGATAGGTGTAGATCATTCTGACGTATCCTGTGCACCTTTGAATACTGGTTACAGGACTTTTGCCATCATGGCATGCGTTATTGGGAAGCGATTCCCAGAGCAATGCTCTGGGCTTTTTGTGAACATAGAGGAAACCAGGAATGCCTATAGGACGTACGGTGGGATGGCTTGGTGGCGATATGATGAGGAATTTTGTCAGTACATGGCCACCAGGCCATCCATGTCATGGAGCGACAAAGCTGTTGCCTACAGGCTAAATATTATGACACCTATGTGGACCAAGCTGCCCTTTCAGAACACCCGACACGGCAACAAGCCCGGGTAGAAGAATTTGCTATGCCTTTAACAAAGGGATATGCAAATGGACCCCTAACTATCGGTTTAGACACACATGTTCAAACTGTGGGGGAGAGCACTCACTGGCAAAATGTCTTAAGCCAAAATAGGGCAGTAGAGCCTATGAGTCTCCTCAAAAAGGGCAGGACTCCAATAGCACTGGCAGAAATGCTACCATGGCTAGAAGGCTACAATAGGCTGCCAGGAAGGGAAGGAGCAGTGTCACTGCTGACAGAGGGTTTTGTGGTTGGTTTTAAAATTCTGTGCGAGTCTGGTCCTTTGGTGGGTTTTAAAATTCTGTGTGAGTCTGGTCCTTCGGGTCCACGTCCGCCCAACCTTAAGTCAGTATAAGACTTTCTAGGGGTGGTTCGGGAAAAGCTAAGCAAGGAAGTTCAGCTCAATTAATGATGGCATAGACAAAGATTGCTCTTCAGTATCTTATGCCTCATTTGACTTGGCTACTGCAATAGGAAGGCGGGTGTGGGCGCCTTGATGCCCAAAGTGGACATTAAGACGCGTTCAGGCTTCTGCCTCTTCATCCAGCCAGTCATGGGCTTCTGGATTGCAGTTTCAATAACATGTACTATGTGGATCTATGACTCCTGATAGGTTGTTCCATTTCATGTGCATATTTTTAAACTTTCCAAATGTTCTTGCAATGTGTGGCATGCACCGTATCCGCTTATTCCACCATTACGCACTTCCTGGATGATTTTTTGTTTGTTGGACCTACCGGTTAGGATACGTGCACATTCATCCTTGACACATTTACCAGGTTGACCAGTCCGTTTGGGGTTCCATTGGCCCGGGATAAAACAGAAGGCCCCACTACAGTATTGACATTCCTAGGTATCCGAATTGACTTGGTACGCATGGAATGTTACATAGTTGCATAGTAATTGAGGTTGAATAAACACTGTTAGTCCATCAAGTTCAACCTTTTTAGATCTCTTCTGATCCTTTTAATATGTGGACTATTTGATAATAATTGTTAATTGATCCAGAGGAAGGCAAACAGAACAACAAAAAAAACATTGAAACTTGCCAATTGTCTCATAAGGGGGAAAAAAGCAAAATTCCTTCCTGACCCCAGAGACTGGCGATCAAACATCTCCCCGGATCAATATTCCTTTGCTAGTTATCTGGGATAACCTTGAATGCCCTCTTTATTTAAAAATATATCTAACCCCTTTTTAAAGTTTTCTATCGATTTTCGATGTCTAACCTCAAGGGATGTCCTCGTGTCAGTTGAAAATCTCTTGGCAAAAAAAAATCACTTGACAAAGCCTTATATTGACCCTGGATGTATTCAAATAAAGTAATCATATGCCCTCGTAGATGCCTTTTAGTGACAGAATTATATCTTCCCTGGCTTCTATACCCTTTATAATAAATGCTAAAATTTTACTTGCCTTTGCAGCTGCTGCTTGGCATTGAGCACTGCTACCTAGGTGGTTGTCTGCAAGTACTCCCAAATCCCTTTCAATATCAGATACCCCTAGATTTGCTCCATTAAGATTATAATTTGCATGGCTATTTTTCCTTCCCAAATGCATAACCTTACATTTATTTGTATTAAATATCATCTGCCATTTAGCCGCCCATTTCTCTTAATTGATGCAAATCCCTTTGTAGGGAAAGTACATCATTATCTGATTTAATTACCTTGCACAACTTAGTGTCACCAGCAAAAATTGAGACACTACATTTGAGTCCTACTTCTACATCATTAATAAATTTGTTAAAAAGGAGAGGACCTAATACAGAGCACCGAGGAACCCCACTTACCACCTTAGTCCAATCGGAATACATTCCATTTACAACAACCCTTTGCTTCCTGTCTTTTAGCCAGCTCTCAATCCATGAGCAGATATTTACTGCAATTCCTTTATCTCTAAGTTTGCTCAATAGTCTCCCATGTGGCACTGTATCAAAAGCCTTTGCAAAATCCAAAAAGACTACATCCACTGAGTTGCCTTGATCCAGGTTCCTACTAACCTCCTCATATAAACTAATTAAATTGGTCTGATATGACCTATCTTTCATAAATCTGTGTTGACTCCTACTTATGATCTTGTTCAAATAGGCATATTCTTGTATATTGTCCCTTATTAACCCTTTATTTTCATCAACCTCATTTGGATTGCTATCTGCGTTTACCAAGTATTTTGTGAAGGTAGTGTAGCCCCATTATGTTGCAGTGTCCCAACTACTGGTACGTCCCTTGTATATACCGAAGAAAATAACCTATTTAGCTCATCTGTCTTTTCCTGGTCACTAATTATCAGACGGCCTGTGTCACAGACGGCCTGTGTTCCTATAGCTTCCTTCCTCGCCTTCTTCCCATTAATATATTTAAAAAATATTTTAGGGTTAGTCTTACTCTCCCTTGCAACTAACTTCTCATTTTAACCAGTCTAATAGCCCTTTTGCAAGCCTTGTTTATTTCCTTATATTCACATAAAGCTGCCTCTGTTCCCTCCTTCTTGTATAATTTAAATGCATGTTTCTTTTTCCTTATCATGATCTTTGTCATTGTTAAGCCACATGGGATGTGATTTACCCCTATTCATTTTATTTCCACACGGTACATGCTGATGTGTATGTATATTTGAAAGTTGTCCATTTATTTTCAGTATTTTTCCCTGTAAGTTCTTTGTCTATGTTGTATTGCTGCCCTTAGCCCATTAAAGTTAGCCCTTTTAAAATTTAGAGTTTTTGTTGGCCCCTTACAACTCTGTTTTTTGTATTCAATCTCAAATGAGACTGTGTTGTGATCACTATTCCCCAAGAGTTCCCCTATTTTAACATTTGATAGTATATCAATATTACTTGTGATGACTAAATCCAAGATAGCCTCATTTCTACTAGGTTATTGTATAACCTGGGCCAGATAATGATCCCTGAGTGTACTCAAGAACCTGCTCCCTTTAGCTGAACTGCTGGTCTCATTTATCCAGTTTATTTCAGGGTAGTTAAAATCTCCCATTATTAGAACTTGCCCATGCTTAGTTGCATTCTCTGTCTGCAGCAATAGTTGCAGTTCCTCACCCTCAAGTATAGCATCTTCCTATCAATATGCATTTAGAATGAGCTCCTCCACTATTTAACTCAACCCACAAAGATTCAATGTTGTCGCTAGTTCCACCATAAATATCTTCTCTGACTACAGGTTTAAAACCAGGCTTAACATACAGACAAATCCCTCCTCCTCTTCTACCATTACCCCTATCTTTCCTAAATAAATTATAACCATCCAAATTAACTGTCCAGTCATGAGATTCATCCCACCAACTTTCAGTAATGCCTATTAAGTCCCATTTTTCTCGAACCACTAATAATTCTAGCTCGCCCATTTTCCCAGGCAAACTTCTTGCATTAGCAAGCATACACTTTATGTTGCTATGGCTCTGCCGTACAGTGCTTCTGTATTTGAGTCACATAGTAATACCTCCCTACTGTCTATTGTCACCC
Source organism: Discoglossus pictus (assembly GCA_027410445.1). Taxonomy (NCBI): domain Eukaryota; kingdom Metazoa; phylum Chordata; class Amphibia; order Anura; family Alytidae; genus Discoglossus; species Discoglossus pictus. The sequence goes on from CM050163.1 coordinate 383,236,468, forward strand.
TTCCCCTTCTCCTCCCTCATGGGCAGATAGTTCATCCCTTTACCCTTTCTACCCTAATACTACTATCTAGTCCCCCCCACCTACTAGCTTAAAAACTCCCCCAGTCATTCTACCATCCTTCCCCCTAGCACAGCAGCTACCTCATCATTAAGGTGCAATCCAGCACTGCTATAGAGATTATACCCAAGTGAGAAGTCAGCCCAGTGCTCTAAAAACCCAAAACCCTCTGTCCTGCACCACTTTTTTAGCCACGCCTTAACCCCCCTAAGCTCCTTCTGTCTCCCTGGGCTAGCACGTGGCACTGGTAGTATCTCAGAAAATACTACTTTGCTTTAAGCCTATTTCCTAGATCTTTAAAATCATTATTTAGGACACTCCATCTTCCACTTACTTTGTCATTGGTACCAAGACCACCGGTTAATTTCCAGCCCCTCCCAATGTTGTTTACCCTTAAAGGAAGTTGTTGACTTGAGGGAGGAATTGATGGCTGTTATGGGTGCTAGAAGGATTACGCTACCGCGTCTGCAATCCATTCTGGGAAAATTCAGTTTTGCATGCAGAATTATACCCTTGGGCAGGATATTCAACAGAAGACTGGCGTTGACAACAGTGGGTGTCAGGCATCCTCATCGTTTCATTGCAGTGTCATTGGCGATGAGAGAAGATGTTCGGGTATGGTTGACTTTTCTTGAAGAGTTCAAGGGAAAAACCTTGATGCATATGCTTAAGCTGTCTAGTTCTGACTTGGAGCTCTACACGGATGCATCTGGGTCAATTGGCTTCAGCGCCTACTTTGCGGGGAGGTGGTTTGTGTCCAAGTGGCCAGGAGCGTGGGTGGAGGCAGGCCTTTACAAAGAATATGGCCTTCCTGGAACTGTTTACGACTGTGGTGGCGATCCATGTATAGGGAAAGGATTTGGGGGACCGACAGGTTGTTTTCTTTACGGACAACATGGCAGTCGTACAGGCAATTAACACCATAACAGCGTCTTCCATACCGGTAGTACGCTTGATACGACACTTGGTGTTAATTTACCTTTGGTTGAATTTGTGGTGTAAGGCGATGCACATACCAGGTTGCAGAATGGAATCGCTGATACACTTTCTTGCTTTCAGGGGGAACTATTACATAGTAATTAATTAAGGTTGAAAAAAGACTTTCAGTCCATCAAGTTCAACCTGTTAAGATCTCCTCTGATCTGCAATATGCGGATTAGTTATTAATTAATTTGTTGATTAAATAATTATTAATAGTATAGTATTGGAGGATGAATGAAGAGTTAGTCCCTCAAGTTCAACCTTTTTAGATCTCTATTGATCTTTTTAATGTGCACTATTTATTATTAATTGTTAATTGATCCAGAGTAAGGCAAACAGAAAAAAAAAACATTGAAACTTTGCCAATTGTCTCATAAGGGGAAAAAAAGCAAAATTCCTTCCTATTCAGGCAGTTGGCACTGGAGGCCAGGTTACAAGGAGACAGTATCCTCCGGAGCTTTGAGAGCTTGGAGGGGAGAGATAGCTTGGCTGATACGGCGATCCTTAAGACCTGCAACCTGGATCCCATACAGGAAAGTTTGGAATGGATGGAATAACTTAGGGGTATTGGCCAGGGGATCTAAGTCGGAAGAAAAGACCTTGGGTATATTGTTGTGGTTTCTCTTGTTGTGCAAAGAGAACAGTTGTTCCTAGGCATCCTTGGGGCGTCAGGTAGCAGCCCTAGCGTTCATGTTTAAGCTAGCCGGCTTAAAGGACCTGACCAACGGGTTTTACAAGGCATGTTTAAAGGTGAGTTTAGGCAGAACAGGAGGTACCCAATTACCTTCTCACTATTGCTGCGCCTTTCATCTGTTTTGGTGGAGATATGTTTGTACAACACCTTATGAATCCTTGCTTTTCTGCACAGCCTTTTGGCTAGCCTTCTTCAGGGCTTTCAGTATCAGTGAATTGATTGCTGCTTCCAGGCAAGGGTCCGGGGGAGTTCAGTTGGTGGATACCTGACTGCAAGGTGACAGGGTGGTTATATGGCTCAGGAGCTCCAAGACAGATCGGGAAGGTACACCGGATAGGAACAGATTGTTGCCCTCATGAATGTGTGAGTCTTTACCTGCAGCACCGACCTGGTGGGCAAGGTCCGCTGTTACATGAAAATGGTCTGTCGCTTTCTCGTTTTCAGTTTGCCAGTGTTGAAAATATCCCTGCAACGTCTAGGTTTTAATCAAGCTGAATTTGGGACCCATTAATTTCGTATTGGTGTGGCAACGGAGGCATCACGTTTGAGTTTACCTGAGGAAGTGGTCAAAAGAATAGGGCGATGGGAATCTTGGCGCTTTCGGTCTTATGTTTGACTCTTGACAGCAGCGTAACAGTTCCTTCTCTATTTCTTTTGCAGACCAGAAGAAGCAAATATGGATTGTCGGGCACTCATACATCTACTGGGCCCACAAGTTTGCCACGGTCCCAAGTGATAACTCGCAGCTGGGGGTGCCTGAGTCTGATCTGCTGGTGCGGTGGTGCAGCATCTGCGGCTAACAATAAACACAGGGGCGTGGGCTGTTGAAGTCTTATGCCCACTGCTTTGGAAATCCTAGTTCCATTCTCATTCATGCAGGAGGTAATGATCACGGTTTAGTCCCCAAGAAACATTTAGTAAGGGATATGAAGAGGGATATAGTTAATTGGCAGACAAAATTCCCTGGGATTGCTATAATCTAGTCTGAAATGATAAAGAGGAGAACATGGAGGTATGCCAGGGACCCTGAGATGCTAGACAGAGCCCGCCAGTAGATTAACAAACTGATGGTGTGCTTTAATTGGAAACTTGGCTTTACAGCCATTCGGTATAATGACTTTGAGCTAAAAGATGCAGATGAATTTTTCCTGCCTGATGGGGTTAACCTGAGCGAAATAGGATTGGAAATAATGATACTTGAGTTTAGGGAGGGGTTAAGCGGGCCTTGGCTCTGAAGTTGGGGGGACTGCAGCCACGTGAGGTATCCCGTGCCAGCTCTGTGGCGGGAGTGGAGTAGCCCGGACCAATGGCCAAAGTGGGCGTGCCTGGTGCCTCATGGGCGTGCCTGGTGACGGCATTGGGGGCCCTGGGCGGGCTCTTCCTTTTAGTTTATTATTATTATTATTATTATTATTACTACCGGTAATGTAAAAAAGTTAATTGTTATTACAATTAAGCTGTGGACAGTTTTTCTTCCATACTTGAGTCTGTGTTTAATTACTGTTATGCACCTAATGGATCATGCTGGGGTCATGTGGGGGGCGAACGCTACCCTAGGCTCCTGGTTCTGAGGAAGCACCCCTTGACCCGACAGAGCCTGGGTGCATTATGACTGGCTGGCCGAGCTGCGGGGGCGGGACTTCCGCCCGAATTTTTGAGCTGCGGCAGACCGCGTCCAGGCGTGACAGTTTTCCCTCCCACACACCCCTCTTATTATGTTATTTTGTATGGTTGTTTATATCAGATAATGATAAAGAGCATATGAATATTGTGTCTCAATTTCCGGAGTTTATAAGTAAAGCGGAGATTCGGTAGTATTGATTAGGTTAAAGTGAATGTGATGTTTTGTGTTGACGGGAGGGGAGTAGCCTGGACCAGAGGCCAAAGTAAGGGCCGTCCCCTGCCTCATGGGTGTGCCTGGTCGGCATTGGGGGCTGGCCCTGGGCGTACTAAGGGCATAAGGTTACAGCCTCTGGCTGGGCTCCTCCTCCTTTTAGTTTATTATTATTATTATCGGTAGTGTGAAAATGTTAATTGTTATTACAATAAAGCTGTGGCCTGTTTTTCTCCCATACTTGACTCTGTGTTTAATTACTGTTTTGCACCTAATGGATCATGCTGGGGTCATGCAGAAGAGGATTGATAACTAACAGTGCAAAGCAGGATAGAATGCAGAAAAGGAAACATAGCAGAGAGCTAGTGAGAGAGTGGTGTTTTGGAATATTAGAGTATTTAAACCCATGGCAGAGCGAAGTGGAAGGGGAGTGGGTGTTAACCTGTTGAGGAGTAAAAGATAGGAAGGGTTAAGTGGTTTGTTGTGAGTTGGTAGAGGTGGTGCTTTTGCAGGGGCATATAAGGGGTTGTTGCTGGGCAGAAGCACACACTTGGGCTGCTAACAGGTTTTGTCAGTCAGTCAGGGTCAGTGCTTTAGGGAGTGGTAGTGAAATCAGAGAGGTAGCTGCCACTAAAGGTCAGGATTGGCTAGCATCATTAGTGGCCTCCATTTCACTGATTCCTCCTCTTAGGGCCAGTTCACCCCTTCCGATAATCCCCCCAGTCCCCCTCTCATATCTAGTGGGTGATGCACCCCTTCTCCCCTCATCCCCATGCATTTCAGCAGCCATCGTTCCTTCTTCACCAAGTCCGACGGTGGGTGTCTGGCCAGGAGGTCAAGGCCAAAAGTGAGATTGAGCCCTAGCCTACCAGGCCCTTCAAGAAGAAGGCTGTCCCCATCAGCAGGCAGCAGTGCCCCACGTGGCCATCTCGTGGTCGGGCCTGTGGCAAGGCCTAGTGTGATGCCGGTCTCAGTGGAGCAGTCAAGGAGAATGTCAGGTTGGCAGATGGCTTCCCAGATGGAAGGAGGGAACCCACAAGATGGCGTCATACTAGAGGCATCAGCATAAGGCGCCTTGTGGCAAGCATGGTGAGCAGGGAAAGAAGATGGCACAACCGGAAGTGATGTCGGAGTCACTTGCGCAGGCAACAATGCGAGATGAAAGCACCAGAGGACAGCTGGGATCGCGAGCAGGGTAAGTCATGGGTCCCCCGTGATCTGAGGTCTGGGTAATGGGTCAGCCACAGCAGGGAGGCCTAATGCTGGGTCTGAGAGTGAGCACCAGGAGATGGAGGGTGTGGTGGATGGGTGTTTGGGTGGGAGGAGAGAGGAGGTGAACTGAGGGAAGGGGTGCCTGGGGAGCAAACCAGGGCTTTTCATTGCTTTCCCACGCAGCAGGACCAGCCCACACAACGCCAGGAGTTAGAAGCTGGAGCCCAAAAGAGGCCAAAAGGGAGTGAAGGTGCAGGCCAAGGGTGGCTTGGGCAGCTAGAGCCAGGTCAGCCAGAGGGGAGCTACAGGCCAGTAACCAAGCCAAGAGGGGTGACAGTGGTGTCCCGTGGTAGCCAATCAGGATTGACAAGGAGAGGACCATCAGTGCAAGACACAGGAGATCCCAGGGCGAGGGCATCCGCTGCAGGGCATTAGGGTCACACAGAGATCTGCGAGCAGAGGGTGTCACAAGAAAAATCGTCAGGACAATGGGACAGGCCTAGCTCGTCATCCCCATCAGGGAGATATGGATGTATGGTAGACTGGAGAGGAAGGCAGGAGAGACATCGCCATTCAGCTAGCAGGGCCAGTGCAAGATCTGTAAGCAGACGACGGGTAGACTGTCACTACAGAAGGTCCCTTAGCAGAAGGGGCGGTAGGGAGGAACCCTGCAGGTTGGAGGGTACCTGAAGGGTGCAGGCAAGGGTTTCTCAGGCTGAAACCTCACAGAGGACAACATCTATTTACGAAGTTTCACAGTGAACATCAACACCACAAGGAGCAATGGATCAACAGGATAACAACGGCCGCCACAGGTGCGGCACAGAAACAAGGCGTAAGGACGTTGTGGTAACTGTAAGCAGGAGGGCCCCAACACCTGATGCTGGCAGTGAGTGCCTTACACACGATGCAGCCATACATTCACACAACACCGGACAATTAGGTGGTGAAGGGACCATAGCATCCAGACTGTCACATTGGTAGGGTTATTGAAAGCAGTCTTAGTAAGGTTTGAGTGGGGAGCTCAGTCAGTGGCGCAAGCGTGGGTTCCGGCAGTATAGGTCGCAACGCTGGGGCAGTCAGTAGTTCAGAAGTATAGTGTGAAGACAGGTAAGGGTGACCCCTCTACCTCACTGGTAGTGGCGGATACAGCATTAGCAGCCCCTACTCTGTGCGGGATAGGTCCCCTGGGGGTACATGTAGGGCAGGATTTGAAAGAAAAAATATGGAAAAGAGAATTCATAGAACGTTTTGCATTGTTGCCCAGTATTTGAATTAAAGGAGGATGCCTCCAAGGACGAGAGTAAAAAAAAGGAGGAGGAAAGGAAGCACAAGTTTTGCAAAATTCCCAAGACCTTTGCAAAGGCAGTTTTCATACTGGCTAGCATAGTGGGTCAGAAGAGACCAGATTTCTGTTGTGCATTATTTTGCTACCAGGATGAACTAGACAGCATCCATAAGACATATGGGGGTATGGCATGTGGTCATATGACATATCTCAGAGCGGGTCCGTCCTTTCGGGATACGGGAGGGAGGCAGCAGAATGTTGCTTTCTCTACAATGAGAGCTTATGCAACTGGGGATCTTCATGTAGATTGGTGGTCACCCACACCACACACAAGAAGTTGTGAGGTAATGCACAACAGACAGAGACCTTTGCCAAAGACGATCACACTGATCAGGCTAAAAAGGATGCTCCCCTGGCAATAAACTTGTGGTAGGCTTGTGGTTGCGCAAAAAAGGCTGAGTTTTTAAGGGAAAGTTTTGATGTTGGCTTCCTCATCCCATTTAAAACATTCCCAAAGTTGTTATTGCCCCCAAATCTAAACTCGGCGCGTCAATTCCCCAATGTGGTAAAAGAGAAAGTGGCAAAGAAGTTATCTTTGGGACGGATGGCCGGCCCCTTTAGGGAACCACCCATCTCGAAGTAAAGGATTTCCCCCCTGAGTGGTTCACAAAAAAGAGCCATGGAAATATAGATTAATTCATTACCTTTCCAACCCAAAAGGGGGTTTGGTAAATTATAAGATTAGTAGAGATTTGTCATCCGTAAAGTACACCCCTTTTGACAAGGCGCTCAAGCTGGTACGCGCAGCAGGCAGGGGTGCCAAGTTGGCAAAGGTGGACATTGAATCTGCATTCAGATTGCTTCTGGTGAACTAGGAGAGTCAGCATCTCCTGGGTTGTCATTTTCAAGGCAATTATTATGTTGACCTGTGTTTGCCAATGGGGTGCTCTATCTAATGGACGTATTTCAAGGCTTTTGATCATTATTTAGACAATTTCCTATATGTGGGTCGGGCTAGCTCCAGGGTTTGTGAGGAATTAATGGATGTTTTCATGGCAGAGGAATTTGGAATACAAATTGTGAAGGAAAAAACTGAAGGGCCATGCACAGTGCTTAGTTTTTTGGGTATCATGATAGATTCGGCAAGATTGGAGTGTAGGCTACCAGCTGACAAGCTAGTTGACCTAAAAGACAAGGTTACTGAAATGATAGGAGCAAAGAAAGTTATGTTAAAGGCTCTGCAGTCTCTCCTAGGGAAACTAAACTTTGCATGTAAGATAATACCCATGGGGAGGATTTTCTCCAGGTGTATGCCTTTGGCTATGGCTGGGGTGAGGCAGCCTCGTCATTTTGTCAGGATTACTAGTCAAATGAGGGAGGATCTAAAAGTATGAAGGAATTTTTAGATAATTTTAATGGGAAATGCCTCATCCCAGCAGCAACCATCAGTAATGGGGAGTTGGAGCTATTTATCGACGCGGCAGGTAGCGAGGGTTTCAGGGCTTATCTTAGAGATGAGTGGTGTGCGGAACGGTGACCAGTGGAGTGGAGAGCACTGGGCTTGACAAGAAACTTGTTTTTTCAGAAACTCTTCCCAATAGTAGTGGCCATGTATTTTTGGCGGGATCAACAGAGAGATCAACAGATGTTATTCCAATGTGACAACATGGGGGTTGTCCAGGCGGTTAATACACTGTCAGCTAACTCGGTTCCAGTGATACAGCTTATGAGGCAGTTGGTGCTGAGGTGCATGCAGTGTAATATTAACTTCAGAGCAAAATATGTACCAGGTGTTCAGAATTTAATAGCAGAAGCTTTGTCTCGTTCCCAGTGGGATCGCTTCCAGCAAGTGGCACCCCTTATGTCCAAGGTGGAAGTTCCATCTCCACACCATTTATGGAACATGGGAGCTTGGAGCTAGGGTAATTAATAAGGAATTCACTGGCCCCGACTACTTGGAAGAGCTACTAGAAAGTTTGGCTGGGATAATATGGGTATGGGATAATTTTAAGGAAGTTTTAGAGAGAGATCGGGGTAGGGATCTGACTGATTTACGTATACTAGTGGTGTTTGTCCTGCAATGCCAGGAGCGGGAAATATCCCCATCCGTGGTTGGGAGAAAGATAACAGCCCTGGCCTTCATGATGAAGCTGCAGGGGAAGCCAGATATTACAAAGAACTTTTGTATCAGACAGGCGCTGAAAGGGTTAAAAAGGGGGTGTAGGGTCAAGGACGCAAGAAGACCAATATAATTTGGAGTGTTGCAATCCTTGTGTAGAACTGGGAAAGGTCTGTAGTTCGGATTATGAGTGCACACTATTTCAGACTGCTTTCTCACTTGCTTTTTTTGGGGCATTCCGTATAAGTCAATTTGTAAGCAAGAGCGAGATAGTAATGGGAGAAATTCAGGAGGAGGTCGTTGAGGACTTGGGGCACTCACTGGTCATTCGTGTTAAGCGGTGAAAGACCGACATTTATGGAAAGGGAGTATCTATCCATTACATCCATTTTCTAATTCGGATAGATACAGGTTAGTTTGGCCAAGGACATAGGGTTTATTTCTGATGCATGAGGATGGGAGACCACTGTCACAGTTTCAGTTTATAACAGCTTTAAAGATAACGTTGGGGAAAATAGAGTTAAACCCCTCACGGTTCGGATCACATTCATTCAGAATAGGGGCAGTCACTGAAGCAGCAGGATCTGGACTGGGTGACGATTGGATAAAGAAGATAGGTAGATGGTGATCCAATAGTTTTAAATCATATGTTCGGCCAGCGTTAGTAATTGTTTAAAAAGAAGGTTTCTTTATGTTCTCCTTGGCGTGTATGGCTTACAGGCCACTCATAAATCCACTGGGCGAGAAAAGGAGGCAGGGGTCAAAGACGGCGGTCTGCAGCTGGGATTCCCTTCAGAAAAAGGCGTCCCTATGTTGGTTGGGGGTCAGGGGGATGAGGTGGGGATGAGGAGTCCCTATGTTAGTTTGGGGTCAGGGAAATAGAGTATTATAACACGTGGTAGGGTATACTAGGATGTTTGAGTGGCCCAATTTTTTGTTGATACACGCAGGGGGGAACGACCTAGGTAGCATGCCAATGGTTGACCATAATATGTCAGAGATGATACAGCATAGAATATAGGGTGCTCCCATGGATGGGGCGTCAAAGGATAGATGCCGAAAGAGAATCAACAAAGCAATAGCAATTCAGAGGTCATGGACGGATCTCCATCAGGCATGTCGATTTTCAGATAGAGGACACTGGAGGGTACTTCCTAAAGGATGGGGTGCACGTATATGCAATTGGTTGAACTTTATGCTTAAAGAGGGGATTGCTAAGGCTATAGCTTTGGTGGCGGAACGTTGGGTTTTGGTTATCATGTTAATGATAATAAAGAAGCTGTGGCCAGTTTTTATACCCAGATTGGTGTCAAGTGTGTTATTTACTGGGTAGTTGGGTTCAAGGAGTATCCTAAATATGATGATAAGTGGTCATTAAACCCACGGCAGAGTATAGTGTAAGGGGAGTTGGTGTGGAGGAGTATAGCATAGGAAGGGTTAAGTGGTTTGTTGTGAGTTGGTAGAGGTGGGCCTTCTGCAGGGGAATATAAGGGGGTTGTTGCTGGGCAGAAGCACACACACACACTTGGGCTGGTAATAGGTATAGTCAGTCCCACCCTCCATCCCCTGTTTTTGAAATGGGGTGAAAGATGTATATGTCCAAAGTGGGTTTTTTGGTATGTGGTTATACTATGTCACAGCTGTGTGGTCGGTAGTGCTTGACCTCTTGCGTTATTAAAAAAGGAGGTACCTCTAAGGACACAGGGTCCCCCAAGGGGTGGTGTGCTGAGTGGGACGAGCAAGCACTAGTTGGTTTTGGTTGGTGTTTTAAAGTTGGGTTTTGGTTATCATGTTAATGATAATAAAGCAACTGTGGCCAATTTTTATACCCAGATTGGTGTCAAGTGTATTATTTATTGGGTAGTTGGGTTCAAGGGGTATCCTAAATATGACGTTATGTAAATATGTAAGTTGTCAAAAGCAGGCTAGAATGGAAAGCAGGAGAAATAAGAGAGAGGATACAAAGCAATAGATATAACAAAGAGTGCAGAACTAGTGAGAGTGCAGAGAAAGAGAGAGTGGTAAATATGAAGAGAATCAGAGATAACATAGAGAGTACACCACTGGAGAGATAACACAGTAGCAGGAGTGATAACAGAGAGGGTAGAAGTTGTGAGAGAGTGCACAGCAGAAGAGATAGCTTTCTTCTAGCTCCCAAGATTAGATGTGGGGTCTCATTTTAATCAAATTAATTTCAAGTATGATAAATACACCACATCATCAGAGACAATTTAACTGATGTTTTCTACTTCCTGTGATTGCATTAAGTTGCTCCATTTAAGCCACTCCTGTAATTCTGAAGGTTTAGAGTGGAAACAGGTCAGATGTCCAGACTTGGATCTAACAGCCTTATTAAATTTCAATTCGGCCAATTGAATAGGGCTCTATATAAGCACATAGCATACTTTATTTACACAAGTTTTTAGTTAGTGAACTTCTATCCAAAAGCAAGATCTTCACTAACTAAAAACTTCTGTAAAAAAAATGCTAAAAAAAATGCTATGTGCTTATATAGAGCCCTATTCAATTGGCCGAATCGCAATTTAATAAGGCTGTAAGTCAGCATATTGACTATTCTTTATAAGATAGCTATACATATTGTTCAGTTTATTGCTTTCAGTATATTTGTATATGCATATACAGAATGGGTGCTGGAAGGAACCTTCCCCTGGGGTATACAGATGGCAGTGGTGACATGCTGCTTCAGGAAGGGCCCTTCCGCGTCATAATATCAATGGACGGGAAATGCTGAGGAAGCTTGTAACCCATTAAAGAACAATATATATAGAATCACATCCTATGTATGGGGCACTCCCTGCTTGTAGAGCTGTGATTTGTATTCAGTGCTATAGACCTGCACAACTGCTAGCTGGAAGGGTTAAGCAGTTTTGCCTGTGATGTGTGGGTCCATCCTGTGGATGTGGTCAGTCTCAGTGGTCTGTCTCCAGGGCAACCTCCTTCTTGCCTGCTCACCTCTGCTGGCCACTAATTACCCAGAGCTCATCCCAGGAAATAGACAAGTAAAATGACAGATATGACAGCCCCTGCACAGTAATGGGGAGGCCTGACTTCAAATGTTTTGCAATATGCCTGCAATTAATTTTTTTGGGAAGTGAAAGGATCTGACAAATGAACAGAGAGCTCCCCCTCCATGTCAGAATAAAGGTGACCTCATCTGACAGAGGAAGTGTCTCTGAGGGGGAGAACGAGTCATGTGATTGCACAGTCTGTGAAGTGGTCATCATCCTGTCCCTACAATGAGGATATTATTAGTAGGATGCCACCAAATGTTTAGGAAACATAGTCACAGACAGGAGGATGATGGGTTCATGCATCAGACTAAGTACATGATCACATCTGGCCAGTCTAGAAAAGAAAAACAAATAGTAAAAGATAAAATTAAATTATATAGGCATATATCAGAAGCAGGAAAGTTATGGGAGGTAGATTAACAGGTTCTACAATGTTTTGTCTCCAGGGCCCGATTAAGACCTTTAGAGGCTCTAGGCAATTAAAAGATTTCGGTGCCTACATATATATCTTGCTCAAAATATAAACAATAATATGCTGTTTTTATTTTATCACATATTGTTAGTGTTGGGAACAACTCGGCTGCGAGGTGAGCAGTTGGCTGTGAGCGCTCATTGCACTGCAAGCCGTTGTAAAGCGAGGCGAGCAGTTGAGGCACACATGACTTAGGCTGCAGTGATCGCAAGGAACGCATTTGGTTAAAAAATAACACACTCACACACAGCACAGGGGGAGAGAAAGGAAGCCTGGGAGTAAAGTTGCCAACTAATTGGAGCCATATTTTGCGTTTTTTCGACGCTCGAAAATTGGCTAAGCAAGGGAAAAAATGGCGGCTGAAAAAACGTAAAAATTCTGAAAAAGGATGCAAATGAGGCTCAGCAATGCAAGGCACACATAACTTACAAAATACACAACGCCGAAGACAGTAACACTTACACGAACAACGTCAGGCACGTGGGACTTTGAAAATAAAACCAACGGCAGTCAGCACGCGCCATGCAAATGGTGCTCAGAGGCGCAAAAGCCTCACATTGTGCGTGTGTGTGTATATATATTTATATATATATATATATATATATATATATATATATATATATATATATATATAATGTGTGCATTTTATTTTTTTTATTTTTGTGGAACCTGGTTCAGCTTTGCAGCTTTGCACCATATGGTCAATGGTAAATCCATCAATGAAAAATTTCTGTGGTGCTCCCCTTCCCTTGATGCCCTAAGCATGTGCTTATTTTGCCAAATAGTTAATCGAGCCATAATTGTCTCTCTCCATGGAATCCACAAAATCATCTAAAACTAAGAGGAATATGGAGAAAATCACGCACTTCTGCAGATTTCCTCCACTACAAATTTATGCTACGCTACTATTCCCCTGCCCTCAACCTCGCCAAAGAACACTACTTCACATCACTAATATCAACTCAGTCCTCTAACTCCAAGCGTCTGTTCGCCACTTTCAACACTCTCCCCTGTCCACCAATTCCTCCCATCCCTTCCTCTCTCACAGACGAAGACTTCACCAACCGTTTTATTCATAAAATTCAAAACATCCGCCATGAACTCTCATCTCATAGTAGCTCACACACTCCACCCTCTCAACTAACCAACAACACCCAGTCTTCTCCCTTCTCCAATCCCACAGCCACTTTGAACTGCTTTGACCCGGCTACAGAGGACGAAGTTTCCAACCTGCTATCATCCACTCTACCACACAATCCCAGCTGTCACACATATTTTCAACCTCTCCCTAAATACTGGCATGTTTCCAACTTTTCTAAAACATGCCATAATTACACCTACCCTCAAAAAAACCTCATCTGACTCTGGCGTTGCATCTAACTTCCACCCTATCTCCGTGCTTCCCCTGGCTTCCAAACTGCTGGATTGGATCGTCTATAACCACCTTACCAGCTTTATTTCCTCTAACTCCCTTCTTGACACCTTACAATCCGGCTTCCAGCCCCAACACTCCACTGAGACAGCTCTCACTAAAGCCACCAATGACCTGGTTACCGCCAGTCAAGAGTTCACTTTTCAATTATTCTTCTAGATCTCACTGCTGCCTTTGACACTGTTGACCATCCACTTCTATTCCATATCCTTGGTATTCATGACACTGCTCTCTCGTGGTTCTCATCATACCTACATTCAGTGTCTCCTTCTCCAACACCTCTTCTTCAACCCCCTGTCTGTTGGCGTACCCCAAGGATCAGTCCTAGGCCCCCTTTTCTTCTCCATCTACACATACTCACTTGGTACCGTAATAAACTCTTTTGAAGCTTCAGTATCATCTCTATGCATATGACACACAAATCTACCCCTTAGCACCAGACCTATCCCCCTCTATTCTAACACACGACTCCAACTGCCTCTGTAGTATATCCTCCTGGATGTCCACCCACCATCTCAAACTCAACATGTCTAAGACTGAACTCCTAATCTTCCCTTTGTCTTCCAGAGCGTCAATTCCTCACATCTCTCTCACTGTAAACAACAACAACATCATCACCCCAACCTCCCAAGCCCGTTGTCTTAGGGTTCTACTGGACCCCGCCCTGTCTTTTATCCCTCACATACAGTCACTAACTAAATCTTGTCTTCTTCATCTAAAAAACATCTCCAGAATTCGCCACTATATTTCACAAGACACAACTAAAATCCTAATACACTCTCTCATCTCTCGACTAGACTACTGCAACTCGCTTCTTGTTGGCTTACCTGACTATCTCCACTTCAATCCATTATGAATGCCTCTGCTAGACTTATCTTCCATACCCAATGTTCAGTGTCGGCATCACCTCTCTGTCAATCACCCCACTGGCTTCCCTTATCCTCTAAAATAACATTTTAAATCATTCCCCCAAATTACAAAGCCCTCAACAATAGCGCTCCCAAGTACATCTCAGCTCTCATCTCCAAATACACTCCGACCCGCCCTCTGCGTTCTGCTAATGACCTTCTTCTTTCTACAACTCTTGTCACCTCCTCTCACTCTCGCCTTCAGAACGTTTCTCTATTCTCTGGAACTCCTTGTCTCACTCCACCAGATTATCCTCCTGCCTAAAAACAAAACCTCACTAAAAAGGCATCTCTTTAAAGAAGCGCATCACCTTCTACCCTAACACGCTTATCACCTCTCTCTCCCTCTTTTACCACTCACTATACCTTTTAGATTGTAAGTCTGCAAGTTTCAATCCTATGTTCTTTGGGACTGTACTATAGACACTGGATTCCTAGCTCAAAGACAGGGCCCTTCTTGCTCTGCTATATGTTAATTTGTATTTATCTTTGTCTGAACTTAACTTATGTACATCGCTAAGGAATATGTTGGTGCGTTATAAATAAACAATAATAATAATAATTTAAACATACAATATGTCATAAACTCAATCTTAAGCAGCCTAACAACGATGCAGATTCTTTCTTCCCAGCCCGCTTCAGTTCCCATCACATTTAGAACCCAGCATTGCCATTGCTTAGGTCACTTGGGGTTCATACATCACCACACTCGGACAGCGATATGAGGCTTCAGAATGTAATACAGCCAACGCATTTCCCCAGCAAAGACACACTAACACATATGTATCCCCAATAGGGCTTGATGCTTTTTTTCTTACCCCATTTTATACCCCTTTACATCATTGCCAACAGTATAAACATTTCACAACTTGCTGGTATAGTCTCAGTCACATTTCCCTTCCCTGCTTTCCTTAGCCAATCACCTGAGGTTATGGTACGCCTTCTTGCTATTGGTCAGGCTATTGAGGCGTCTACCAATCAGGGTACATATTGGGGTTATGTAAGGGGGGACTAGGCACCAGCCAGCCTGGCTAGAGACAGGAGTTGGGCTATAAGCCTTACAGAGGATCTGGCTAAGGATAAGGGATGGATGGGGCCGGTGCAGAGCCATGTAACATTCACCCCTACTAGCTTTCCCCAGAAATCCCATCCCTATATGGATGACCTGGCCTATTAACTTTATTGTGCAACGTCTAGTGTCATGATTTCCTTCATTAAGGCCTTTTCTGGCCGCTATTCCCATTTTCTGCTCAAGTTATTTAGGATGTTCTTAAAGAGCTTGCTATATATTGTATTATCCATTTTTTGTGACATTCTTGAGACATTCACTTTTATTTGTACTGCTTTGTATCCAAATTAATGGCTTCTGGGTACTAGTAAGCTGCTTTGATATGCTAATTAGAACCTCAGTCTTGTTTTTCCCTGTGGATGCTAAAACAATGTTGTCATTCCATAGAACCCCTTCCCCACCCTTATCAATTACTCAGAGACACAAATTAGCATACTGACCTGCACATTAACAACAAAAGCAATGCTGTATTTCACAGAAAATTATTTATTGCAGCAATGTAACATCAATACAATGTATAGCTAGTTTTTCCTACTTTTTACGATGAAACCAACTTCCTGCTGGGGTGACAGTGTCCCTTTAATGTAAAAACGTCTTCGCATATGACATGTGATTGACATGGGATTCTCATAGGATTCTCATTCTAGGAGAGAACAATCATTAGGACATGGCTTGCTTGTGGTGCAGCTTTAGGGCAAGATTACAATGTAGCATTAGAGTACAGTTTTGAATGGAATCAAGCACGGGTATAGGAACGAAAATAATTCGGGGGGGGATACAGGTCACTATATGCATATATACACGCTATGAAAAAACTGGGGGGATTTGTCCCCCCATCCCCCCCCCCCAGTTCCTACACCCATGTAATCAAGCTTTATCAACAACTGGAGGGGCCCAGCAGTAACACCTGAGGTTTAAGAGATTACCCCAGTAACAAGACAGTGCCCTACACATGCCTCATGCACAAAACAAATATGATTTTTTCTGTAAGAATTCCTCCAGTTCTCACACTGGAGGAAAGTAAGCTGATTGATTTTTTAACTTTCTAGCCCTTGGAAGGTCATTCTGACAGACTTGCCAAAACAGACTACTAACCCTGAGTTGAAGTATAATCTGGATAATTTTATCAGCACCATTCTGTTGACAGCATTATCATAAAAGGGCTATAGAGCACTTGGACACCAGGTAGCCCATAGAGATCTAGGTGTGTCCAGGATGCAACAATCAAAGCCCAAAGTGGAATGGAAATGACCTGAGGCTTTTCTCTGGCTGAATTATTTCCCATTGGCAGTTGGAAAACTATCACTGACCAAGAGCCATGTTCAATTCCAAGCCCGCAGATGGGCGATTGTCTGCGCGTGTGTTGCATGCTCCCATTCGTCTCCGATTGCGATGCTATTCAATTGCTCAAGCCTGCAAGTTACTGTCCCAATGCCGAAACCATAAACCATGCACTGGTTCGTAGCAATTCAGGGTGGGAACATGATCAATTAAGTAAGCCTGTAACCTCCCATTTTGAATAGAAAATGACACTGTCATTCGTACAGCAGTAAAACATGGAGGTAACATGTCAATCAATTAGGTTTGGGGGTCCGATATGCGATCAGACTTGCAAACCCGCAAAATACAGAATTATGAAAATGAATGCCAATAGTGTTTTAGTCCATATGGGTGGCCTGATTTGTATTAACTCATTGATACCCAAGATCGATTTAGCCCTGAAATGAAACATAAAAATAAATGTAATTTCCCACAGATTTGCGAGCTTGAGACTGTTGAGCAATTAATTCTAATGGCTATCATCGCTTTCCCAGTTATTAATAGTGCAGTATTGATTTTTTATTTGCTTTTACAGTGCTACAAATAGGTGTTTAACCCCCTTGCTGGTCCTCTCTAGCACTCATAGGATTTTCTCCTTCTTTTGCCATTTACGGGAAACATTTGCGGGCTTGGGAAAATTGATTAATTGAATAGAGATTTGTGATTTTAGCCAACGTAACTCTAGCGGCCTTGAGAGATCAAAGGCTTCAGGTGGCTGTTACGAGTTTAACCATCATAATTTTTTCAAGGCCGTAACTCAGAAGCCGTTCAGAGCCCGCAAAAAGATGCCGATTGAATAGCAAATTAACTTGCGACCTCACTTACGGGCTACTGGATCGCCCAAAACCTCAATTTAAAATGGCCCTAAGTTTCTAAGTCTATACATCCTTGCTAGAGGGAGTTCTCTGTAACTGAACTGGGTATTTAACATAAGTGGAGAGAACTTTGCAATCAAATCACCACAGATAGAGAAGTGTATTGGGCCTGGTAATTGTCTCCACTATTGTCACCTAGGTGGCTTACAGTAAAGACTCCATGACCAAGACTCCAAAGACTCCATGACCACAAAGAGCTGCCTAGCCACAGGACTTATTTAGCGTAGCTATGTACATGTTTTTGTTGTGAGTTTGTTTTTTGTTTTTTACCTATGTTTTTGCAAAATATTGCTTTATTTAAGTCATCCTCTAGATATGTGGAGGATATTCATTTCAGCATAAGGGTGCTTTGTATATACATCATTTATAATATTATAGGGCTTTTTTGCCCTGGGAACTTTTTGTAAATGTCTTGGCCTGCCCGCTAGGTGTGAATAGCAATACCCACTCACTTTAGAGTCCTACATTGCACAATATCAGTGCTACAGGGTTACTTGCTATTCCTTACATCTGCCCTTGTTTTACTCCCTTTATTAGAGTTTTTAATATCCCTTGCTTTTAAAGACGTCGCTGTCATGTATTTAATAAAATTTATTTAGTTCATATTTATCCCGCCATTTTGTACACTGTAGATTTGGGGTGGAAAACACCCAGGGAAATCCAAATCCTCACTTTTCTCTCTTTGAAAGTGATTAGTGGTTTAATCCACACAGAGGAACTATACTACTTACTTAGAATTTTTACCTTATTCTAGTATTTTTTTGTTTTCACACTTGTTTCCATTCGAGCTTAGTTTAAGGAGCAAGTAAAGTGTACCAAGCCGTTTCAAGATGGCAAACTCTGCTAAAAAATAATATAGATGTGGACTCACTTCAAAAGGAAGCCGATGAGAGCTTTGGCTCTAGGGCCCAATCCATTACAGCTAATGAGAGGAACATTAAAGATCAATTTGGTGAATTGCTAAAAACTGCTAAAAAACAGCTAAGATCTATATGGGAAATCAGTAGCCTGCAAAACTACCTAAAAAATCAAATTGTCCCTAGAGGACTGAGAATAAATATAAGTCCAGCAAGTAACCTGTCAAATGAGACATTCACAAAGAAGTGGCAAGAAATATTGTTAAAATGTTCATTTGAACTTATTTCCCTTATACTTGAGACCGAGCAGCAGAACTTAGAAATCATCAAACCTAAGTTGACACTATACCAACAAGAGTTTGGTAAATTCAGTGAAATATCTGAGTATAATATGTTCTGCACAAGGTTGAATGATAACATAGACAGGTTTAAGAAAGAGATTAAATAACGTAAACAAAAGAAATTTTGGAGGGATCAGACTGACTTTAAAACTGGCAGGATATTTAGAAGATTCCCAAAATTGAATGTTAACCAAAGAAGTTCTGACATTAGTTCCTCAGAGTTTGAGAACTCTGATAATGATGACTTTCACCCTTATAACACCAGGCCCAGACGAGGAAATTACCCTCAGAAAAGAGAGAATTATGAAACCAGAGCAAATATTCAGACCAGAGAGAACCCTAGATTTAACGAACCACAACAATCTTTTTTAGAGAGAGGCAGGATCCCTGTGAAGGGACCAGAGAGGACACTCAGATCCAAGGGAAACAGGAATACCTGACTCCCAACCCCTCTAACCCCCCAGCTATGAATCCACAGATAGTCAACTTGTCCAAATTTCCCCTCAATATACATCACACCTCAGTGTTACAGAAAGGTTTGACATTTGTCCCAACATCCAGATCAGATACATTCACACACATAAAAGATCTAAACCTCTTCGCCCGCAAGCTAGCACTGCACAAATTCTATAAACTAAAGGAGGAGAGAGAATGTATGAATCTGGGTGTGGGAAAAGAAGATATAGAAACTTTACAATCTCTGTTATCCTTGCTTAAAGAGAATGAACCAGTTGGTTCCATGAATAAATCTAAAACCTGGAGAAATAAAAGCACTTTCACACCAGGAATGAAAGACTATGCTAACATCTGGGTCTTTCTTCAGCAAGCCACTTTAGAGATTGAGGACATAGACTATTACAAATTGAAAAAAGTATTCAATTTGACTAATGATGAATTCACAGCATTAAAAGAATTGGAGAAGTGCAAGGAGATACAAATTAAGCCTGCGGATAAGGGAGGTAACATTGTCATCATGAATAACGAGGAATATAGAGATATGTGTAGCAGAATTTTGGGAGATAATAGCACATACAAGGTGATCCAAAAAAATCCAACTAACGAGTATAAGACACTCTTGAAAACTATTTTGGATAATGCAATGAAAGAGGACCTTATTGATGAGCAAACCTATAGGTTTTTATACCCCAAGTTTCCTACCATCTCGATTTTCTATTCCCTCCCTAAAATTCATAAAAAGAAATTACCAATTCCTGGTAGGCCTATTGTATCCGGCACTGATAACCTGTCCCATAACGTCAGCATATTTATTGACCACTATCTGAGAGAATTGGTAGAAAGCCTCCCCTCTTATGTCAAAGATACAAATGACATTTTAAAACAGCTGGATGACCTCCATGTACCTGAATCAGCATGGCTAGCCTCTATAGATGTGGAGGCATTATACAGCAGCATACCACATGGGTACGGTATAGAGGCCCTAAGTTACTTTCTAAGTATGAAAGGTGTTACTCACACAAAATTTAATGGTCTTCTTTTGGAACTTTTGGAATTCGTGTTAAAACATAATTACTTTACGCATAATAACAAATGGTATCACCAGCAAAAAGGGACAGCCATGGGTACACCATGTGCTCCCAGTTATGCCAATTTGTTCCTGGGCTGGTGGGAAGAGAAATTTGTTTTCCATGAATATACATCCTCACTCTCTGAGCACGCATTAGTATGGCGGCGCTATATTGACGATGTGTTAGTGGTTTGGACAGGCACTAAGCTTGAATTTGAACAATTCATGTCTGACCTTAATACCAATGACCTGGGCCTTAAATTCACCTACGAGTTAAACCTATCCTCCATCACATTCCTAGATCTGTTGATAACCAAAGATGAGGAAGGAAAGATATCAACCAGTACTTATAGGAAGGACACTGCCACAAACTCTCTGTTGACTTGGGACAGCCAGCATTATGAACCCCTTAAAAGGGGGATACCAAGAGGTCAATACCTTCGAATAAGGAGGAACTGCAGCTCTGATGCAGAGTTCAAAGTAGAGGCAGATAAATTAAGAACTAGATTTAGAGACAGAGGTTACTCAAATAAATGTCTCAAATCTGCCTTTAACTATGCATCTAACTGCAAGAGATCTGAACTTTTAAATGGCCCTAGTAAGAATACAGATAAGGAAAGCAAACTATCTCGCTGTATCATGACCTTTGGCTATGATTCCGAGGCTATCAGAGATATTTTATCTAGACATTGGCATTTATTGAGGAGTGACGAGGATCTAAAAGATGTTCTAACACCAAAGGCCTCCATCACATACCGTAGGGGCAAGAACTTGAAAGATAGACTGGTCCATAGTTCCTTTAATGAACAGAAACCAGGGACCTGGTTAAAACCCCTAACAGGGTGTTTCAAATGTAGCAGATGTAAATTCTGCAGGTATGTTACACCTTTGAAAATATATGAGCATCCTATTACTGGCGAAAAATACAAGATAAAAGAATTTATGAACTGTTGTTCTACGGCGGTTATCTATGTGGCCACCTGTATTTGCAGGAAGATCTATGTAGGAAAAACGAGGCGCCAACTGCGCCGCAGGATTGGTGAGCATATCTACAGTATCAAGAATACATTGGATACACCAATTGCCCGCCATGTTAAGTATTGTCACAACAATAGAAGTGAAGTTTTATCTTTCTGTGCAATAGACCAGGTCCATATAGGCCCAAGACAGGGTGACCTGGAGAGAAAATTATTACAATGTGAGGCACGCTGGATATACCAATTGAAGGCTCAAGCACCTTATGGACTCAATGAGGGGTTTACTTTTACGCCCTTCATTTAGCACTTTGCCCTTCTCTTCCTTTATGTGCATAACTTTTTCTGCCCACTTTCTGGTAGGCTTTGTTGTCCTCTGTACACTTCTACCCTCACAGAGTCTCAGTTTGCTTCACATTTAATATACCTTATTTTTCTGTCCACCTTTGGTAGACACTTAGTACACTATATCCCTCACAGAGTCTCTATCTGCTTTACCTTCATGTATATGCACCCCAGTAAGTATTTGTACTCCCTTTCTGTTCATTTTATTAATTGGACTTTCAGTGCATTAGCCCCCTTTTTTATTATTCATTTTTATATTTAGACCAGCAATCTGCTATAGGTACCTATCACTTTAGTCCACACACACTTTAGAATATATATTTTCCCTTCCAACACTAGCTTTCCAGCTATATCCACACATCTTATATAACTTCACACTTTGAGACTTCAGTCTCCTTATATAGACTTTGTCTCTTGGACCCCCACTCTTTATTACACATTGGAGCTCACTTTTCACCTATAAAACGGCCTTTAACCCTTGATGTCCTCTTTTGTGTTTATCTTTTTTAACTCAATTATCCATATGCAATAGCTTTCACACTACACTTCTTATTATTAGCCTCCCTAACCTGTCTTTGTGACCCATGCATTGATACTATACTATTGCATCGGTTTTCATTAACGTTTTAACATCCATTTCAATGTCCTTTTGTACACACTAACTTGATTTCTATGCCATTTGCACTTTTGTGACCCGTTACGGGCAATGCATATATGACTTTCACGTTGCCTTGGTGACAGCTCCCTATATAAAGCTCCCAGAGACAGCGTTATACAATTTCCCTTTGACAAAGACGTGATACGTCGAAACGCGTCAGGCTCCTAGCAACCACTCTGCGTACGTCATCACGTTAGACGTGCGCATGCGCTTTGCAAACCTAGCGGCCAAGCGTTCCAGGAAGCGCGAATCTGCTGCAGTTATGGCCTAGCTTAAAGCCCCTTATATCCCACTAGTGGCATAATATGTCTGAAAATACCTGATAGTACCTCCTGTACGACTTTTAAGTTGGGGTACAGCTTCTATTGTGCACATACATCTTTAGGTACTTGTTGTACCATATGGCAGCTAGTTACCTATCTGTACACACAGACACAGCTTGAACCCTATGCTGTGTAATATATAGCTGTTCTTGATAACTTTATTTGTGCTCCAAATTGAGCTCTTTGCAAACTCTGCTCATATAGGTACAGCTTCTTGGTACCTTTATACAAGCACAATAGGTCTATCAGTCAGGCATTTTTTTTACCTATGTTTTTGCAAAATATTGCTTTATTTAAGTCATCCTCTAGATATGTGGAGGATATTCATTTCAGCATAAGGGTGCTTTGTATATACATCATTTATAATATTATAGGGCTTTTTTGCCCTGGGAACTTTTTGTAAATGTCTTGGCCTGCCCGCTAGGTGTGAATAGCAGTACCCACTCACTTTAGAGTCCTACATTGCACAATATCAGTGCTACAGGGTTACTTGCTATTCCTTACATCTGCCCTTGTTTTACTCCCTTTATTAGAGTTTTTAATATCCCTTGCTTTTAAAGACGTCGCTGTCATGTATTTAATAAAATTTATTTAGTTCATATTTATCCCGCCATTTTGTACACTGAGTTTGTTTGTGAGCAAAATATTACATTACAGTTGGCAATAGTGACCATCAATGTAAACAGGCTGGCACCAGGACATTCAGGGCCATAGCATGTCCACCATCCGCCAACTTGACACAGCACCATCCACAGCCTTAAATTCCATAGAATTAGAGAGTTTGGGGGTTGGTTGGCTGTTAAATGTTGATGAGGATCTGATTTGTGGTTTGCCACCAACTGGCCTACACAAACACAATTGAAATTCAAGATGTATTAGATATTACTGAGTACTGGTAGTTATACTTCACCAAACATTAGGTTGGAAGAGGGTCTGAAGGAGCAACAGGAACAGACAGAGCATTGCTGCAAGTACAAATTGCTGAATATAGCCCTTCGCACTACAGGGCATGCCCCACTTCTCAGCATATAAGGAACTTAAAGAGCCAGCACATGGACTAAATTATTAAAATGACATGAATGAAAATATTAAGAAACATATCTGTGTAGGCAACACATTTGCCACTCTGCCATGCTGCTGCCCTAGGCATAAATATGCCTCCTGTCTCATTTTGAATGTACATCATTAACTGTTCTTAAATCCGTTAATCTTTGCAGCAATGTCAGTTAACCTTTGTTGCAACATCACTGTCTCTTGTTTCCCACAATGTCTATGTGTAATCAATATGGTGATAACCTAATTGGAATTGAATGTACTATATCTCACAAGATTGCACCTCTATAGATACTCACACATGTAATGTCAGGTATTTCTCTTGCAAACTCCAATTTGCAACACTTTATACAATTACCTTTATTCTGTATACTATAGTTTCCCAAACTGTGTTCCATGAAACCCCCGGTCTCCCTTTTGTAAAACCAGAGATTCCATAAAACAAAAAGGGACACTGTGTGGAAAGCTTTGTGTTAGCCTTGAAAGGGTACTGGAAAGATAATATTATTTTGTGAGATATTGGAACCTGTTTTGGAGACCTGGGAGAGTGATTTGACATAGCTTGTGAGGTTCCACAATAATCTTGGGGTCTAAATTGTTTTTTTTTTTAAATGCAGAAAATATTTGGGAAACATTGCTGTATATCATTTACTTGTTCAAGAAAGGAAATAAAAACATACTGAAGGGCTATACATACATATATTACAGGGCATAATATATGGGTTGGAATAAAAATTGTAGTACAAAGAAAATGTTACATTTATATCACAACACCATTTCCTAGTCTACTAGGAACTGAATAGAGTTTTTTTTTATAGCTGTGGAAATTGTGAGCAGGGGCAAATGCTTAGTTGTTGCCGAATAACAATTATGAACACCTGACTTCAGATCATTTTTAGTGTACATGTACTTTAAGGATGACCAACATCCTGTGCAATTTTCCAGGTGCAAAATTTGTGAGACTCTCCAGCCAACTCTCCTAAGAACACCACAGCTAACTCAGGTACCAGGAATTTTGAGCATTCTCTGCCATTATTACTGATTATTTATCAATTTTGTGATTATTTTGTGAATATTTGTTATTTATCTACTGCCACTTTATTTAGACCTAATTGTATACCTGTGATTTCCTCTGTACCACAGTCATTAGAATTGTCTGCTAAAGCCATGCGTTGTGTGCAGCAACTCTATATCCCATCCTAAGCTATTCCCATTTGCTTTCAGACGCCTCTGATCTCTCTCTCTCTCTCTCTCTCTCCCTGGCTCCTAGCTCCTGGCTCCTAAGAACACCACTGCTAACTCGGACGCCTCTTCTCTCTCTCACCCTCTTCCTGGCTCCTAAGAACACCACTGCTAACTCAGGTACCTGGACTTCTGAGGATTGTTATTGATTATTTATCAATTTTGTAATTAATATCTGTTATTATATCTACTGACATAGCCACTTTAGCTAGACATATATACATGTATACCTGGGATTTCCTCTGTACCGTCCCCCATCATTAGAATTGCCTGCTAAAGCCATGTGTTGTGTGCAGTAACTCTATATCCCATCCTAAGCTATTCCCATTTGCTTTCAGACGCCTCTGATCTCTCTCTCTCTCTCCCTGGCTCCTAGATCCTGGCTCCTAAGAACCCAGGTACCAGGAATTTTGAGGATTCTCTGCCATTATTACTGATTATTTATCAATTTTGTGATTAATATTTGTTATTTATCTACTGCCACTTTATTTAGACCTAATTGTATACCTGTGATTTCCTCTGTACCACAGTCATTAGAATTGTCTGCTAAAGTCATGTGTTGTGTGCAGTAACTCTATATCCCATCCTAAGGTATTTCCATTTGCTTTCAGACGCCTCTGGTCTCTCTCTCTCTCTCTCTCTCTCCTCACCTCTCATGCCCTCCTCTCCTCTTTTACTCTCCCATGAACTCCTTTTACTTAAGCTGTGGTTAAACGGTCTGCCTCCTGACATTTCCATCTGCAGGTTACATTATATGACCACTAGGGGCAGATACCATATTACACAATAGTGCCAATCACTTTATATCACATCTTTTCCCTCTCTCACTAATGGATAAACTAACCTCTATATTTTTCACAACTTCCTTCCTATGTGCCTCTCACTTCCTAACCTTGTTATTCCTTATCTTCTCTTCCCCAGGACTCTGCCTCTTCCATTACCTTTAGATTGTAAGTGGCGAGTGTCTAATCTTGTGGGGTGCTTTGGAGACAAAGCACTTTTTACAAGACTTGAATCTCAAAACAGGGCCCTCCATTTTCTGCAGTTGGCAATACTGTACATTGTATATTTCCTTGTTCTTCTCCCCTGTACAGCACTATGGAATATGTTGGCGCCATACAAATAAAAGATAATAATAAAAATAATAATAACTCACCAATTTGACCTACTTGCTCTAGTCACTGTTAATATGTCACTGTTTTGTCTGGCCTACCTGGTCACCCTTCTCTAGTATATAACCCAATTTGTGTAGCGCATGTTAAGGGATGAGATAAATGGACTTGCATCTGCCCATTTCCTGCTGGCATTCAAAACTTCTAGTACATTTCAGGAGCTGGCAGAAAAGGGAATATTGGATAAAGAAGATCAATTTGATTGTCATAAAGTTGTGATACTAGGGATTGCAAGAAGACAGTAGCATTCTGTAAGATTATTCATGGTTTCCACTCGATTGCTTCTACTATTATGGAACTTTGACTGTCCAAGGGTATGATTGAGCTCCATAGGGTCATTCTGGGTGTCTAAGCATTGCTACCCTAAGACACCTACTCTCTGTTGTATCCATTCATTCATAAGTCGTTGGATCTTTAGCTACTTCATGTTGCCGTTTTTATCCAGGCAATGGCAGGTATAGGGTGATCATATATATATATAACAGACAAGGTGACCCACACAGTTTAAAATTGCAATTAAGGTTAATTTCCCACACCTGTGGCTTTTTAAATTGCAATTAGTGTCTGTGTATAAATAGTCAATGAGTTTGTTAGCTCTCACGTGGATGCACTGAGCAGGCTAGATACTGAGCCATGGGGAGTGGGGATGGAATGGAACTTCATAAAGATGGAAAAGGATATAAAAAGATATCCAAAGCCTTGAAAATGCCAGTCAATACTGTTCAATCGCTTATTTAGAAGTGGAAAATTTGGGGATTTCTTGATACCAAGCCAAGGTCAGGTAGACCAAGAAAGATTTCAGCCGCAACTGCCAGAAGAATTGTTCAGAATGCAAAGAAAAACCCACAGGTAACCTCAGGAGAAATACAGGCTGCTCTGGAAAAAGACAGTATGTATGTTTCAAGGAGCACAATATGATGAAACTTGAACAAAAATGAGCTGCATGGTCAAGATGCCAGAAAGAAGCCTTCATTGTGCCAATGCCACAAACAAGTTGGGTTACAATATGCCTGACAACACCTTGACACGCCTCACAGCTTCTGGCACACCATAATTTGGAGAGATGAGACCAAAATAGCTTTATAGTCACAACTGCTATGTCTGGAGAGGGGTCAACAAGGCCTATAGTGAGAAGAATACCATCCCCACTGCAGCATGGTGGTAGCTCACTGATGTTTGGGGGGGGTGGGGGGGGTTGAGCTCTAAAGACATGGGGAATATTGTGAAAATTGATGGCAAGATGAATGTAGCATGTTTTTAGAAAATACTGGCAGACAATTTGCATTCTTCTGCAGGAAGGCTGCGCATGGGACGCTCTTGGGCTTTCTAGCATGACAATGACCCTAATCACAAGGCCAAGTTGACCCTCCAGTGGTTACAGCAGAAAAATGTGAAGGTTATGGAGTGGCCATCACAGTCTCCTGACCTTAATATCATTGAGTCACTCTGGGGAGATCTCAAACGTGCGGTTCATGCAAGTTGACCAAAGACTTTGCATGACCTTGGGGCATTTTGCCAAGACAAATGGGCAGCTATACCACCTGCAAGAATTTGGGCCTCAGACAACTATTACAAAAGACTGCATGCTGTCATTAATGCTATAATCTACAGTTGAATATGAATCCCATAAGAAATAAAAGAAATGTGTTTTGTCTGCTCACTCATGTTTTCTTTAAAAATGGTACATATATTACCAATTCGCTAAGGGTATGCAAACATTTTTTTTCCAATAGTTTTTATTAAAGACAATTGCAAATGTGATAACAGCATTTTGTTTCATAACGCAATGTGGATAAACATTTTCCCTGTAACTTACAACTTAAACGTTTACAGTTCCTGACAAATATATTCAGAGAGACAAAATACAAACATAAGGAACCATGAATACTAATTGTCTTTTTACTTTTTTTTTTTCTTAATTCTATAAAGATTTCTGGAAATAAAATGTAGAACTGCTAACTCTCACTACAACAGCCTTGAATTATCTTTCCTTCTTTCTCCCTATTAAAGTTAGCCAGAAGTTATCAACTAATTACACAGGAGCTGTAGGTGAAAGAAAAATAGAACATCAAAATATCCATTTACATAATATCTTGCAAATACGAAAAAGAAAGAACAAAAAAAACAATACAAAAAGAAAAACAAATGCAAGGGACTGAAGAAAAATTTGGCAATTTTTTTGCTCTAAAAAACGTTAAGCTGTAATACTCATGGTAAGGAGACATTTAAGATGTTCTTTTTACCTCCTTTTTCATAGCTCAGATCCTCACCAAGGTTCAGGCCGACCCAGTCTCCCGCTCCCAACCAACCGAGGTATTGAGGCATTCTATGGCAATTGTATGTAAAGGATATACTATCTGGGGTAGCTAACCAGGGTTCTCATATTTGTAAAAAGAGGGGGACAGTGTCTTCTACAACGTGTGTCAATCTTTCATTGATAAAAATATAGTTAATCTTATCGATAACATCCTGAAAATGTAGTAAGGGAGATTTCCAATTCCTGGCTGTAGTATTTTTAGTCACTAACATAATCAGTTGGAACAGTTTGTTTTGAGGAGCGCTTAAACTTATGTTGTGAATTCCTAGAAGGCAAGATTCGAATTGAAAGGTGTAACGTGGTATTGAATAATCTAGATGTAAGTTGAATTGTTTTTGTCCACACCTCCTGGACAATTGGGCATGTCCACCATGTATGCAAAAAAACTGCCCTCTGAGTGACATCCTCTAAAGCAAGTCCTACTTCCCTGATTTGTAATTGTAAAAAAATTTAGTGGGGTGAATTATGCTATATGCAAAATGTTTATAGAAGTCTCGAGAAGACTGTAACTCATGGACCCTTTTGAAAGTTTGGAGCATGCTTCGGTAAATTTACTAGATTCCCATACCTGGCCTAAATCGGTCTCCCATTTAAGCATGAAGGAAGGTTTTTGTTGAATAACTGGTGTGTTAAGGATATCATAGAAAAATCCAAAAGTCCCTTTAGTCAGGAGGAGGTTTTGACAGATAGTAGATAATCAGGATGATTTTTTAGGGGCCATAAGTTTTGATTACTGTAGTTACCAAATGCCTAAATTTAAGATAGTTAAATGATGCGGGAATGTCAAAATCTCTCTGCATCTGTGTGATAGGTATAAGCTGACTTTTCCTAAACCAGGTGCTAAGTCTAATTTGGATGAGATCCACCAGTGGCGTGATGCATTTTGTAAGCTGGGGGAAGGTATGCAAACTTTTGAGCACAACTATACACTTTCCCTCATTTCCATGTATAATTACAGTGCATCAGCAAGTCAGGTATTTTGCTGAGTAGTTTTATAAACTTCCTGCTTTGGTTGTTATAACCCATTTTTAGTTTTGTTTGATATCATCAAATACTCTTAAACCATTAAAATGGTTTTAATTTAAATTTGTTGAAAAAGTTCTCATTGGTTTGTGTTTAGGATTTTGAGAGTAGACTATATAGTTTAGCGTTTACATTTACTATAGTGTGTTCAGATCTCTAAACTTGAAAAATACTTTCAATAATTATATATATATGAGTATTGAAGTATATAGTGATACATTTTTATTGGACGAGCTTTCAAGGTTTCAAGAGATGAACCTCACTTTATCAAGTCAAAAGCAATACTGATAAAAAATATGCAGATATGCAGAGAGAAAAATTAGAAAAAAATATATATATATAATAAAATTATAGTAAAATGAGAAAGGTTATGTATCACTCAATAGTCAGAATCTAAGAATCCAACAGTGTAAATGTCTTGGGTTAACAAGACTAAGGCCCCTGTTCAATTGCAAGCCTGCAATTTAAGTTATACAGGCCGTAAGGGGCTTGAAATTTGCTCCAATTACAGATCGATTCAATTGAACAAGCCCACAATTTAAGGACCAAAACCGGAAACCATGCAATTGTAAGTAGCATTTCAGAGCGTGATCATAATCAATTAAGCAAGGCCATAACTACCGATTTAGAAACAGCCAATAGAAAATGAGAATGTCATCATGACTTCAGTAAAACATGGAGGTTAAACGTCAATCAGTTAGCATTTAGAGGTCCGATACGCGATCAAACTCGCAATCCCGCAATATACAAAATAATAAAAATGAATGAATGAAGGAAATGTTCTAGTCCATGTGGGTGGCTTGATATGTATTAACTCCTTAATTCCTGGGATCAATATAACACGGAAAAAAAAAGGTAGGAAAAATAATTTGTTATTGCCTTGAGACTGTTGTGCAATTAATTCTAATGTCTTTCATCACTTTCCCCGTCTCTTACAGAGCAGTATTGATTTTTCATTTGCATTTACAGTGATACGAACAGGTGTTTAACCCCTTTGCGAGTCCTATCTGGTACCCATAGGATTTTATTCTACATTTAACATTTACGGGTGTGAGAACATTCGCGGGCTTGAGGAATTGTAGTAATTGAATAGTGATTTGTGATTGCAACATCAAAGATCAAAGGCTTAGCTGGGTCGGAGTAACGGTTTTAACAACAGAAGGGATTTTTAGCCTGCAACCCGCAGATTGTTTGCGGGTAGCTAAAAAACACCAGTTGAATAGCAAATTAGTTTACAGGCTCCAGTAAACAACAATTACTCAATTGAATTAGGCCCCAAGACACCTTAACTAGCTAATAACTGAAAGCTGGATATAAATGTGTTTATTTCCTATTGTGCTTACATCTCTCCATCTGCTGCTTGTGTGCAGGCTCTCTCTACAACAGCAGATATTGGCACTTTTAAACCAGTGATATTTACTAAACATATGGAGAATTTTGATTAATCTGTGTATGGAGGAAAATTAAAAGGGGTGATCCAGGATATGACTAAACAACAATGTCTTACTCTGCATGTACTCTTCCTCCTGCCAGACTACACTAGTCAAGATCCATATACAAATTTCCTGAGATTAGATACTCATACTTAAGTGGACAGCAGACTAGTAAGTTTCTGCTTACGCACCTCTCATTGATTTTCATGTTCACTTTGAACTCTGACATTTCATCTACAAATGTCATCTACAATTAAAGCAGGGATATTCTAAATTGGCATTTAGCTCTTTTTTTATCACAAAATGATGGAGCTCCCTGTAGGATTTGTTAACACAACATTTGATTGTTGTCCAAAATATGTTTTTTTTTGCTGATGCAAGTTTCTCATGGTGACAAAGCATCATATATAGCTGTATACCACTCCCACCTCATCTCCACCCACTATATCCATACTACTTCACAACTCTCCCCCCCCCCCCCCCACCCGAATCTCACAAGCAATCCTGTTATTTGGGACTTTGGCACACTGGGTTGCTAATTTCCAAGCCTATTAAAATGGACATGATGCTTGTTTAAAAGACTGTGACATGTTGCTTGTGTGTGTAGTGTGGGGCACAATGTGTGTTTACTATAAGATGTTATATGCACTGTAATAATGTTATTTTACCAGTAACCAACAGAGTAACACTTTCTCCATATTGTATTAGTGGGACAGCAAAGGGTTAAACCCAAGGTTTCTGCAAGAATTTATATGGTCCCTCAGAGCGGCCAGTCATCCACTCTCTGGCCTCAGATAGCCACATTTTTTTTTGCGATGGGCTTCCCCTAAGGGAGGGCATTAGTGGGTCTTGGGGTGGTGGGCAAAAGGGCATGGGGCCACTGGGGAAATATAAAAGTAAAAGTAAATAAAAACAATGTACAGCACACTAGGGCCCCCTTAAAGAAGGGCCCTGGTGCGCTGCACCGGCGGAGGCACCACCACTGCATAGATAAGTGTGTGCACTTAGTTTGAGTTGGAAAAACACACACACACAGAAGTGTGTGCAGCTGGTCTGAGTTGGAAAAAGAAACACACAGAGAGAAGTGTGTGCAATTGGTCTGAAGCTGAAAAAAGACAGAGACAGAGATAGAGAACAGCTTGCAGCTTATACTCATTTGGAGCAGACTGGAGACTTGGAGATCTAAGGAAAGTTACAGGCCAGTGATTAACAAACTAGTGGACTGTTTGTTTGCTCCACCCAGGTTTAGCTGGAGTAGAGCTGGATAATGAGGGAACTGATCAGTTAAGATAGTGCTTCAGTTGAAGCTAGGTCTATTATTTTCTTTGATTTTTTTATGATTTATTTGTTGTTGTATCGCTGGCTAAAATTGTAGTAAAACTTGGAAAAGTCTTATAGCCTCTTGTATTGTGTTCCTCCATCAAAGTGCCAGAAACATGGGCACAAACCCAGAGGAGACTGGCAACTTGTCACACCATTTACCACCATCTTCTAACTCTCCATACCAATGCAGAGGTACCCTATTTTTCAATACCAACCCACAGCCATGCTTACGCTCTCCATAACCACTCACATACACCCTCTTTTTCCAAACCCACTCACTGACATATTTTCTATTTGTAATTATTCACATCACATTTTATCCAAATGCACCTACAGCTACCTTTTCGATCAATACGCACCATCTGCCAATCTTTCTTTCTATACCCTTTCACTGTCACTCTCTTTTTCCACTATACATTGACAATGAATATGATATACGGTATACTAAACATGATGCAACTTACGTTTCAACACCACAGGATTCAAATGAAGGCTAAAGCTTATTGGACAGTTGGTCCAGTATTCATATGTTTTCCTTTAGTATTTGTTGTTGTTTAGTGGTTCATTTGTGTTCGACTCTCCTTGGCTAGCAAGA
Source organism: Discoglossus pictus (assembly GCA_027410445.1). Taxonomy (NCBI): domain Eukaryota; kingdom Metazoa; phylum Chordata; class Amphibia; order Anura; family Alytidae; genus Discoglossus; species Discoglossus pictus. The sequence continues at coordinate 383,268,942 of CM050163.1, forward strand.
CACCAGAGACATCCATAGTAATGTTTCTGGTTGCATATTCATAAAGTTTTCATGGTAAAGATACTGGAGTGGGTTGCCACTTGATTTCCAATGGATCAGAATTTGTCTGACTTCTCCACTATGACCTGCCCATCTTGCGTGACCCTAGACTGCTTTACTTGAAGTACACAAACCCCTTCACCCCAACAAAGTAGCAATCCAGAAGGGGTCTTTGAGTATACTCTATGCTAGAAGGTTTCAAGCCCTAGTCCGCTTTATGTAAGGCATATAGCCACCAGTGGGACTGCTTTAGTAAGTGGAAGGAGATAAATATGCCCTCTTCATTTCCTAGAATTGCATATGTCCAGCAATGTGTGTAAATTCTAAATGAACTGGTTACAATCAAATTCCCTTTTTAGCCGTGTCATCCTCATTTTTACCACAAGAGACACACAGCCTCATTCAATTCGGAACGTAACTCGATCGCAAGTAGCCGGTTTCCTAAGATCGAGTTGCGGGCTCCAGTAGGTCTACTTTTACTCTGCTATTCAAATGGCTGGGTTAGCAAGTTAGGCGCGGGTCATGAAAATAGGAAACCATGCTCTCGGCAGTAGCATTTGCGGACTTGAACATGAATACAGAAGCTAGCCCGTAACTCATGATTCAAACCCGAAAAATCTCAGCATCTATTTTTAATAGCAAATATAAAATCAATACCTCACTGTAAATGATGGGGAAGACAATGGTTGGCATTAGAATTAAAAGCACAACATTCTCAGGCTCGCACATCGCCAAAATATAATACTTTATTTCATGTTTAATTTCCGTCCAAAGTCCTATTGGCTTGAATCGTTGTTCGAACCCGTAGGACTTTGAAAAAAACAGAGGTTGGATTCCAAAGTCCTACGGGCTTGGAGGTTGAAGCCCATAGGACTTTGGACAGAAAATGCCATGCGCCTATGACCAGGTGCCCATCGGAAAGGTTGTACCTGTCTGTTATCTATCATGCTCCTGTTGCACAATGTTTACCTCCCATTTAATGCTTTACTACTGTATGACTGTCTGCCCAATAAAATATACTCCCTTCTGGTTGAATGACAAGGTGTATCGCTGTGATTCTTCCGTAAGGGATTTTGGATTACAACCTACTTGAGTTTCTAGACTAAACAACCCAACCTGGTGGCAGAGGTGGGATTGACATCAAATGGGTCTTTGCTTGTACAATGTCCATGGCAGAACTGAGGAAGCTTGAAGAGTGTATATATTAGAATCTGGTATCCAAGTGCAATGGTCCAGGAACTGAGGAAGCTGAATGAGATTGAACTGCAGGCTGGAGTGCCAGAGGTTGTACCGCTATCTCCGAATATTCAGTACCTTAGTCCTGGACTTGGCACTCTGGAAGGCTGGAAACTAGATGAGGCTCTCTGCTGATATCAATGCCGGGTTGCTTTGTTGGGTGGTCTCTCCAGACCAGATCTCCTGGGATTGATAGAGTGATACATGGACAAGGTACCGCAGGAGCAGAATCAGAATTAGCTGCTGCACAGAATTGATTGAGGAATGTGTCCAAATTCTAGTAGTACTGCTGAAAGCTTTTGTCCTGGCACACTATGTGTTTACCCTGGAGAATTACCGCGCACAGTTCCCGGGAGTTAACCAAAGGAGCTGGCTATATTTTCTCCAAGATCGTCTTCCATTTACTCCATGGGAAAGTTGAAGGAGGGAACTGGGAGTACACAACATGGTGGAAGCCTTGAAGGTAGTGATTCTAGAGCAGTTTTTCCTACTGTGTCTAGCTGACATGGGGGCTTGGATTCAGGTCTGGAAAGTGAACGCTAGTGGAGAAAAGGTGTGATAAAAGACAAAAATGGTAGAAACGCAGATTAGAATGGTAGAAAAGCAGATTAGATAAATAATAGGTGGCATGCAATATAAAGAAAAACTACATAGCAGGGATCTCAACAGCAGTAATAACCTCAATAGTTTGCCCAATGAGCTGGAGATGGACATCTTAGAAAGTGAGATGGGCCCTAGGAATCTTTGCTGATAACAAGGCTGCAGAAGTTTATTGAATCCCAGCTAAAGTGTTCAAAACCCTGTAAGAATATATATATGAAAGTTTTGCTTGCATTATGCCAACAGCTTTGTAAACCTCAACATTAGCCAGTGCACTGGAAAAAGTCAGTTTACTTCCCAATCCCAAAAAGGGCATTGCCAAAGAGTGCTCCAATTAACGAACAATTGCACTCATTCACATGCCAGCAAGGTAATGTTAAAGATCCTGCAAGCTCAGCTCCAACAATATATGGACAGAGAACTACTAGTATCTGTACTAGAATCTGTAAGCCACAATCAGACTGTGGACAGGGATCCACGCCTCCCTGACCTGTCCCTGAGGCCTGTCCCTCGCCTGAACTTCCACAAACATTTGCAATATCTGCATTACAACTTGTGGCGATCGGCCCAAGTTTCAAGACTAAGCAACCCCGCGCAAGAACCTAACCAGCAGGAGTTCCTAATCATGGCCGGTCCAGCTGGACTGTATCTTGACAGCTACCATAGGGAGAGATCATCAGAAGACATGGTCTCAACTACCAGTGTTGTGATGATGACACACAACTGTATCTGTCATTTCACAAAGATGCAGAACATCCAACCTTTGCAAATAATAGATATCTAGAAGAGCTCCAAGAATAATAAGTAGAAATTAGCTGAGGCTGAATCCAAAAAAAGAAACAGGTACTTCTGTTGAGTCCCTGTGACATGATAGCAGTATCCCTAGGCCAAACAGGAGTGGGCCTTCAGGTTGGAGACTAATAGTGTTTGAAATCTGAACAAGTGTGCATCTAAAAAACATAGCTATCATAAGCACTTGACACCCCCAGAAGACCCCCTCCCCCTTTGGTTTACACCTTTATATCATCACGATTAGAAAATGTCTTTATTTAGGACTGTCAGATAAACTGCTACATCACGCAGGAGGATGGGGCCTATCCTAGCCTTACACAGAAAACAAAAATAAATACATAAAAGAAACATATACCTTAAATTTTTTACTTTTATAAGCAATTATTCTTACTATGGGATTCAATTTCCTTTACTGAGCTATATCTTTCAGCTGCTCTAAGGTGGGTGTGTAACCTCCTCTTTACTCAGATTCCAAATTTGCCTAGACATACCAACTACCAGACTAAGCCTTGTGCTGCCCCTACTCCAAGGAACTCCTGGCCTCGCTCCACTAGACTACCTTCTTGCCTCAAAACCTCATTAAAAATGCAACGGTTTAAAGAAGTTTATCACCTTTAGCCTTAATATGATCAACTGCACACTCTACAGCATATTACACATGGATACACATAGATTTACTGTACCACAGCTTGGATATGTTTTAGGTAGATGGGCCTTGAGACTCTTATCTGCTATTAAACCTATAATAATAAATTAAAGTAAATTAAAGCATCATTTTATATTTATATTTAGTAGACTCAAAAATATATTGTTTAAAATTCTGTGTGTGAGATAGCAGCTGGTCAAATGCAGTCAAATTGGAATTTTAGCAAAATTTAGTTGAAAGCTATGTTTTTTAAGCTCACACTTTTTTGAAAGCTTGCAGCAGAATTGGTAAATTTACAAACTCTCCCAATTTTTAAGGCCCTGTGTGTTCATGCCTCAAAACAGTTTTCCGGATACTAGTGCAGTGACACCGTGTGGATATAATATGATCTGCAGCATTGTTTCACAATACACGCCATCTTAAAATAAAATAAAAAAAAACTATCTTTATATTAAAGAAAAAACACTTAGAATACATAAAGTTATAATGAAAGTAATGCATATCAGTAAGGGGTATATTGCTATCATATTTTGCTGGCTGCAAAGCAGGGGTTAATGCAACTGTCAAAAAACATCTGATTGTTGCTGATGTAATCGGGGTGAAAGCCAATTAGAGTGTATGACTAAAGAGGCACGGCCTGCCAAGACAAACAGGGCGAGCTTAGAGACAGCTGGGGAAAAGAGGCTGCAAGCAAAAAAAGTAAATTAAAGAAAGAAGAAAAAAAAAGGATGTTGTGAAAGGACAATTCGGGTCACACATGGTATGGATAGAGAGACAGAAAGCACAACAACAATTCCCTTAGAGCTAAAATGGGGTTGAGCACAAGGCAAAAAACAACATTAGCACATTGCAGAAGAATGAAGGGCCCTGTCTTTGAGCTTAAAATCAAACTTTTTTCCCAAAGTACCTTACAAGATTGAAAACTTGCAAACTTAGAGCCCGATTCAATCCCAAGCCCACATCTCGCAGGATCGTGGATGTATGTCTGCGGGCCGCCTGCGGGCTACCGTTTGTCTCCGATTCCTGAGCTATTCAATTGAGCAAGGGCGCAAGTTATGGGCCGAAGCCTCAAGCCATAAACCCTTCTCGCGACTGCAATCTGTTAATGGGCTGGCCGAGATGCGATCCGCTATTACGATCCAATCACCGTATAACGTAGTGCCACACAGGCCTCTCAGCCAATAGAAAGTGGGTGAGCCTCAGATGATTGACAGAGGGAGATTATAAAGTTGCGTTCCACCCGCCCATGCATTGTATTTTCATCCGAAGTAGCATGCAGGTCCCGGAGTTGGAGGTTATTCAGTGAGAGAGTAGGCGATTAGTGTAGCAGTATACACACACCCCCAATCACATCCCCCACACCCCATCCCCCAACAGTTATTAAATACACATAATACACACATTTTTTATTTTCCTCATACATATACAGAAAAACTTTTTTTTGACTTCTCCTTATATTCCTTTTGGAATTTAAATGAAGGGAGGAGAGAGGAGTGGATAGGCTGGGAGGAGGAGAAGCGAGGAGGAGAGAGAGGTGGCCCTGGGGAGTGGTGGAGGAGAGAAGGAAGAGGTGAGGTGCAGTGGGGGAGAGGAGGAGGTGGCAGAGGAGTTGGAGGAGGAGGTGGGTGGTGGTAGGGCGGCCCTAGCAACAGTCACATATAGACCAGGGGTAGAGGTAGCCGGATGCCAGGGGTGGTGGTAGTTCAGGGGCGGGACAGGCCTCAGGGACAGGTCAGGGAGGCGAGGATCCCCGTCCACAGTCGGGAGGGCAAGAGGCTAAGGGCAAGCACAGGGCACACCATTACACGCACCAGGAGAAAGTGGTCCTCCTTGGTGACATCCATGGCCGCCCCGTTATCCTTGCGGGGGCTAGGGAAGTCAGGCCAGGGCCTAGAGCCCGGGCATGAAAGGAGGTAGCGTCTGAGGTAACAGCAGTGGGCACAGCGCAAAGGGATGTGAGGTCCGTCACCCACCATTTTGATGACATCAGGGCCAAGGTGAGGAGGATGATGTCCGAGGAGGACAAGCAACTGACTGTGCGCTATAATGAGTGGGAGAGGGTGGCCAAGGAACTTCTCAGCCAGGTGCCCGCCGCTGAAGCTTCAGGCCTAGTTCCCCAGCAGGACCCAGCCTCCATGTCAGGTGAATATCACATAAACCAACATGCCACCACATGTACATCACACAGACTATAGATGTACATGATGACCAACAAGGACACTGACATGTCAGCTCCATGGAATTAACAAGGTATAGATGGATACGTCACCAAAAATCCATGAAGCTGACAGATCACTATCATTTCTGGGCACAACAACAGTTATCATGCAATAGAGAGTCCATTTATTGGTGTGCCCACTGCAGAGTATGCAGCTTCAGACCGCAGCTGGAATCAAGATAGCGTTAGGAGCCAAGAACAATCAAGACCAAGAACTAAAGAATATATCATATCTAGCAAATGATGGCTAATCTGAATTGCAATTAGGAGAATCATTCCAGTTCAAGGCCAGATAGTTAGGAATGCACACAAAACAATGTATTATTTATCATACTAATAACATATACCTTATTTTTCTCTCTTTCAGCATCAGGGAGGTCTAGGTCCATTGGTGAGCCAGAGGCTCCATCAGAGCAGGAAGTTGAGGAGCAAGCCCCCGCCCAGCAGGAACTGGCGCAGCATCTTGCCAGGGCCATCCTACCAAAGGGACCAGCTGGACTTGACCCCACCTCCTCCTCCCTCAGCAGTGCATCTGGCTGGCCGCCACCACCAAGCCCACCAACACCACCGCCTTTATTGCACCAGGCTCCAGCCGGACCACAGACACTCCCCACTGGGTCACCACCACCGCCACCTCCTCACCAGGCCACGCCCCTGGGCAGTTCATTCCCAACATCAAACCAGGCTGTGCAGGCGGAGATGCTGGCCCTCATGCGGCAGCAGATGGAATGTCTCCGGGGGAACCAGGCCAGCATTTCCACTAATCATATGGAGGTCATGCGCAGCCTGGTCAGGGCTGCTCAGGATGGGGGTGGATCAGAGCACAATCCAGCAAGGAACTGCAGATGCCATGCAACGCGCTTTGGTCCCCAGACCCGCCTCTTTCACCTCTGCAGGTGCTGCTGCCTCCTGGGGGGATGCCTCCCCCTGCGCCAGTATTAAAGCTCCATAGAGCCAGATATCTCAGACATGATTGTTGTTAGCTTAAATCTAGACAAATACAGCTATGGTGGTGGACTTGCAAAGTCTCACAATGGCATGTTAATGCCAGCATTAATATGTGCACTAGTGAAGCATGTGATCCTGACCTTAATATCAGTCTGAGAACAGATACTTGGGTCTGATGTAAGTAACATTGAATCTGGCTGTTGACCTTTGTGTCCTCTCCGTATTAATGAGTATTGATATCATGGTTATCCTTTAACATGTGCTAACACCTGTATAGCTGATGGATGTGATATCAATGTTGATGAACAATATCATATGGAGAAGGTGATAGTACACCTTGACCACTGATGGTAGTATCATCTAAGCATTTATTATGAGATGACACGTCATTATTAATGGTCATGGCATTGAGTTATCTAGTGAGAACTAGCTAATGGTTAGTAATGCTTGCGGGTAGGAATTAGGTGAGTTTGTATATTGTTACAGTTACAGTATTTAGCACTGTACTGTACATGCATGCTTCTTTTCTTTTTTGTTATCCTCCTCTGCCTTTTTTTTGGACCACTTTTTTTTTTTATTTTTGTTTTGGAAACACACTGTATGTGTGAAACTGGATTGGATTACACAGTCCAGAGGTTGAATCATCTGTTTCATTGAACAGATCTAGACACATTGCAAGTGCTATGCACATTAATGGTTTCTTCAATTAAATGGAGTGATTTCTGATGATCCATTTTTTCATCGGATTCCGGTTGCAGTGGTGTAGTGATAACATGTGACCCTGGTAGGTGCTATGCATCATGCTTATTCTAGACTATGAAATTACCACCTTTAGGTATCCCCTTTTTTCCCACAAGCCTCTTGCTCTCCCGGTATCCGCCCACATCACACCCATGATATTAATGCACAGTCTTGTCCATTTCTGAATGTGCTCTGTGTATGAAATAAAGCTTTGTTATACCGTTCTCACTGTGTCAGTGTGTTTTTAATGATTAAGGTTGTGGGACATCCACATACATCACATTTGTGTCACATTCCTATATCTGTAAACTAATGAGCAAGAGTTACTATGCAATAAGGTAATACATATAATAACAATACTAATAATAATAGTAATAGTAATAGTATCATAAAGATATCCTATAATAATATATATCATATATCATAATAAAAGGTTAATACACATGGAAAGTCCAATTTGTGATACCTGAAGGTCTGATAGTAATATCACAGGTGAAAATGTGAATTGATTGATAGCAAAACTCTTAATGGGAGGTCACCAAATGATAATGGGTATACATCTGGGAACATGGCCACGAGCAATGGCATAGTACTTTCCAGGATGAGCGTAGAGGAGATTATCCCTGATGGAGGTGAGTTGGCTGTTGCCTCTGCACAGCCTCTTTTTGTGTCCCTTCCTGATTAGTAGATTAGTGTGGTGTATGTTCCCCTGGTCCCTTTCAGGATTGCTAAGTGGTGGTGGTGAAGGGGCTTGTGTACCTGAAGCTGTGAGCTATACAATGTAGGGCCACTCTAGGTGGGCAGGTCATAGCAGAGAGGTCAGACAAATCAAAAGTCCACTAGAGAAGGAACTGTTTCTTTGTCATGCAAACCTTGTGGATATGCACAGAGACATACGTAAGTGTGCTACAGTCCATAGGGTCACAGAGAGTCAGGCACAACTGAGGGACTGAACAACCAAATCTAAAAGGTTAACCTGGTACTTGATATATGCCATTTGGCGGTGTGATTTGGCCACTTTTTCTTTTTCCAATGTTGATGTGATGAGTGAGATGTATATAAGATGATCTTTGTATCTTTAGAGTGCACATTGGAGCCTCTGGTAGTGTATCTTTAATAGCTTTCAGCATGTTGCATCATAGCTTTTCATATTGGCATATGCATAACCATTACAACCTATGAGGAAAAAAAAATTATATTTGGGAGTTGTTGTGCATGTAATGGTAATGCCTTCCATTGCTTTCCCCATATTTTAAAGTGCATCTGTGTCTTTTTATTGTCATTTGCAGTGTTCCTAACTAGTCTGTAAACCCTTTGCAGGTCCTATTTGGAACCAGTAAGCTTTGGGCTGATATTTGCGGGCTTGACTGTGGTGCAGTCTTTGAATGGCGATTTGCGATTTTGGCTATCGGAAGTCTTGCGGCTGTGAAAGATCAAAGGCTTCGGGAGGCTGTAAGTTTCCCGGGTTTAACAACCGCAGAGTTTTCAAAGCCGTAACTCGTAATCCTTTCGGAGTCCGCAAAAAGATGCCAATTGAATAGCAAATTAACTTACAGCCTCACTTACGGGCTACAGTAACTTACAGTTGCTCAATTGAATGAGGCTCTTACAATCTAAAGGGTTTGGGTGTGATACTGCAGGGTGATAGATGCAATATGTCACTGTGTAAGGCAATAGGCTCAAGTAACTGGAGGTGCTTGTGTGTTGTACTGTTGATTGTGAGTGATACAATGCTGTAGAGTGCAGTTGTGCATATTAAGGCTGAAGGTGATAGTCTTATTTAAGCATATGCATTTTAGTGAGTTTTTGAAGGTTTTGCGGCAAAAAAATAATCTAGTGGAGTGTGGTAAAGAGTCCCTTAGAGTAGGGGCAGCATGAGGTTTAGCTAGGAGCAGCTGAGAGACAAAGCTCAGTACAGGAAATGGAATCCCACAGTAAAAAAAATTACTATGTTTTAAATGTATAGTTCAATATGGTGTTAGGGTCAAACCCAGTAAAGGAATTTAAGCATGACTGAGACCATTCTGAGGCTTAATTAAGCCAAGCTTTTATCTATATACAAGAGACAGACTATATAGGTCTTTTTGGTTCCTATCTGCCATAGCATTTATGTTCTGGTGATGTGCATTTATTTAGATTTTCAGTAGCTCTTCATATTGAAAACATTCCTTGCCCTGGATAGTTTGTTATCTAAGACAAACAGCAGGGGACAGAAGGGTGGCTGCTACAGAGAGATAGGCAAGTGCCGGGAGATACAGGATGCATGGCCTGGTTTCATATCCTAACAAAGTGGTAAAATAAATACAGCGGTGCAAAACAGAGACAGTGTGAAATATGTCCTTTGCTGCACAGCTAGTAACATGAGCTTTTCTCCAGAGTGTAAACCGTCTTAACTCCGAAGCATGTAAATAAAGTGAAACAAGAACATGCAAAGAGAATAAGACACACAGAGTTTCACACATACACAGGCAGGCAGACACTCAACAGCACCGAAAGACTTATATGGTCATATAGTGCAGGCTGCCCACTCAGTAATGCACCTGAAACTGGGATTCATTATGAATGAGTTGGCATAGGTCTTTGATCAATTAAACCCTAGCCTCCATTATGGGTCACTCAGGTCATATTCATGCAGGTTTTCCATCCAAAAACATTACATCCACATGTAGGTTGCAGAGTGTAAGTATATGCAACGCACACAGTTATGGACAAATACTGAAGACAGATAAAGCGATAATCCACACAAACAGAAGTAGGAAGAGAGAAAAAAAAAAAGGCACATACAGACAAAGAAACTGGCACACCCAAATACAGAGAGGCACACCTACAGGGAGACTAAAAAAGAGGCACATACAAATACTGATACACATATTTAGAAGGAAAGAGACCCATAAATACAGGCAGACAGGGAAAAAGATATACAAACAGAGACAGGCAGACGGAGAAAGGCCCACACACAAATATAGCCAAGGACAGAAACACACATAGCAGGAAGGAAAGGGCACACCCAGAGATAAAAAGGTAGCAAGTTGCATCTAGAGACAACCAGATAGAGATACACCCTGTAACCAGCAGGTAGAGATGTATACAAACAATCAGATAAGTAAACTAGAACACTATGCATAGATCAGGTGATGGAAATAAAGAAACAAAATACAGAGAGGGGTATGCTGTTCAGGAGCGTGTTTCTGCCTCAGACAATGAGGTCCAGACCTAGGGCAGCACATTTTCAAGGGGCAGCAAGGGGTTGTCTGAAGCAGTGCAGTACATTGATATATGTTTGACTATTAACACATCTACAGTGGATATAAAAAGTCTACACACCCCTGTTAAAATGTCAGGTTTCTGTGCTGTAAAAAAATGAGACAAAGATAAATAATTTCAGAACTTGTTCCACCTTTAATGTGACCTATAAACTGTACAACTCAATTGAAAAACATGTGGTTGCATAAGTCTGCACACCCTCTTATAACTGGGGATGTAGCTGTGTTCAGAATTAAGCAATCACATTACAAATCGTCTTAAATAGGAGTCAGCATACACCTGCCATCATTTAAAGTGCCTCTGATTAACCCCAAATAAAGTTCAGCTGCTCTAGTTGGTCTTTCCTGAAATATTCTTAGTCGCATCCCACAGCAAAAGCCATGTTCCACAGAGAGCTTCCAAAGCCTCAGAGGGATCTCATTGTTAAAAGGTATCATTCAGGAGAAGGGTACAAAAGAATTTCCAAGGCATTAGATATACCATGGAGCACAGTGAAGACAGTCATCATCAAGTGGAGAAAATATGGCACAACAGTGACATTACCAAGAATTGGAGCTCCCTCCAAAATTGATGAAAAGAGGAGAAGAAAACTGCACTGGGAGGCTACCAAGAGGCCTACAGCAACATTAAAGGAGCTGCAGGAATATCTGGCAAGTACTGGCTGTGTGGTACATGTGACAGCAATCTCCCGTATTCTTCATATGTCTGGGCTATGGGGTAGAGTGGCAAGACGAAAGCCTTTTCTTACGAAGAAAAACATCCAAGCCAGGCTACATTATGCAAACACACATCTGAAGTCTCCCTAAGAGCATGTGGGAAAAGGTGTTATGGTCTGATGAAACCAAGGTTGAACTTTTTGGCCATAATTCCAAAAGATATGTTTGGCGCAAAAACAACACTGCATATCACCAAAAGAACACCATACCCACAGTGAAGCATGGTGGTGGCAGCATCATGCTTTAGGGCTGTTTTTCTTCAGATGGAACTGGGGCCTTAGTTAAGATAGAGGGAATTATGAACAGTTCCAAATACCAGTCAATATTGGCACAAAACCTTCAGGCTTCTGCTAGAAAGCTGAGCATGAAGAGGAACTTCATCTTTAAGCGTGACAAACACCCAAAGCATACATCCAAATCAACAAAGGAATGGCTTCCCCAGAAGAAGATGAACGTTTTGGAATGGCCCAGTCAGAGCCCAGACCTGAATCTGATTGAAAATCTGTGGGGTGATCTGAAGAGGGCTGTGCACAGGAGATGCCCTCGCAATCTGACAGATTTGGAGTGTTTTTGCAAAGAAGAGTGGGCAAATCTTGCCAAGTCAAAATGTACCATGCTGATAGACTCATACCCAAAAAGACTGAGTGCTGTAATAAAATCAAAAGGTGCTTCAACAAAGTATTAGTTTAAGGGTGTGCATACTTATGCAACCATATTATTTTATTTTTATATTTTTTTCTTCCCTCTACCTAAAATATTTCAGTTTGTTTTTCAATTGAGTTGTACAGTTTATAGGTCACATTAAAGGTGGAAAAAGTTCTGAAATGATTTATCTTTGTCTCATTTTTTTACAGCACAGAAACCTGACATTTTAACAGGGGTGTGTAGACTTTTTATATCCACTGTAAATCGCTGTGGGCAGGATAAAACCTAAAGATTCTCATGATTTAAATCATATGTTGAAAACATGCATCTTGGGGTCAAATATGGCATCCACCTGTTCTCTAAGATTGGGAATCATGCCCGCCTTCTAGAACACAGTGCAACCTTTCTCATCATAACATGGTATATCACTATCTTTTTTTATATTTATGTATATTGTATGCAATAAATCAATTTGAGAATTTATATATCATATCCCAGGTGTTTGCCCATGGCTACCTGTCAAAAATTTAATATTTAAGCCTGAATACAATATATTTAGCTGTCTTAGACACTACTGTCAGCCATAATCATGTTTATCCTGCTGGACAGCATGAACATTATCCATTCTGTGTGCAGTATATAGCCTATAGCTATCCTTATAACAACATTGTTAACCTCTAGGTCCCACTGCATCAGATCAGATATAATAATACATATGCTTTCTGAATCTCATTATCTCATTGGACTCAGTAGTAACATACCTGGCAATCTTCTGCATACTAATGACATAATTTGTCTTCTATAAACCTGCTAAATAATATGTATATTTTCCAGTGACAGTTCACATCTTCCAACACTGTACACTCACAGTTAATTGAAATCATCAACATTAGTAAATAAGCATCAATTTGAGGCCTTCACACAGATTCATGACTGACTGTGCATTAACAGTATGAATGCCCATTATATAGGCTGCCAAAGAATATGAGCGTGGAATGACAGCACAGTAAAGCAGATCATAGACTAAATGACATGGGTGGTTGGCTGGTAGCACATATTATCATTACCAATCAAAATCAGCAGAATCCTACAGGATCTCACCAGCTGCCTTTACATCTCTCCTTATAAGCAAATGAAAGCAACCACCTCAACCAGATTTGTGACAAAATCTGTGACCCACCCGTACAAAACTCTGGGAATGACTACAGAGAACAGCCCAAGTGAGGTAGTAAGTTAAAATGGCAGTACCATGGTTCACTGAAACTCTCAGTGCACCCAACTTGGTACATTATAGATACTGAACCCCTCCTCACCAGGAAAAATCATGTCTGCATTGTATGCTCAGGGGTTTGTTTCAGCTCCATGGAGCTCAACAGGTTCCCATACATGCCTAATCCACCACTTGCCAACAAGTGTACAGGATCTGCAGCTTCAAAGCAATACCCAAGAAGGACCAAGGTCTAATGTGGGCTCAAGACAAAAGAGAATTAAAGAGTCTTCTATTTGCCAGTGCTGCCACAAATCTTCAAATTCCTGACTGCTGGTGCTGCCACAAATTCCCAGTTTCCCTTATTTCTGTTATATGTATAATGTGTTTTGAGGTGTGTTTATAAATATAGGCAACATAATAAAAATTTAGCGGTATTACTACTTTAAGACATACCAGTAGCCGCTTCTATTAGCCAACCACGATATCCAGTTCACTCCCAGCACAGAGATCTGGCAAGTAAGTTTGTAACACATGGGTCACCCTAACCCTGGCTGAAGGTTGGCTAGTTGAGGTATCATCCGCTCCACCATACCCTGCTGCCCCATGATGAAATGTCTGGGCATATGTCTAGCTTCACTGGGAGCCAGAGGAGACACCATCTCAGACCCGCTGGGAAGCCCAGACACCATACAAGTGGTCTGGCCATTTAGTGAGGAGATAAGTCTGCACCTAGCTGGGGACCTGACCGCCCCTGCTCCTGGCGGTAACCCCATAACACCTTCCTTGCTCCTATACTTGGGATTCCCACCAATACGCACTCAGCAAGTCACTAGCTGATTGGTTCCCACCCAGCTGAGACTACCTATCATGTTAGCGCTGACTATAGCAGACTTTGATTGGCTGACTCAAGCTAGGTAGGGAATTTTGAAATCCCCAAATTTGCCCAAGTCCTGTTTGAATATGTAAATGTACTATTGTTTTATTGTGTGAGAAAAACATATAAAAACAAGACCCATGAAATAAAGTGTATGGTTTTTCTGGAACACATAGTGATGGAATGTTTCTTTTAGAGGGAAGGCTGTCTATTATTTTATTTACTGGAAATTCTGAAACTTGACCTGAAAGAAGAGAATCAAAAGAAATGTTTGGATCTGCAGGTAGGATTGGGTATCGTTGGCCCTTTTCCAGCAGATCCATCTAGGCTCAATGACCTGTAGCTTCAAGCACTATGATAAGAACCGGGAGAATATTGATCGCTTCCTTCAGGATTTTGAGCGTCAGTGCGAGCTGCACCAGATCCTCCCATGGGAGTGGTGCCAGGTAAGTGCCCACCAGGCGGCTTAGGCCCACTTCCTTTTTCCAATATTCTTAATAACATGAGAATTTTGCTGAGCAGATAAAAAATGTAGGGGAACTGAACCCAAAACAACACCAACTGCAGGAATACTAAACCCGTCCTCAAACTCCCCCAAAGCAAGTCCCCTGAGCCAGCTTTTCCAGGTAATTTAGCATACCTGTTTAGCCAGGGATAGAGCCTGTCTGCTTGCACTGGCGTTTCAGGGTTTGGCAGAGGCCACATCAGAAGTTGTGGATGCAGACTTCTTTTTGAAGAATCTGAAAACAAGATAGAGGTAAAGCAGCTTGAACAGGCATTTTAAACTTGCAGTTCCCCTCCACTTACATGGACCTTCATTAAGGCATGAAACTTGCCCATTCATCAGGCCCCCTTAAAAGGACTGTAAGGTGGCTCCAATGGTGGTCACGATAACAAATAAATTATGCAACATACTAACAACATTTGCAGTTGTGTTAGTCATGGGCATAAAAGCACTTTCAGAACAAATCTTCATTTAAGCAAACTATGCTAGTGCATCTGCCATGATAGTCATAATGCTTTTTCACATATGTTTTTATCAGTCCAAGATATATCATGGGTGACCAACAAGCTCTAACAAAACTCCTTGTAGTATCCCCACCAAAATAAACCTTAAAGGTATATGCAAGTGAGCTGGATTATGAATGCATCTAATAAAGGATAATTAGTAGTGTATGAATTTTTTTTTTTGCATGAAACCTCCCCAAAATAAACATTAAAATTGTTACCCTAAAGTTTGCTGAATTTCTTGCATTTGCTGTTTCCTATCAAAGTTGACACCCCCTGAAAATCCTAGGGAAAATTAGCATACATAATACATTGTATCTTTTGGTCTGTGAATTGTGCTGCAGCTTTCCTTTAGATTTCTGTAATAACCAGAACAAGGTCTGTGTGTCCCTTCATTTACTGATTGTTTTATCTACATCCCAGGTGATACTTCCCCCAGCCCCATTGATTTGCCCCTGTAACCCTCCCAGCCCCAGTGATTTACTCCATAACCTCCCCCAGCCCCAGTGAATTGTCGCTGTGATCTCTCCAAGCCCCAGTGAATTGCCCTATCACTTTTTCCAGCCCCAGTGAATTGCCCCATTACCTACCCCAGCCCCAGTGAATTGCATAGACTCACTCACACAGAGACACATGCACTCACACATGCACAGAAAATATTACAGGTCATTGCAGGACCATAAATCAAGCATAAATGCTCATTCGCCTAAAAGACAAATTAGAATAGGAATAAGAAGCTGAAATGGTTGGTTTCAGTACAATTATAATTTATCAGAATTTATCAAGGAGAGGGTGTATGTCTAAAGAACAACCGTGTACCCTCTCAAGCATTTTTACTTGAATGTCGATTTATGGTCCTTTAAGGACCCAGTGTAGCAACCTCATCTAGCTGGCTGCACACAGCATTGCTGATTGGCTGCAAAGCTGGACATGCTCACAAAGACAGGATACATTTTTACAAAAATGAAACCTCTCAGGAGCCTAGCTCAATCCTGGGGATGTAAACATCACCTGCATCAGTTTTTTTTTTATGCAAAGCTAAAAAAACATAGTGCATGCAAATAAATGTAATCATACACTACTAATTCCCCTCTATCAGATGCATTCAAAACACAGCTCACTTGCATATACCTTTAAGTCTTATGTAATTCAACTATGCAGTAATGTGAAGTGACCAAAACAATGCTCATAGTTATTTTGCCAAATTATGCACACCATAAAAAAGAAAGCCTGCACCCAGCTCTCAAAGGTACATACAGTATTAGAATAACACATAAATATATTTTGCCCTAGCCAAGAAAACATATCTTCCCAAACTCCTCCAGTTAACTTGACTAATGTAATATTTCTGTATCTTATCTTACCCAGAACCTCAGTTATGGCCATTGATCATCAATATAGGTGCAACATTATTTTCCTGCTAATATAGTATACATCAGTTACTGGGCTAGGAAGCGTGGGATCAAATACACCAGCAATGGATAGATTAAAGGTAGTACAAAAGTTGGTTTGATTAAGTTTCAAGCTAGAGTCCCCCTAATCTTTTATAGAGATAAGCACATCCTTTCCCAATACATGAAGTATTTTTACAAGAATAATAGGCTCCTGGCACGTACTGGTTCTCCGTTTGTTCTAGCAAAATGAATAGTTATATTAGTATAATTTGATTCACCCACAGACACTTCTGTAGCTAAAAGACAATTATACCATTTAATTGTTCCTGCTAATTTAAATGTGATGGAATCTAACATTAATATCTTATGTGTTTTTTCTGCTTCCCAAGGGTATGGCACCTTCTAGATAAGTAAAGAAATCCCAGTATTCTATAATGGTATATCCATTAAAAAATAGATGTTTCATAGTAAAGTTTTCAGCTGGCATAACTAAGAGTGGGATTCCCATAGAACCATGAGTAGAAATATGTGCACACACCCAACAGTTAATCGATTTTAACTTATCGGCTTATCCAGATATCATATTAATATACACATTTTCAGTCCATATATCAATATAGGCATATTTACTATTTGGTCTCTTAATTTGTGGGGTTATAGCCTCAACTGTTATGTTTATCTTAGTCTCGTTTGTCACAAAATTTCCAAAATATATACTCCAAAGTTCCTACTAATGCAAACACAAAAATCCACAAAGTGATATAAAAAGGTGACCACTTTAAGTACTGTTGTTATAGGGAATACCCTTAGTCTCCTAGGTCTGTAGTAAGAGATGGTGTTGTGGATGTAGTCTGTGTTTCCCCCTACACTAGAGCAAATTTCCCTTAGTGATTGATAGAGTCTCCCAGCATGGCTCTTGGAGAGGTGCTTGATGTAGTGAGAATTGTGTATCTCAGCAAACCTTTACACCAGTAGGCGTGCCAAAAATGATCAGATATTAACTCTCTCTTTTGGGCTGTTTCCACTTTCACTAGAAAACCTTTATGTACACATACAGCCTTATTAAATTGCGATTCAGACAATTGAATAGGGCTCTCTATAAGCACAGAGCATATTTCTTTTACAGAAGTTTTTAGTTAGTGATCTTGCTTTTGGATAGAAGATCACTAACTAAAAACTTCTGTAAAAAAAAATATGCTCTGTGCTTATATAGATCCCTATTCAATTGGCCGAATCGCAATTTAATAAGGCTGTTGGTCTCCTTGTTGGATTAGCTGGGTTCTGGGCTCAGACTCAATAAGGTACAGGCCGGGTATTGTGTACCTGCAGATAAATAGATATTGGGCCAGTAACTATTTCTTTAAGGTAGTCTTTCAGTTCTTGGCTAAGGATCTCTAACCCTGCTACCAGTGAGCTAGTCCTGATGCGGGGAACCTCCATAGGTCTAGGGCAACTATCTCATGTGATGTTTTGTCTGGTTTAGTTTTAAGGATACCATTTGTACAATTGATCAACTAAAAGCTTTTAAGATGATAACCAATCAGAGTTTTATTTTTCCACCATTTTGGTGTTTGTCACTTTTGTCACAATTGCTTTTATGATAAGGATTCCTTTACTATAACATATTGAACATACATGTATTCCCTTATTTAACAGATCTTCACAATAATATAAAGTAAATGAGATCTCAGTGATTTATATGATGTGTATAATAGTGATATACAATCCAAAAGCCAGGCCAACATGACAAAATACTTACAAATACTTGCAGCCTTCAGACTTTATATATAGTTATATATACACCTGACACAAACAGGTTCTGCAATCCAATAACATTCAACTCTAAGGCCCTCATTCAATTGCGATTTGGCCAATTGAATAGGACTCTAAATAAGCACATAACATATTTTTTTTAAATAAGTTTTTAGTTAGTGAAGACCTTGCTTTTGGATAGATGCTTACTAACTAAAAACTTATTTAAAAAAAATATGTTATGTGCTTATTTAGAGCCCTATTCAATTGGCCAAATCGCAATTGAATGAGGCCCTAAATGTGCAACCTGCCATAGTGATATATGTCAGCAAGTGTGGGCAGGCCAGGGGCGTGTTTCTAACTAGGCCCAGGCCTAGGGCAGCACATTTTCAGGGGCCAGCAGTCTCCCTGAAGCTTCTCATTCAAAAGTGTTTGTATATGCATAGAGATGTCTATATACAGTGATATGTCTGTGTATGTGAGGAGGGCTCCTGGTATCTGGGTGTTGATGGATGGAAACCCACATACAGTGCACATACTGTTTAATTAACTTTATAGAATAAAAAAAACACGCTCTATTTTCTTTATAGGAACTGGTTATGAGAGAGGTATTTAATTTCAATCAGTGACTAACGCTTTTAATCATAGTTGTATACATGAATCACTTTATATGTGAAACTAGCCATTGTGAGAAAGGGAGGAAGGGAGAGTGCAGACACAGCAGGGCCAGCAGGGGGCGCACGGGAGACGGAAGAGACTGGGGTCTGGGAGTAGGAAGTGGAGAGAAAAATAAAGCAGGCAGGAAGAGACAGACCGTCAGAAAGAGTGAACTTTACTTAGACACAGCTCGGTACAGAGACATGAGACACTGACGAAGAGACAGACACAACATGGCCATGATGTCTGTGCTCCTGACACTGCTGGTGTGGGGTAAGAGACCACAAGAGTGTGAGAGGCGAAACAAACATGGGGGTGTTTATTTTACCCCTGCCTCTAGGTGTATGTGTGTTTGTTATACCCCCAGACCCCTGCCTCTAGGTGTATGTGTGTTTGTTAGACCCCCAGACCCCTGCCTCTAGGTGTATGTGTGTTTGTTAGACCCCCAGACCCCTGCCTCTAGGTGTATGTGTGTTTGTTATACCCCCAGACCCCAGCCTCTAGGTGTATGTGTGTTTGTTATACCCCCAGACCACTGCCTCTAGGTGTATGTGTGTTTGTTATGCCCCCAGACCCCTGCCTCTAGGTGTATGTGTGTTTGTTATACCCCCAGACCACTGCCTCTAGGTGTATGTGTGTTTGTTGTACCCCCAGACCCCTGCCTCTAGGTGTATGTGTGTTTGTTATACCCCCAGACCCCTGCCTCTAGGTGTATGTGTGTTTGTTAGACCCCCAGACCCCTGCCTCTAGGTGTATGTGTGTTTGTTAGACCCCCAGACCCCTGCCTCTAGGTGTATGTGTGTTTGTTATACCCCCAGACCCCTGCCTCTAGGTGTATGTGTGTTTGTTAGACCCCCAGACCCCTGCCTCTAGGTGTATGTGTGTTTGTTAGACCCCCAGACCCCTGCCTCTAGGTGTATGTGTGTTTGTTAGACCCCCAGACCCCTGCCTCTAGGTGTATGTGTGTTTGTTATACCCCCAGATCCCAGCCTCTAGGTGTATGTGTGTTTGTTATACCCCCAGACCCCTGCCTCTAGGTGTATGTGTGTTTGTTAGACCCCCAGACCCCTGCCTCTAGGTGTATGTGTGTTTGTTATACCCCCAGACCCCTGCCTCTAGGTGTATGTGTGTTTGTTATACCCCCAGACCCCTGCCTCTAGGTGTATGTGTGTTTGTTATACCCCCAGACCCCTGCCTCTAGGTGTATGTGTGTTAGACCCCCAGACCCCTGCCTCTAGGTGTATGTGTGTTTGTTATACCCCCAGCCTCTAGGTGTATGTGTGCTTGTTATACCCCCAGCCTCTAGGTGTATGTGTGTTTGTTATACCCCCAGACCCCAGCCTCTAGGTGTATGTGTGTTTGTTAGACCCCCAGCCTCTAGGTGTATGTGTGTTTGTTATACCCCCAGACCCCCAGCCTCTAGGTGTATGTGTGCGTGTTATACCCCCAGACCCCTGCCTCTAGGTGTATGTGTGTTTGTTATACCCCCAGACCCCTGCCTCTAGGTGTATGTGTGTTTGTTATACCCCCAGACCCCTGCCTCTAGGTGTATGTGTGTTTGTTATACCCCCAGACCCCTGCCTCTAGGTGTATGTGTGTTTGTTAGACCCCTGCCTCTAGGTGTATGTGTGTTTGTTAGACCCCCAGACCCCTGCCTCTAGGTGTATGTGTGTTTGTTAGACCCCCAGACCCCTGCCTCTAGGTGTATGTGTGTTTGTTAGACCCCCAGACCCCTGCCTCTAGGTGTATGTGTGTTTGTTAGACCCCCAGACCCCAGCCTCTAGGTGTATGTGTGTTTGTTAGACCCCCAGACCCCAGCCTCTAGGTGTATGTGTGTTTGTTAGACCCCCAGACCCCTGCCTCTAGGTGTATGTGTGTTTGTTAGACCCCCAGACCCCTGCCTCTAGGTGTATGTGTGCTTGTTATACCCCCAGACCCCAGCCTCTAGGTGTATGTGTGTTTGTTAGACCCCCAGACCCCTGCCTCTAGGTGTATGTGTGTTTGTTATACCCCCAGACCCCAGCCTCTAGGTGTATGTGTGCTTGTTAGACCCCCAGACCCCTGCCTCTAGGTGTATGTGTGTTTGTTAGACCAAAATTCTCATCTCTCTGACAGTTTATTACAATGAGTATGGTTATTGCACCCAAACAATAAAGTTTCTGTGTCTCTATGTAATTATTAAACCCCGATCCTTCTCTCTGGTATGTTTGTGTTTAGTATGCCCCTCAATGCTGAAGTTAAGAGATTAATGTCTCATTACAATACCTTCTTCCCCTCCAAACCCCTGTCTCCGCTCTTTGTAACACCCTCAAACACTGGCCTGTGTATTACACACACAAGCCTACCTCTGTTTCATTATTAAATTCACACCCCAATCGCCTGCCTCTAAAGTGTGTGTGTTTTTTACACTCTTTCTCAAATGCCTTCCTGAGATGTTGAGTTTATTACACTGAGACTCAAGGAAGCAACTGTCAGTGAAGTGTGTGTTTTATGACACACATCCCAAACAGGGGCTTGACAAATCCTGGGAGCCACAACTTTTACTGCTGACCCATAACTATTTTAGTTACTATTCATATATTTCTTATCCCCCCTCTCCTGGCTACTAACAAAAGTTTGTTTGGGTCCTTAATAACCTGTCTCCTATGTTTCATATAAATGTGTCAGCCCATGGTCTCTGATTTATAGGTGTTTATTAAACCCTCCATGTTTGGTGAGTTTATCTGAAGTACCCTTCTTTATTATAGCAGCAAAAAAACCCTGCACACCTAATATCCCTGTCTGTGATGTATGTTTGTGTGTGATTATTATTATACCTTCAAACCCTAGTCTCGAGGAAGGCAAGCAGTAACCTGTTTTTCTAATAAGTTTGTGTGGTTATTTTATCCTTGACCCCTATTTCTGAGGTGTCTCAGATGTGTTTGTTATTTAAATCAACAAATGCATATCTCCAAGGTGTGCGCGTCTGTCTGTCTATCCATATATCCATTCATCCACTTTGCTCTGATAGTGACCTTCTTCTTTCCTTCCCTGTTATCACCTCCTCTCGCTTTGGAACTCCTTGCTCGCTCCATTACACTATTGACCGCTCTCAAAACCTCTCTAAATACACATCTGCTTAAAGAGGCTCATCACCTTCAGCCTTAATATACACAACACACCCATCATCCTTCTATACCTCCATTCTTTTTCATTGTGTTAATATTATTGTTGACTTGAGCTTACCCCTGTATAGTGCTCCAGAATATGTTGGCGCATCACATATAAAGGAAGTCCTATCATAATCTATATACCCTGATATAGTACATAGGCCTGTCTCTAAGGTACATGTGTTTGTTGGACCAGCCCCAAAATCTTTATCTTTGAGATTGCATAGGTTTATTATACCCTGTAAATTCCTGTGTTTTGGGGTGTGTGCTTAAATTAAAAATGCCTGCCCATCAGGGGAGATTATATGTATTTATGTAAATGTGTGTAACATAAGCCTTCCATGTCTAAATATTTTATTTATTATAACCAATCCTTCTCTCTAAAGTGTCATTTTTACACTTGTTTGTGGTTCAAGTGTGTATTGCATGAGGTGTGTATGTTATAATAGTTTCTTGCACTGGTATTTCTACCTCATAACTTTTTTTTTCTTTTTTTCTCTCTTTAGGTCAACTGATTTTGACAGAAGGAGCAATCCATTATGGTGAGTCTTAAGCTATTCAGGCTGCAGCAGAAATATACATTTGTTATTGAACGGTCATGTTGTAGCTGTGTGATGGCTGTGCCACTGTGTAAAACTGTATTTTGTAACTGTAACATCTATAATATTGCTCTGTTTCCACTCTTTATTCTCCAGATCCCTCTCCTTGCCCCTCAGGGACTTTTCTCTGCAATTCTGGATGTGTCCCTCTCTCCTTGCGTTGTGATGGATCGTATGACTGTGAGGATCAGTCTGACGAGCTTGGGTGCAACCAACATTGCATTTATAATCTGCAGAGCTTCTATGGTGTTATTTCTAGCCCTGGCTATCCTGGGCCTCTACCTTCCCCACTGCCAAGCTCCTGCCGCTGGTTCATAGACTCTGGGGATGGCCGTGGCCTGTTACTGCGATTCTCTGCTCTGCAGCTCTCTGGTTCTGATATTGTTGTGATATATGAAGGAGGACTTGGAGATTCTCTTCACATTCTCCGGGCCCTTGATCGACAGAGTAATGGCAAGTCAGTCACTGTGGAGTCTATTGGAGGAAGGATCACTGTTGTTTATCATTATGGTTCGGATGCCCTCAAATTTCCTAGGGTGGAGTCTTCTGTAACCCATGGTGACCCCAGGTTAGCTGACTCTGAATTCCCTGTCTCTTCTGGACTGGCAGGCCATAATTCTGGTCCATCTATGCCTAATATGTTTGGTTCATATTCATCCCGTTCTAACACTCCTGGTGTATGGTATTCAGGATTTCCAGCCTTTCGTCCAAGAGGCTTCAATGCAACTTATCGTGTACGTGGGTATTGTTTGCCGTGGGACCATCCGTGTGGCTCCAGTCCAGGGATTTTATGGGAAGATGGTGCTGAGGAAGGTGGGGGATGTTTTACAGATGCTCAACTTTGTGATGGCACATGGGATTGTGCCAATGGGCGAGATGAAATAAACTGCACAGGCTGCCCTCCTGGCCTCTACCCCTGTGCTTCAGGGCATACTTGTTATCCCATTGGAGAGCGGTGTAACTACCAAACATCTTGTCAAGATGGGACAGATGAGAGAGGCTGCCTTGGATGTCAACCTGGTGGATTCCACTGCGATCTGGAACGATGTGTCTATGAAGCATGGGTGTGTGATGGGCAAGCAGACTGCAGAGACGGGAGTGATGAGAGAGGCTGTGGATACACACTGCCCCGCAAGGTCATCGCTGCAGCTATCATTGGGAGCCTTATCTGTGCTACCCTGCTAGTAGTAGCTTTAGGCTGTACATGCCGGCTCTATACTACAAGGGCACGTGAGTACAGGTGAGCAGGTTTTCATTAGGTAGCATAATCCATGTAAGAGCTGACACTCAGCCTGACTATCTTGGCTTTTTCCCCTCAGTGTCTTCGCTCCTCTCTCACGGATGGATGCAGAACTGATTCAGCAGCAGGCACCACCTTCCTATGGCCAGTTAATTGCTCAGGGGGCAATCCCCCCTGTGGAAAATTTTCCAACAGAGAGCCCTAGTGATGTGAGTGCATATGTGTAAATGATGTGTGTTTTTATATGTTTGTATTTGTATGCATTGTTTAGTGTGTCTTTATATATGTTCTTGTATGTACATTCTGTTATTTTTTGGGTGTATATATACATATATATATAGTGTGTGCCTACCTGTGTGTGGTATGTATAGCAAACTTGGAGGCACTATAGCTTCATGTCTCTTCCTTTTGTGATTATGTGCTTGTTAAAGGTCCAAAAAAGTTGCCAAGTCTACTCTGCACCATCAGTTAGAGAGTGGAAATTTTGTTTACTTTTTTAAAAATGGATCAAGTGTTTTGGTGAAGTGGTTAAGGGTCCTGTTTTTAAAGATGATTTTCATTGGGGATTTGAACAGAGGGCCTTTACTGCCATAGGCTGCAGCCTTACCTAATGTGCTGTCTTTTCTGTTGCTATATTAGCTGCTAGAATATAATCAAGTATTTACAAATCACTTAGCCACTGCTGGATTCAAAGCCTTTATTAATTCTAATTAATATTTATTACATCCTACACAGTACAGAGCTCATTACTCATTCAGGTAGAGGCAACACACTGAAATTGCTTGACGTCTATTGATCATAACTTCATGATTCAGCATCAGTTTAAAAAAGGAAAACACTTTTCCACCTGCTTTTTCACCCACTAATGGTTCGGAGCTCATATGGCAACATTTATGGTCCTTTTAATATGTACATATACAAACATATGAGCATCATATTTGGTAATTCATGGGGGGAGGATGTTTTGTTTAGAATGCTAAAAAGAAAAACCTTTACTTTACTACCTGTTACTTGCAATTTTATGAAGTCATCACCCTCTCCAAAGATGTTGTGTAAAGTCCTCCCTCTGTAATGCTTAAACTTCCAAGACTCCTTCCTGTTTGAAGGGAAGATAACAAATATTGTGGTATAAAAGCTCAAATAGCAAATGTGTCACAATCTGTTTATCTCATGCCTACTTGACAAGAGACCTATACTAACAAATAAAAGGAGGCTACAATGGCCAGTGTTCAGAGGCAACAATGGAGGTGGCTAGGACTGCATACAATTACATAAATAGATAATACATTTAAAGGTTGTTGGGTTTGTTTTTTGTTGCTTAAATGAAAATAAAGAACTGTAGTACTCTATCAAAAGGCCGCACCATCTTTTCCAGTTTCTGTGGATAGTGTAATGCAAATGTCCATGAATACTTTACTTATTTTTCTGGCATAAGCTACTGATTATCATCTGAAAAATAGAGCAGCAATATTATAGTGTATGGTGTAAAATAACATGCTCAACTGGTTTATCCTGGTAATCATAGCCAACATGGTACACTCCCTGGGATTGATGTAGCTATAGACCAGCTCTGATGTTTCTTCTTTGATTTATATGGGTTATGACCTCTCTCCTATGTCAAATGCCAGCATTATACGTGTAGTTTTGTATCATTGTCAGCCTTATCAAATTGCGATTCTGTACATTTTAAAAGGGCTCTATATAAACACATAACTATTTTTTTACAGAAGTTTTTAGTTAGTAAAGACCTTGCTTTTGGATAGAAGTTCACTAACTAAAAACCTCTGTAAAAAAAATATGCTGTGTGCTTATATAGAGCCCTTTTTAAATTTACCGAATCGCAATTTAATAAGGCTGTGTATGTCTAATTTGTGTATTTATTATATATAGCCACACAAATGTTGGTGTATACGTGTGTATGTGTGTTTATTTCTACTTGGTTATATCTCCGTATACCAATGTCTTTTCACACATGTTTTTTTTTTTTTTTTCCCTCACAGGGCTCTTTCATGGGAAATATTCGTAGTCTCTTGCAGCTTCTTCATCAAAACCCCCCTGTTCCTCCTGGCGCATCAAATGATGTTTCTACAAGACGACGCTATCCCCGCCCAATCAGACGCCTTCTCCGGCGTATGCGTCGCTGGGGTCTTCTACCCCCACGCACGCAGGGGTCCCAGGCTGAGCACCCTCTTGACCAGACGCTGACACCATCGGAAGGTGCATCCAATGCCAGTGACCCTCACTCCGCTCCTCTTCTACCTGTGAAGGCTCCTCTAGACACCCCGGACTCCCTTACCTCCCATACAACACAAACAGAAGACTTTGCTGTGCCCCAACACTCCACCCCGTCAGAGTCCACAAGAGGGCTGATGGGAATGATGCAGGCAGTGAGAGGAAGAATATTACATCCTCTGGGGGGAGAGGACCCTTTGGGGGTCAGGAGGGGAGCAGAGAGGATCAATGAGGAGGAGGATGAGCTGGAGAGGTTTGAGGAGGAAGATGAGATGTTGCTATTGCCGCTTGCAGAGGGGTTTGATGGGGCAGCAGGGGATGTGGGGCTAATTGCATGTTAATTGAACTCCTCCTCTCCGTTTTTATAACTTTGCACATGTAAAAGGTACCTCCACTCCCCCCTATCGTGTCTTCTCCCCTAACAATAGCAGCCAGGGGTGTGTGGAGGGTAGTCACAGCTAAGCACAGCATCCTAGTAGAGGGAACATGATGAGAAACATCAAGTAGGAAGTTAGATTGCTTCTGACTGTTATTAAGGTTGGATTATCATTCTTCTGAATGGTCATCACCTGTTGCTTTGAGCTTATGAGGTGGACCAACTTTCCTTACCAGTTCCCTCTGTGTCACTGTAGGAAGCTGTCACGCTGCTCAAGAATCTTTTATCATTTCCTCTTCTTGGCTGCCAGGAATTACAGATATAAAAAAATCTATTTTTCTATGAAAAAAATCCCTTTTAGATTATTTCTTACTTTCCTCACAGCACTTGAGGGTTTAATACCTGATGTTTTTAAGCATTCTCTTTGAAAGAGGATTTTAGCACAATGAGTATATAGTTGTGTGTGTCTGTGTGTGTGTATATATAATAAATATATATATATATATATACACACACACACACACACACAAGAACAGTGTTGCACTTGTGCCTTTCCTGCCACATCCTCGAGGTGCACTATACTTGTTTGGTGCCACTTGTGACAGTGGAAGGGTTCATGGGCATAAGGTTGGATGGTGTGATTGTTGAGATCTTGTAAATTATTTATTTTCTGTGATCATGTATAAAAAAAATAAATTTATAAATTCAGATCAATATAATTGTGTGAAAAGAACAGAATTATGCAAGAATAATGAGATAAACATACAAGGCATCTTGCTTTTTTTTTGGCTTCATTATTTATTATTCTACCTCTTCCTCTAAATTAATTGTGTCCAGTGGGTCTGTATCCAGACTGTATTTTCAAAAGATCTTATTTCAGTACAGGTAGATCAGTTACTACCAGTGATGACAACGGAATATCCTGAAAATGTGGCCTGGATCAGCCTCTGATGACTAAAATTGTGCAAGTCCCTGCTCTATTCACCCCAGACTGCATTATGTATTGTATATTATATGAAAGTTTGTATATGATATTAACTCTGCTTTACACCTTAAAGCAGGGGGTGGCAGCCTTGGGTAGTAATGTAGCCTTTGTCTGATTCAGTGTGCCCCTCCTCATGTGTGGCTCCAGCCCATGCACAGCTTTGAAGCAAGACCCATCATGATTGTCTCTGATATTTGGAGATGCAGCATTAAGTATATTAGTGTACAAATGTAGCAATGCTCAGTGACCAAACTGTACTGCAGAAGGGTTTATATAGCAATAATGTGACTGGTTCCCTGGTGGTCCAGCGGTTACGATTCAGTGCTTTCACCCCTGCAAACTGGATTTGATTCCAGTCAGGGAACCAAGAGGTCACACCACCCTGAAGCCAAGCAGGATTGGGCCTGGTCAATACTTAGATGGGAGACCACCTAGGAATACCAGGAGCTGTATGCTGTGGCCCACTGGAGAAGGAACTGGCAACCCACTCCAGTATCTCTGCCATGAATACCAAGTGGAACAGCATGGTGTCTGATAGTCCATGAGCCGGTTTCGACTGACCGACGCAAACCCACAACAACACAATGGCATTTAAATATGTGGCCCTACATTTCATCTTAAAATGCAGGCTGACAGTAGAAAATTATTTTTATTTTTAGATGCCACACCTTGTACATGTATTTATATCAGTGAAGACCTTAAAGGGAAATAGTTTTTCAAGCATTTAAAAGAACACATAGTAAACATTACAAACATTGCTTTTTGCATTACAAAATAAGAAGTAAAACCTGTTTAAACGTCTTTGAAACTAGCAGGAAATGTAGAAAGATTACTTTAATCTGTATATATCTTTGGCTGGCAGAGGACAAGCCCCCAAACGCAGTTAAACTTCCACTTTCTCTGATGCAACAACAGAAAAAAAAATCTTTCCATATCCCTTTAATTTTGCCTTTAATTTTACCAAAACCTTTATTTTACTAGGAACTTGCCCGTCAAAAATGACGGGATTTAAATTGTAAGGCTGGCAACGGTGTGTGCCTGGCGTTGTTTGTGTTAGTCATAAGCGTTGTGTATTTTGTTCGTTTTGCGCGCCTTGTGTTGCTGAGCCTCGTTGTGAAAATTTGCTATTTTTGGCCGCCATTTTTTTTCCTTGCAAAAAATTTGCTTGCAACCTCACTCCCAGGCTTTCTGTGTCTTCCCCTGTTCTGTGTGTGAGTGTTAGAATTTTTTGTACATGTGTGTTTTTTTTTATTTGTTTTTTAGATTTACGAGCTTGAACAGTGCTGGGCCCTACTAAAAGGGAACAAAATACAAAAGAAACAACTCTATTCTCATATCACCTGACAGCTAAAAACATCCTACTTAAATGTGATGGCTCTGGGGACCTGCCACTTACCCTTTATACTAAATGAAAGAAGACGAACTATAATTTATCCCTGTAATTTTGCCTAATGTGTGCCCTTTTTAATCAAAATTCCCAGTTTTGCATTGCTTTATTGCAGGTCTACATTTCATACATTGTTGTGTGTGTCATTTTTTTTCAATAGACACAAGTATGGTTTAAGTGTCCTGGCATTTTGTCAAGAGCTCTTGAAGGTTATATCAAAATATCCCTGGTGGGTGGGCCCTCTTAAAGGACCACAGTAGTTTGGGGGAAAACACTTCACATACTTTTGACATATTTAACAAACTAACTATACTAGGGGCCTCATTCAATTGCAATTTGGCCAATTGAATAGGGCTCTATATAAGCACAGAGCATTTTTTTTTTTTTTACGGAAGTTTTTAGTTAGTGAAGACATTGCTTTTGGATAGAAGTTCACTAAGTAAAAACTTCTGTAAACTCAATTGGCCAAATCACAATTGAATGAGGCCCAAGGTATGCCAGGAGATCTTGGACTGGGTCTTACTCTTCTACCATTTCTATAGTTGTGTTTATGTAGAGTAGTACTCTTGCAACATCATTGTCCATAGATTCACTGAAGATCTCTGTTCAAAGACAAAATGCCATTCTATCGTTTAAAGCAAAAATGAATACAATATTTAAGCTTTGTAAAAGGTTTTTGCATGCGGTCAAGCAATAATGTGACTGCTCAGTTGTCCTTTAAGAGCGGTGAAGAAAGTTGAAACCTTAACCTTTTTCATAACATATTAGAACGCAAACAGCTGCTGAAAAAGGAAGACCGGCTGTTAGGAATTGAAGATGATCTTTATATTGTACAACATATTTCTTTCAAGGGGGTATTTGTGAAATTGGTGAGTGCATTTTTTATTTATCTGCCACTCTGTTCCTTCTGTGGTCACATCACACTGCTTCTCATTTCCTACAGTCTCTGGATTCTTACGTCTCTATCTTCATCCTTGCCTCACCAACCAATCCCGGACCTTGCTTGTTCTTTTCTTTATATCTCAGTTTCACTCTTACCCATCTGGTTCTCTATTTCCATCTGCTTCCATTCATCACATGGCCCTAATATACTCTCTCATTTGCATTAGGAGTCCTGGGTCCCAGTTGGTTAAGCCATAATGCTTTGGTACAGAATTACTTAGATATGTGAAATGCCTTTGCAGCTGAATTGAAATTTCATTATAGTAAAATAATTTAAGGTTGTGAAACAAGAATATCCTCCAAAATACTTAGGCCTGTGCTCTTCAGGGACAGCAGAGAATGGGCTCAGAGATGGGTCTATTGGGTAATATTGTATATCGAAAACAATGCTTTTGCACATAACCATTTGCATTTTTTCTTTATATTCTTCCCCTCACCCGTTTCTCACTGTTGTCTTAGTCCTTTATTTGCACTTACATCTATTTTCTCTAAGTATCACTCTCTCTCCCACGTCTTATTTTTCTCTATATGCCTCTATTTCCCTTTTTCTAGAAGCTTGGCCCTTTTCGCACAACCTTGGTCCCTCTCTGTAAACCCTCTGCTTTCCTCTGTTATTAAATCTTGGCCCCCACCTCTCTCCAAATCGCTCTCTACACATTTATTTTTTTCTCTGGATTCCAAATAGCTTTCTGACCTTTCTGTCCTTAACCACACGTATCTCTCCCATCATTCCATAGTTTTGCTGCCAGACTTAGTCCACGTTTGCTTTTGTATGTATCCCAAGAACACCCTCTTTCTTCTCCACCCATCTCTCCAGTCTTAGTCATGTTTTGTACCTAGCCCTTCTCCCCAGACCTCTGCTTCCCCATCCATTTCCTTCCTCTTTCTTGCTTTGACTCCTCACACTTCACATTCCATTCCTTATGTTTCTCTTTTCCTTATCATTGTCACTCTCCTTCCACCAATTTAGTTTAATGCTCTCTGATCATGGCATCTCTTTTCCTGGGGTGTATTTAGGTTTTATGCTGCCGTAGGCTCCATTTATTACTACTACATCCCCTTTTCTATGTCCACATAAAATTACTAGACCATTATACAGTATATATAAATGTGTCTCTCCACATACCCTGTTCACTCTATCCTATCTATCTAGTTTCTAATGCAGGTTATCCAATCACAAACATTGTCTCAAAATAGCTCTGCACACTCTCCCATCACACACTTTCTCTCCTAATAGCTCAACAACCCCTCACATCACACACTTTCTCTCCAAGTATCTCTGTACTCTCTTTCTCCCATCGCTGTCCTAATCTCTCCATAATTCTCTGCACTCTCTCCCATCACAGCCTTTATTTCTCTTGATTTCTTCACCCTCCCATTGCAGTCCTTATATCTCTAAATTCCTCTGCACACACTGAGCCCTGCACTATTTCCCCTTGCTCTCTTTCCTATTGCATTCCTTTGCACTCTCTCCCTTTACACCTTCTCCATATTCCTCTGCACACTCTCTCCCATCACAACCCCTCTCCACACATTATTCTGCACTTCTGCATCACATTCCTCTGCACTCTCTTCAATCACAGGCCCTCTCCATATCCCCCTGCATTCTTTTCCATCACAGGCCCTCACTACATATTACTCTGCATCCTCTCCTGGCCATACCCCCCCTCCACATCTCCCTGCACTCTCCCATAACAACCACTCTCTACATATTACTCTAAACTCTCTTCCATCACAATCCTCTGCACTCCCACTCCCCAAAGGCACTCTCTCCCATGCATCCCCTCTTCATATTCCTCTGCACTCACAGCCTCTATTTCTCATGATTCTGCACTCCCATTGCAGTCCTTATATCTCCACATTCCTCAGCACTCACTCCTATCACAGACCCTCTCCATATTCTTCTGCACTCTATCCATTCCCCTGCACTCTCCCATAACAGCCCCTGTCTACATATAGTTCTAAACTCTCTTCCATCACAGGCCTTCTCTACATTCCTCTGCACTCTCATCCATAGCCCTCTCCACATTCCTCTTCACTCCTCCATTCTTCAGCTCTCTGGACTATCATCTCCCTCCCACTATATCCCCTCACTCTATTGCTCACCTGATCTATTAATGCTAATTGGATCATTAGTTCTAATTTCCCTTTTGTCCCTAATTGCTGTTGGGAAGAAGGTCCCTAATAACCCAATAAGCGTGAGTCCCCTGGCAATCTGGTTAACACCTGCACTGCCATGCTGGCACATGGCTGCTCAATGTGCTCTGTACCTCTGGGAATACTCCTGCAGCCATCAGATCTCTCACACAGGCATGTTAACGCTTTATGTGCTGGGACCCTTCAGGTGCATGAGCTGAGAGTGATGATAGGGAGATGAAGAGTATAGGAGGTTATTGAGTGTGACACTCAATAAGTAGGAGTGCCAGAGATGACACAAAGTAGGTGTAGTGCAGGAGGAGAGGGTGAGAAGGCTGGAATTAAGTCATTGTGATAATATAATACATATTGCATTGATTTGGTACATAAGTTAATATAAACATCACTTCTAATGAAATGGTTGTGCAGCTGTGTGCTGAGGGAGGCACTATGGCCTCTTGTGTAAATCAGCCACCTGTACCCCCAGGCACATGTGGGCAGCTAGAGAACAGACAAATCAATCCATGGTGGCAGGAGGAGGAGGAGAGAGGGGAATGGCAAAGGGTATCATGTGATATGCAAAAAAGGGAATCCCAGTGACATCACTCACTGATTTACATGTATAGCATCATCAGAGGGAGGGTCTCCCCAGCCCACAGTGTGTGTCTAATGGGGGATATTTAAATGGAGGGGAGGGACAGACCAGATGGGATTGAGCATCTGTCAGAGTGAGAGAGGGACAGAAGAAGGAGATAGGAATGAAAGTGGGGTACACAAGCAGGGACAGTATTATAGGGGTACACATATACAATACTAGCACTGAGTGGGGGGACACAGGCAGTACACAAGGATTGAGGATGACAGACAGCTACAGGTAGATGGCACAGATACTACATGATTATTACATGACAAGGGCACCAGGACTGGATGCTAGACTGCAGACCTTGGTGGTCTCTGGAAGGCTTTCTGTTTAACCTTTTGAGCAACTGGCTGGGTGAGTGTATTTGAAGTAGATATGTGTATATCAGAATGGGAAAAACTGTTTCTAACAACTGTTAGATAGATATATAACTGAACAACATTCACATAATGCACATGCTTATCATATATTGGCCATTATGAGTGTGATAGGTGATAATATGCAATAGTACATGAATGCTAATGATTTTGATAAATACTATATTTTAAAGCAGAGATAGTCAATTATTTATACAAAATGTATCAAGGTTGAGATGTATTTATGAAAATTAAGTCAAAGTCCTATTTTTACTGATACAGTCTGTTTTATTATATTGGCATTCAGAAAGGAAGTTTACATGTGAAGGATAATTAGGGAAAGGACACTGTAGACTATTTAATGGTTTGAAAGTCTTAGATGGGATATATGATAAATGGGGTTGGAGGGTCTGATTTGTCCCCGGGGGCACCAATTGATGATCCTGGTTTTGGAGAATTGTGGATGAGAAGTATTTTTTTTCTGTATTCACTGGTCTTAAGCTGTTACAGATGTGCTCCAGCTGTTTAAATGCAGCAAGTATTATTGTTTCTGTTTAGTTGCTATTTATCTGTCTGTGATGCTCAGTAACACCTAAAGGAGCCCACATACCAGGGAAGAGGAAATGCACCCTGCTTAGTGTTTGTGCACTTGGCCATCATCACGATTAATATTTATTACACAGTCGCAAGATTAAGAGTACCCAATTAACCTGCATAATTATTTTATAGTACACGAAGGGCTAATTATTACTGTGCAAATCTCTCTCTAACCTGTGCTAAACCTCTCTGACAGTAATGGGGTTCATCATTTAGAATGAATTGTAAGCTCTCAGAAGTAGGGACCCCTATTCCATTTGTATCGACATGTTTAAAATATCCTGTTATGTCTCTTGTATTTACTGTATTCAGTGTTTCCCTTTATATGTAGCACTGAGCAAAATGTTGGTGTTTTATTCAAATAACAGATACCAATTATAATAATCATTACAATAATAATCACTGATGGACCCATTCCCTTTTGCATTTAATCATTACTGTGCAGGACCCTCTAATTAGGGACCAGACTCCTCTCTGCCAAATAGATACCTACAGATCCCTTCAGTGCGAGAAAACACTCCCATGGTATCGATTAACCCCCTAAAAAAAAAATAGGCCCACTGAGTAGATACTGAAGGTTGCAAAAGTGTGTGATCCACAGATGAACCCCTCCACTGCCCCCCCTCTTTTTGGAAGATGGTCCATGTTCTGATTTGGGGAGTGAATGTCAGTGAGAATGTATAAATAATAAGGTCTATTTGTCCCAAAATGTCTTCACAGTATATTTTAGGATTCAACCTTTTCACTGTCTGGGGTAGCACGAAGAAGATGCCTGAGAGAGAAAATAAATCTCAATAAATCACAGAACATTTACAGGTAGGTTATCCAGCATGTCGGAAAAATGTATTCGAAACATGGTTCATGTGTTCTTCAATAAAGTCGATGTTTAGTTACTGTGGCACTAAAAGCATTTGTCAGACAGGCTACCACTCCTGTGCACTTGCCCCAGTGTGGGCAGAATAGGAGGAGGGCGGGTAATCCAGATTTGTCCTGGTTACTGATCAGAGATTTGCATCATCCTGGATTAGGTGGGAGTAGACATGTCATTATATAACACTGGAGGGGTAATAAGATCATTATGGGGCTGAGGTGTGATTGTGTAACACTGCCGTGCTAATAAGGTCAGAGGTGTGATTCCATAACAGTGACAGGCTAAAGAAAAGTATAAAAAGGTTAAGGGATATAAATATACCTTTGCACTTGTGTCCAACAGAAAGAATTCAAGGCGGTGCTATTAATGGTTAATGCGATTTTGAGCTCTGTATCATGTAAGAAGTTTGGAGATATGCAAATTCTGTGTATCCCTCTCTTGGGATTTACCCTCACATGACAGATTCCAAGCTCCCCCTACCTGAGATAGTCTGTGTGCTGCATTTTCTAGGATAAAACATCACTGTTTCCAGAGATTGGCGGGAGGCACCGAGAGGTCTGATTTATGTATCTCTGATTAAATATAATTGTTCTTTTTTGTCAACAGATTCTAAGATGACATTAAATAAGAGAGAGAAGTTGGGGGTCCTAAAGCACCGTGGCAGTCTTCCACTTCCTGGGGATGCTCAGCGGAGGGGGAGTATGCCCCTTCCGTATAAGCACCAGCTGAGACGGGCACAAGCAGTGGATGAGCTGGACTGGCCGAGTGTTAATTCTGGGTCATCTGATTCAGTTCAGTCCACAGACAGCAACCCAGAGCTAGGGGTCTACAAAGTAATGATGCTTGGGGACCACGGTGTGGGAAAGACTACCCTGGCCGGGATATTCAGTGGTCTTGAGGACACCTTTCCACATGAAGCAGAACATCCAGGTAAGGCCGGGGTGAATGGAAAGTGACCGTCAGGTGTGGAGATCAGTTTGGACATTTAACCTTACCAGATTTTTTTTCTGTCAACCCAGAGGATACATACGAGAGGAATCTGCTGGTGGATGGAGAGAAGACATCATTAATGGTGTATGATATCTGGGAACAGGTGAGCAGGATACACCAACCACTGCAACTTACAATCTTACCTAGCTGGGTAATAATATGTCTCTTAGAGATTGCAGCTATGAAATATGTAGTTTGTCCTTCCCAGAAACCAAATGATTCTATGGGATATGGTTTATGTCCCTTCTAGAAACAAAAGGTGACATAAACCAAAGGAACTATGAGATATGAAATCTGATACTCACAAACATGGTAACAAGAAACTAACTAGTGTCTACTTCCTCCATGTCATGGCACAAACTTCAGGTAGTTGTGACATTATATTTATAACCCCTCCTTCAAGTTGACATGATAGGCAGGATATGGTTAATTTCGTCCCGGAAAGTTATATATTTGATTAAAGATCTATATGAGTCTATGCAATTTTAGCTTGACCATTGTTTCCCTTTCAGTCTGGCCCACGGAGTTGGATGCAGGACAACTGTCTGAAGATGGGTGATGCTTTCCTTCTTGTGTTTTCTGTGACGGATCGTAGTAGTTTCCAGAGCCTCCCTGGCCTACTGCTCCATCTGCGCACTGCACGACCACACCGCCATATTCCCATTATCCTTGTGGGCAACAAGGGTGACCTAGCCCGCTCCAGAGAGGTCAGCATGGAAGGTATTGTCATACATAGGAATACACAAAAAAACATTTACAAGCCAGTGCATGAAAACTACAGCACATAGCATTAAGACCTAGGCTTAGGTACAGATAGTGCCATTTCCTTTATACAAGGTTTTTTACCACATAAAATAGCCACACCTATTATGTAGAAGTTAAGAACAGGGACTTCAGCAACAACACACTCCAAATATATGAATAAATTAATCAAACCCTTGCTGAAAGTGCCTATTTTCCACTGAAACCTCAGTATGTATGCAAGCGAAACTTGATTACTTTCTTCAAATATTTGAAGTGCTCTGTACAGGAGAGGCTGGTTTCCTGAGAGACGCAACACAACAAAGAGCAGTCCCAGTATAGGAAATGTTGTATTCAACCTTTCTTAATTTTGTTTTTTGGATTTGGATTTGATGCCAGCTTTAGCACTGCCAGACACATGGGTCACATGCATGTAAATCTTGAAGGCTTCCTCTGTGGCCACATTATTATTATTATTGTTATTATTATTATTTTTTTTTGGGGGGGGGGGGGCAGATCATGCCCCTGTTCCTCAGCACAGCACAGAGTATTTCTGCCTCCATATAACATATCACTTCCTTTTCCTTCACAAATCATTTCACCCCATTTATTTTAGTTCATTTTTTCAGTATTGATTTTTCCACTTGTGCTATTTTTTTCATTTTAGGGACTTGGGGGCAGCATATACCACCCTTTAAGTAAAACATGTTGACTCATTACTCTAAACGGGGCTCCAATTTTCACTATCACACTATCTGGTTAAATGTCAAATAGCCTCTCATTCTATGACTTTCTCTCTCTTACTCAGAGGGGCGATCTCTGGCAGTCATGTTGAGCTGTAAGTACACAGAGACAT
This sequence comes from Discoglossus pictus, assembly GCA_027410445.1. NCBI lineage: Eukaryota > Metazoa > Chordata > Amphibia > Anura > Alytidae > Discoglossus > Discoglossus pictus. The sequence continues at coordinate 383,305,779 of CM050163.1, forward strand.
CAGCTGCTCTTCACCACAATACCCAGGAGTTGCTGGAGGGGGTGGTGAGACAGATCCGTCTGCGGAGACAAGAGGGAGAGCGCAGCCCACAGCAGCCAGCCCTCCTAACCCCAGTGCGCAGGGAGAGCCTTACCAAACGAGCCAGGCGTCTTCTGCAAGGACTTATGGGAAAACACCGTGGTTTCTTCAAGCAGAGATCAAAGTCCTGCCATGACCTGTCTGTGCTGTGACCCTTAAAGACAAAACAGACTGACAACATGGACCAGTGGAGCTACTTTATGTGAACTCAGAACTGACCAGGGATCATATTATCAACCTGAGAACTGACCAGGTGACCATATTAATCATTTAACCCCTGATTGGCTATGTCCACAGAGGGTCACCATAGACTCATCTAACCATTGATTTGACCCCATAACAACTGGGACATAGGAGACTGAGATGAGTACTATTGACTCAATATGACAAGTAAAAGTCATTTAGATTGTCTCTGCCCAATGGACTTACACGACCATGTAATCCAAAGGCCACAAACTGACCGAGCTGTAGCATTCTTGGGACTTCAATGATCACTTGGGCCAGACCTCCTTACTGCACCACATGTGCTACAGCCAAATGCCTTTCAAATAGCTGCCGGCTCATAGCTCAGTGCCCCCTACATCCACAACTAATTATCTGTCGTATCTCATGTTCTTGCATCCAGCCCTATACATAATACATTACACTATGATCCCGCCTGGAACAGTTCCTGAGGTCCTAGTGAGCCTGGACGCAGCAGTTGAGATTTCCTACTGTGGTGCAGAGAGGGGACTGTAACCCAGATAAAGGTATCACCTACCAGTTTGGTGAGAGGTGAAAGAAGAGCCTGTTATGGGGAACCTGGACAGAAATGTAAATGACACAATATACTGTGAATCTAGATCGGTTAAAGGATTTTGGTTTGCACCAGTTTACATGTGGGTTGGTAATCATTTCATTGTGGGGTTTGATATTTTGCAGCTCGTCATATGAAATGTTATAATGAATCAAGAAATAAATTCATATTGTTGGAGTTGGTAAATTTGTATTTTGCACAGGATGGTGGTACCTGATCTAAAGTAATGTATTGAGGCTGGCGAACCGTGCAGAATTGAGGAGGAGGGCTGCAGAGTAATATGTATCACGGAGGGGAGTGTATGTGAGGTTTCTATATAGACTGCAGAGCTTATATAGAAGCCAATGTCGGGTTTGTGAGGTGGATAGGTTTTTAACAAAGTGTATTCTGACATGGTAGGTAGCAACATACAAAATGTGAGGCGGTGGGCTGCATAGTACTATGTGTGTACTTGACATGGCAATTTGCAGTATATTTGATATGTGGAATGATGACGATTATCTGAAAGATAAAGCACATAATTACATGAGAGTGCAGTGTGTATGTGATATAGAGGGGAACTGTGCAGTTGTTGCGATATGGATGGGTACAGAGCAGGGAGTATATGAAAAGGAGAGCAGTACATTATATGAGATGGGAAGTTGCAAGGCAGGTTCCAGTCCAACACTCCTGCACATATACAATGTGTATGGTAGAAGGGCTACAGAGCAGTATATATGGTGGAGGGGAGGGGTCCAGAGCACGTTGTAAAGTGGAGGGCTGGAGAGTCTCTTATCCTGTTCTCTCCCATCTTGTTAGTACCTCTTTGTATACACCTTTCTCCCTCTCAGCCCTCACCCATTTCTCTCTGCCTAAGCCTTAAAAGGAGAAATTAATCTGTACAGCCTCCGTTGCTATGGAGACCACAAGTCCACCATCCTGCACTGCTCCCCCCTGTATCTGGGGGAGACGTTACCATGGAGACTGATACTCATAAAATGCACCCCTCCATTCCACAGCACAGGCTATTGTGATGGGAGCGAGAGGAACACAAAGAACCAAATGTTCCTGCATGCAGTCATCTCAAGGCCTCACATACTGAGTGTATACGCAATAAGCTATACATGCACATGCAGCACAGGAGGAGAGTGGAAAAATACATCTCTTGCAGTGAAAGGGTTAATCATGGTTTAAATTAACTCTGCCAAAGAAATATTTTGCTCAGAGTAACTCCAAACTACCTATATACAGTGGATATAAAAAGTCTACACACCCCTGTTAAAATGTCAGTTTTCTGTGCTGTAAAAAAATGAGACAAAGATAAATCATTTCAGAACTTTTTCCACCTTTAATGTGACCTATAAACTGTACAACTCAATGGAAAAACAAACTGAAATCTTTTAGGTGGAGGGAAGAAAAAAAAAAGAAAAAAAATGTGGTTGCATAAATCTGCACACTTTCTTATAACTGGGGATGTAGCTGTGTTCAGAATTAAGCAATCCCATTCCAAATCGTGTTAAATAGGAGTCAGCATACAAATGCCATCATTTAAAGTGCCTCTGATTAACCCCAAATAAAGTTCAGCTGCTCTAGTTGGTCTTTCCTGAAATGTTCTTAGTCGCATCCCACAGCAAAAGCCATGGTCCACAGAGAGCTTCCAAAGCATCAGAGGGATCTCATTGTTAAAAGGTATCAGTCAGGAGAAGGGTACAAAAGAATTTCCAAGGCATTAGATATACCATGGAACACAGTCAAGTGGAGAAAATATGGCACAACAGTGACTTTACCAAGAACTTGAGCTCCCTCCAAAATTGATGAAAAGACGAGAAGAAAACTGGTCTGGGAGGCTACCAAGAGGCCTACAGCAACATTAAAGGAGCTGCAGGAATATCTGGCAAGTACTGGCTGTGTGGTACATGTGACAACAATCTCCCGTATTCTTCATATGTCTGGGCTATGGGGTAGAGTGGCAAGACGAAAGCCTTTTCTTACGAAGAAAAACATCCAAGCCAGGCTACATTTTGCAAAAACACATCTGAAGTCTCCCAAAAGCATGTGGGAAAAGGTGTTATGGTCTGATGAAACCAAGGTTGAACTTTTTGGCCATAATTCCAAAAGATATGTTTGGCACAAAAACAACACTGCACATCACCAAAAGAACACCATACCCACAGTGAAGCATGGCGGTGGCAGCATCATGCTTTGGGGCTGTTTTTCTTCATCTGGAACTGGGGTCTTAGTTAAGATAGAGGGAATTATGAACAGTTCCAAATACCAGTCAATATTGGCACAAAACCTTCAGGCTTCTGCTAGAAAGCTGAACATGAAGAGGAACTTCATCTTTCAGCATGACAAAGACCCAAAGCATACATCCAAATCAACAAAGGAATAGCTTCACCAGAAGAAGATTAAAGTTTTGGAATGGCCCAGCCAGAGCCCAGACCTGAATCCAATTGAAAATCTGTGGGGTGATCTGAAGAGGGCTGTGCACAGGAGATGCCCTCGCAATCTGACAGATTTGGAGTGTTTTTGCAAAGAAGAGGGGGCAAATCTTGCCAAGTCAAAATGTGCCATGCTGATATACTCATACCCAAAAAGACTGAGTGCTGTAATAAAATCTAAAGGTGCTTCAACAAAGTATTAGTTTAAGGGTGTGCATACTTATGCAACCATATTATTTTATTTTTATATTTTTTCTTCCCTCTATCTAAAAGATTTCTGTTAGTTTTTAAAGGTGGAAAAAGTTCTGAAATGATTTATCTTGGTCTCATTTTTTACAGCACAGAAACCTGACATTTTAACAGGGGTGTGTAGACTTTTTATATCCACTGTAGATGGAATACTTTATCCTGACCTTAAATTCAAACCCTAAAACCTCCTCATATTATATACCATAAGGTTTCATAGATTTCAAAATCCTCATTACCAATGATTGGCAACCAGATGCACTTGCCCAAGGAGACCAGATGTTCATGTTGTTCCTTTTAGGGGACTGTCCCTAGATTCAGGAAAAACTTGCACCTAGCAAAGTCCCCACTTAGTACCTCCCTAATAATTTTTGATCTTACAAATGGAGCTTTAAAATTACCACTTGAGCATTATATTTATATTGTGCTCTTTTAAAGAGCTTGAATAGATGATAGGCAATTAAAAAAAAAAAGTTTAACATAAATGTAGTCTTTAATATCTATTACATTCAGTGTTGCTTTAATACTGTCAGACATTTTGCCTAACATAATTAGGAACATGTGAGGGACAGTGTATTCAAATAACCTCTCTATTCAGTACTCTTGAAAGTGACACCACAAAGTACTCAGAAATAAGAATGAATAGCCAGTGAACCCACTTAGGCTACAGGCAGACTATTTATCTAAGATGGAAGCCTCCATAACACAAGCACTTCTGCAAAATGTAAGATTTTTTTTTGTAAAAATACTTTGTAGATGTACACACAATAGGTGCACAATTCTCCATATGAACATCTACAATAGATTTCCAGGCTTCTATCTATTAGAAAACAGGAGCCAGAGAAAGTAGGACATGGGCAGGGCTGAAAACAGGATATTGTACTTAATTGTGGGACTACCTTAAATAGAAGACTTTGGAGAGGGTAAGAAGGACAGAAGGGTTTTCCTGAAGTATGGACATTTTCCCCCAGACAAACTGTAACAATTTTTTTTAAGCAAAATAGATTAAGTGATCAAGTAAGATATGATAAGGGAGGTTTGAGACATTCTACTTCTATGCTATTTAGACTTTATATAAAACGTAGGATTGAATGTTAGATAAGAGAACATTCTGTTATACTGTGAATTATAAATCAGTGACGCTGCATTAGGTGTGAGACACTGCTCTCAGATATGAGTCAGACATTTTTTTAAACCAATTTCTCTTTAAAGTATATGTTACCTGCTACCTTGAAGTACTTAATATTGCTGGCAAGTTAAAGCATAAATGATGGTAGAGCATGATGTTTCAGAACACGTTTGTGCTTGTCTCAATCAGCATTGGTTATAATTCTGCAGGTTTGATAGAAGACACCATAGAGATTAGCTGTACCAAGAGTTTAGTATGTACATCATCAACAGGCCCTGTCCGAATGCGGGTTAATCAGTGGCTAAAATAGCTTAATATCCTGACTGGTTAATCTTATCAAAGGGTCACTAATTAAATTGACTAATACATAGGGAGTGCCATGAGAGCAGAATGGTTAGTCAACAAAATATTACATCATTAGACTACATATAAATAATTTCTAAAAAGAAATGTATTTTGAACAAACCACAAAAGATTGATAGATATACTAGTCCAATCAGTTTCATAATTAAATATCCCTCCACTTGTTCCTTGCAGGTAAAGAAAAATTGATAACTGCTCCCCCATCTCATAGTGGACTTAATAGGTATCGCGGCGGTGGTGGGCACTAGCAAGGAAAATGTTAAACCAAGTTGTCTCCCATCAGCACAACGTTAATCAACACAGCTATTCAAATCAAGTGCACATCTCCCACGTACTATTTATTTCCCATGTAAATGTCCTCATATCAGGACACACACACTCGCTATACCAGTGGTTCTCAGCAGCTGGTCCCTGAGACCTAATCTGTTGCTCCTCAGGGGCGAGGAGAGCCTAGCACTTTATACAAACCATCACCATTAGTCATAGTTATAGAGGAATTTATAAGCAGTTAAACTGTACTCTCTTTAAATCAGTGCAAATGAAGATGAACATTCACAACCTTATTAAATTGCGTTTCGGTAAATTTAATAGGGCTCTATTTAAGCACACGGCATATTTTTTTTACAGAAGTTTTAGTTAGTGACCTTCTATCCAAAAGCAAGGTCTTCACTAACTAAAAACTTGTGCAAATAAAATATGCTATGTGCTTAATTAGAGCCCTTTTAAATTTACCGAATCGCAATTTAATAAGGCTGTCAATAAGTCACACAAAGTACCACCCTGTTAAACATGTTCTGGATCTCACAGCTGGTCCCTGTGAGATTTGGAAGATGACCACCCACTCTACAGACCTAAAGGTTTGAGAACCACTGCAGAAAGTAAAGCAAACAGATGTAGAAGGCACTGCATATTGTTATTCCTATGGATATTGATGTGTTGGTCACATTGCACCTTGGGGGGAGTATACTGCAAATCTGTTGCCCTAGGCCGGTGCCTTGGTTTTCACTTAACCCTCTCCTGCCCAATCAGTAACATCAGGATTTACAGCTCTCTTGCAGAGAAATTCTTAATTTTTTCCTGTCTGCATCTATGGTCTCAGCAGCCAGAGTGTATATATAGATTGGGAAGGCCGAGGGGATCCTCACAGCGCATGATATGCCCACACTTCTTGGCAGCAGTAGCAGTACACCAGCGGCATGGGAGAGGAGGAAGCTGTCTGTCAAGCTGGCAAGACTACCGCTGCTCATGCATGGGCTGTATGTGACTTGCACAATCTCAGGAGCCAGGGATGTAGCTAGTACAGCAGGTGCATACACCCAGGGCCCACTACAAGGTAGGGGCACGCTGCTACCCCCAGTTTATTTGTTGGATTTCTGACAACAGTTCGAGAAAGATGTGATGGTCCCCCCAAAAAAAAAATATTTTAGACCATCACGATCAGCAAAAATGGATGACATATAGAATATTCAGAAAAAGTCCCACAATGAGACATTTCCAATTGCTTATTTATAAATCTTGTATAACATGTTTATTGTCACTAAATCATGAGCTGATAATAAGACATGCAATTTCAGAGGAGTGGCTCTTTTAAACAGAATAATACATCCTGATAGAAGTGATATTTTCACATAAGACGATCCCCTATAATGACTGACTTTGATGTGCAGCATCTGTCTTGGTAAGCAGAGCATCCTCTGGAGCAGAGAGCCTGCCCACACAGCTAATGCTACCTGAGATGAGAGACCTTATTAACCCTTTAAGTGGCAAATTACATTTCAATGTTTTTGGTAAATCAAAAGGAGCTGAACTCGTTAATGCTAAAAGGGTTAATTAGACATAAAGCAGGTCAATCCTACGACACTGACTTCTCCCCTGTATGTCCAACTAGACCACACACACCCTCCTTTTTCCACACAGCACCATTTTCTAACCTGCCAATTCCTTCAGCTGTACCCCACACTGGCCTGTGTTTTCAGGCGGGGTTTCATCAACTGTGCCCACGCTGGCCTGTGTTTTCAGGCGGGGTTTCATCAACTGTGCCCACGCTGGCCTGTGTTTGCAGGAAGGGGTTTCATCAGCTGTACCCACACTGGCCTGTGTTTTCAGGCGGGGTTTCATCAACTGTGCCCACGCTGGCCTGTGTTTGTAGGAGGGGTTCATTTGCTGTGCCCACACTGGCCTGTTTGTAGGAGGGGTTCATCAGCTGTGCCCACACTGGCCTGTGTTTGTAGGAGGGGTTTTATCAGCTGTGCCAGCACTGGCCTGTGTTTGTAGGAGGGGTTCATTTGCTGTACCCCACATTGGCCTGTTTGTAGGAGGGGTTCATCAACTGTGCCCACATTGACCTGTGTTTGTAGGAGGGGTTCATCAGCTGTGCCCACACTGGCCTGTGTTTGCAGGGTTTCATCAGCTGTGCCCACACTGGCCTGTGTTTGCAGAAAGGGTTTCATCAGCTGTGCCCAAACTGGCCTGTGTTTGTAGGAGGGGTTCATCAGCTGTGCCCACATTAACCTGTGTTTGCAGAAGGGGTTAATCAGCTGTGCCCACATTGACCTGTTTGCAGGGTTTCATCAGCTGTGCCCACACTGCCCTGTTTACACAGGAAGGGGTTCATCAGCTGTGCCCACACTGGCCTATTTGCAGGAAGGGGTCCATCAGCTGTGCCCACACTGGCCTGTGTTTGCAGGGTTTTATCAGCTGTGCCCACACTGGCCTGTTTGCAGGAAGGGGTTTGTTGGCTGTGCCCACACTGGCCTGTTTGCAGGAGGGGTTTCATCAGCTGTGCCCACACTGGCCTGTGTTTGCAGGGTTTCATCAGCTGTGCCCACACTGGCCTGTGTTTGCAGGGTTTTATCAGCTGTGCCCACACTGGCCTGTGTTTGCAGGAAGGGGTTCGTTGGCTGTGCCCACACTGGCCTGTTTACACAGGAAGGGGTTCATCAGCTGTGCTCACATGGGCCTGTTTGTAGGAAGGGGTTCATTGGCTGTGCCCACACTGGCCTATTTGCAGGAAGGGGTCCATCAGCTATGCCCACACTGGCCTGTGTTTGTAGGAGGGGTTCATCAGCTGTGCCCACACAGGCCTGTTTGCAGGGTTTCATCAGCTATGCCCACACTGGCCTGTGTTTGTAGGAGGGGTTCATCAGCTGTGCCCACACAGGCCTGTTTGCAGGGTTTCATCAGCTGTGCCCACACTGGCCTGTGTTTGTAGGAGGGGTTCATCAGCTGTGCCCACACTGGTATGTGTTTGCAGGAAGGGGGTCATCAGCTGTGCCCACACTGGCCTGTGTTTGTAGGAAGAGGTTCATTGGCTGTGCCCACACTGGCCTGTGTTTGCAGGAAAGGGTTTATTGGCTGTGCCCACACTGGCCTGTGTTTGCAGGAAGGGGTTTATTGGCTGTGCTAACACTGGCCTGTTTGCAGGAGGGGTTTCATCAGCTGTGCCCACACTGGCCTGTATTTGCAGGGTTTCATCAGCTGTGCCCACACTGGCCTGTATTTGCAGGGTTTCATCAGCTGTGCCCACACTGGCCTGTATTTGCAGGGTTTCATCAGCTGTGCCCACTGGCCTGTGTTTGCAGGAAGGGGTTCATCAGCTGTGCCCACACTGGCCTGTATTTGCAGGGTTTCATCAGCTGTGCCCACACTGGCCTGTATTTGCAGGGTTTCATCAGCTGTGCCCACTGGCCTGTGTTTGCAGGAAGGGTTTCATCAACTGTGCCCACACTGGCCTGTGTTTGCAGGAAGGGGTTCATCAGCTGTGCCCACACTGGCCTGTATTTGCAGGGTTTCATCAGCTGTGCCCACACTGGCCTGTATTTGCAGGGTTTCATCAGCTGTGCCCACTGGCCTGTGTTTGCAGGAAGGGTTTCATCAGCTGTGCCCACACTGGCCTGTGTTTGTAGGAGGGGTTTCATCAACTGTGCCCACACTGGCCTGTGTTTGCAGGAAGGGTTTCATCAGCTGTGCCCACACTGGCCTGTGTTTGTAGGAGGGGTTCATCAGCTGTGCCCACACTGGCCTGTGTTTGTAGGAGGGGTTTCATCAACTGTGCCCACACTGGCCTGTGTTTGCAGGAAGGGGTTCATCAGCTGTGCCCACACTGGCCTGTGTTTGTAGGAGGGGTTTCATCAACTGTGCCCACACTGGCCTGTGTTTGCAGGAAGGGGTTCATCAGCTGTGCCCACACTGGCCTGTATTTGCAGGGTTTCATCAGCTGTGCCCACACTGGCCTGTATTTGCAGGGTTTCATCAGCTGTGCCCACTGGCCTGTGTTTGCAGGAAGGGTTTCATCAGCTGTGCCCACACTGGCCTGTGTTTGTAGGAGGGGTTCATCAGCTGTGCCCACACTGGCCTGTGTTTGCAGGAAGGGGTTCATCAGCTGTGCCCACACTGGCCTGTTTGCAGGGTTTCATCAGCTGTGCCCACACTGGCCTGTGTTTGCAGGAAGGGGTTCATCAGCTGTGCCCACACTGGCCTGTGTTTGCAGGAAGGGGTTCATCAGCTGTGCCCACACTGGCCTGTTTGCAGGGTTTCATCAGCTGTGCCCACACTGGCCTGTTTGCAGGGTTTCATCAGCTGTGCCCACACTGGCCTCTTTGCAGGGTTTCATCAGCTGTGCCCACACTGGCCTCTGTTTGCAGGAAGGGGTTCATCAGCTGTGCCCACACTGGCCTCTGTTTGCAGGAAGGGGTTCATCGGCTGTGCCCACATTGACCTGTGTTTGCAGGAAGGGGTTCATCAGCTGTGCCCACACAGGCCTGTGTGTCCTCAGGAGGTGTTTCCGCAGCTGTTACTCATAGTTTACACTGATATTCTCATACCTGCCCATCAGTTTAGACACCTTTATTCCAGTTATTGCAGCTCTTCTTTAACACAACTGCACCTCACTGGCCCCATCTCTAATCACATACAATGAGAGCAAAATGATTATTTGGAAAAATTCCTAACTAGTACTGCCACCAACTGGTCAACAGCAGTACTGAGGTTTAAACAACATACCTATAAAGTAGTTTACATGTACTCCAGAGACCAAACACACACAAGCATACTATTGTCTGGTCACAGGGATAGGGAGCCATCTTAGAACATGCATAAAAGTAGAGAAAAATTACACACTGTTTTTTGTGATCTTCATGTTTAGATGAGGTAAGGGGTTAATGAAAACCTTAACCAACCAACAAAGTGTAATGGTTTACTCTTCTGAAGAAAACTAGTTATATGGTACATGGAAGTTTCCGTGTTTTCCCGTTCTGTAATCTCACACATGCTGCTTATATCAGAAACACACATTACATGGAGTCATTATTTACACATAGACCGACTCCCCTTACATTGCTGCATTATTGGAGCTGGCTCCGATTAGCCACAAGGAATTATACATTTTTTGCCAACTTGGTTGGATTTTGCGGGGAGTTCCTTCTCAAAACGAATTCCTGGAAAACTGAACTTTATGGACAGTTGCATATACTACTGATTCTCTTCTATCAGATGAATGCATAATCCATGAAACTGCTATATACAAATACAGCCTTTAATATTGAATAATTATTTTCCATGTTACTTTATTCGTCCATTCCTAATAAAAGCCCAGGAGGTGCTACATATTCAGAGGAGATCTCTTTTCAGTTCTGTTGAAAGACTACCACTTGACATACGTTATTGTAATACAATAAACTTGATAAAAGAACTCCCTAGGACAACCCACCCCAGCAAACTGCAGGCAGACAAGAGGATCAAGATAGAACCCCATAAAGGAAGCAGAGTCAGCGAAACACGCGTTTATGTTCTTGGCTTGCATAGCTCCTACTGATAGTATATTGCACACTTTATAACAAGGTGATGTTTCTCTGAGCAGCAGACTGTCGTTTAAAAAGGACAATACACCTTTTATTCTTTTATCATCCTTGACAAACTGCCTTCATTTTGCACAACAAATAGTATGTACACTTCTACAGTACATTCAACACGAGCTGGTAAACAACCAGAACTCTCTGCCATTTTTTTTAGTAAGTAAAATATTTTTGTTATACAGACTGGCTGATACATTGATTTATGACCATACCAGATTGTGTAAATTGCCGTCACCCCAATGGCAAGTCAGTCCATCAGACTGGCCATAGCCTGGAGATGCCAGGGACCTTTTCTTCACAGACTCTTGGAATAGATAGATCAGCATCCCTTACACAGATGCTACAAACACTTGTCTCCCAAAATTGGGCTGAGAATTCGGTGCAGTATTGGCTTTTACAGGAAGTCCGATTCCAGCTGGTGCCTGGGTACTATTATTCTGGTACTAAAATGGCAGAAGCACAGATAATCCTACAGAAATCACGTGGGCACAGTGCCCAGAGGAGTGCCATTGCAGAAAACTTTGACCACACTCTGTAAATTGGTAGATGAACAGGAGGTAACACTCTAGCCCTTGGAGGTGTTATTTCAAAAGCAATTGGCTGATAGAATAAGCAAGCACATATATTGCCCCAAGGCGTGACCTGCTCTGCACATGCCACAATAGTGATCTTGTAGGTTGATTAGGGCCTTCATTTGTAATACATCCTCTTTATTATGATAGTCCTGCTATTAATGACCGATAGTAGGAACCAGAAGGAAATGAGTATCTTCTGTGCATGATGGTTACCCCGTGTACTATTTTCCAAAACATTCTTCCTTCTACTACTTTCACAATTGGAAGTCAGTAACCACTAAAAGGGATTCATTGCTATGTATGGAGTAGGTTATCTGGTTTTAGTGTTGCTTGTGGGTAGTTTACAGATATTATTATTATAGTTTATTTATAACGCGCCGACATATTCCGTAGCGCTGTACATAAATTAGGTTCAGACAATGATAAATACAGATGCACATTTAGCAAAGGAAGGAGGGCCCTGTCTTTGAGCTAGGAATCCAATGTCCATGGTGAATTCCCAAAGTACAAAGGATAGAAACTTGCAGACTTAGACATAATTATTAATGAAGAGCAACTCTTTCCTGTTAACTATTGTTTGACCCTCTGGAAATGTAAACAAAGAAATAAACTGAGCTATACAATTGGAGAGTGTGTGTGAGATATCCCTGCTTCAGGGGTAAGAGATCTGAGTGCTTCTCTCATTTTTATTCTTTTAATGCAACACCTTGAGAATCCTTTTTTTGCTTAGTCTAAACAAAATCTTTAGGACAAATGGTCTTGCAGATGTGTGCATACAAATGTACACACACCATACTTAACAGGGTGACACCAGGAATAACCCAATTAGGAAATCTGTTAAATCATAAATTTTATTTCACTTTCCTATTAAATAAAAAAAATCTTTAACAAAGTATCTGGCAATAGAAAATTCTGGTCAGATCTGCCCCAGTCATTAAATCCCTGCTACAATAAGAAAAAGAATGGAGACATCCAAAATTTCAAGGAAAGTGACAGGACTGAGGGCACGTCCCATGTCAAACTGAAAATGTATTCTTCTTCAAACACCACTTTTCACAAGTTTTTTTTAATGTCTTTCCCCCGCATCTCCAGCATTAACTCACTTACCCCAAGCTCCTACATCCTCCGAAACCACTTTAGAAAAGAAATCTGAAAATACATAATATACAAGTGGTGGAAGATTCTGGCCAAATGCAATTTCCTGTTGTCTACATCAGCCCAGGAGGCTGTTAAGGGTAGATGTGTACTGATACTTACCTGTCCCCACAATGCTGCCCTACTAACCTTCAGCACAAGTAACTTTTCTGAAAAAGAGAAAGACCAGCCACCTTACAGTACTTGTTGACAATTTTGGCTGTGAGGCAGACTTTATCTTTCTGCAGTTGCAAAGTTACCCCAAGTGCCAGAAGGAACAAGGACAGATATCCAGTTAACATCTGTTAAAATGTGCTATTCTATGATTTAGGCTTCTTAATAATGATAAACAACGCACATTCTTGCAAGCCTGCTGGCTTCTGCTATGCCCGAGACAAACAAATCTGCTTTATCAGCAGTCATTGTGAAAAAGGCAGATTTGTGCTGCTTGAGGAAAAGCAGAAGTCAGAAAAGTTATCAAACAGATCTTAATGCATGGCGATTTAAATAAAATCTTTAAGTTAAAATCTCTGCACACAAAAGGTAGATTTCCACTGGAATCTACCTACTGCACCACATTGTGTTGCACCCAGGAATGTGTAATATATATGTAGGTACAATCCACACATTTCTGTACTCGACAAGCAGCTCCTCCTCCGCATGGACAGGGACACCAGTCACAGCATTCTCCAGCAGGAAATTAGTTCAGTTAATGAGATGCACAGTAGGGACACAATGAATGTACAAATCACAAAAGGAAAAAATGACATACAAAAAAAGGTCTCTGTGATGTCCTGTACTGACCAAAGAAAGGGGAAACTTAGGACAAATCTCCAGTCACAGTATTGGACATATTTACAAAACGCTGCTTTCCAAAGGTCTCTGGTGCAGTGACATCAAGTCTACAATAATCCTGAACCTTTAAGTCCTCACAGATATTTCAGCAAGACAGGGTTAACTATCAGGACATCAAACGTAGAATTGTGTGAGGGGCATAGCACCGTGGTGGATTCTGGAGAAGATTCTGGAATTATTTGGAGAGCAGCAAGTCTGTCTTTTACCTGAAATGAGCAAGAGAGAGCAATTAGATGACAGATAATTACCTTCAGTTTACTGGGTGACAGCTTCCAGTGTGCACACTGTTTCTTAACACCTCCTACACAGAATGTGACAGCAGCCTCAGGAGAGCCTCAAAGATACAACTGTGGGTGTGTTATTACTTTGCTCAGCACAACAGGTCACCTTTGCAATTATGGGGGGAAAAGCAGCAATATCATGTTACAGCACAGAACACACAGAAAGCCTGACCCCGACATACTTACATGGTCTGGGGGTTGAAGAGATGGGAAAGCTGGAAGCACTGCGAGGAGACCGATTGTGTAGCTAAACTGAGGGCTGGGCTGAGAGCTGGAAGAGATAAAAGGGTAGTAAGCTGTAGAGGTTTCGGAAAATCAGGACAACAAAAAGGAGGTCACGACTTTATTCTCCTACACATACCGGAAAGTGCGGGGTTCAGAGCGGTCAGGGGAATGGCTCCGTTCAGCTGCAGAGCAGCCTGGGCAGCAAAAGGCATCTGTAAGCCAGTTCCTGATGAGAGACAATGTCACATTGCGTCATGGGGAGGCAAACATACTATATTCTGCTGAGACTTTCACACCAATTGGGAGCGAAATATACAATCTGCAGTCTTCAACTAGATTTCACCAAACTCTTGCTTTCTAAAACAGATCCTACACCCTGATCAGACTACCAATTAAAAAAAACTAAAAAAAAAACTCTTCTTCATGCTCCCCCCTTTGATATTATAGGCAGAGGCTCAACTACTCTAATAACAGATTTATAATAAAGGACAAATGTTTTACCACTTAAATCTGAATCAGATTAGTATAACAGATAAGTGCCAATACCCTTGAGTAGTGTCTGCTCTTATGAACAAGTTAAATGGGATCTATCCCTCTTTGCCTGCACATTTCTTCTGCAGCACTGACAGCTGCAGTTACAGGTGCCATTAGCCAGACGGCGCTGTCAGTTAAGGCGCTGTCAAGTTCCAGTGAAGGCAAAGAACTATTCTCCCCTCCGACGTGGAGCAACTCGAACGGCGCCGAGTCAACAGCGAGGCCATCGCTATGTTGGTGCGGGCACTCTGCCACCCCAGGGACTGGGGCGCGCCTCTCATAGCTCAAGGCCTCTTCTGTTGGCGCGCTTTATATGCTATTTTCAGCAGTATCCGAAAAAATCGGCAGCGGCATATGACGGCGGAACTGCAGCTGTCAGATTTTGCGATCGTAAAGAGGGAAAGGACCGTTAAATGGATTGTCACTACAATATGATGTTCTTTAAACTGTATGTTATTCTTAAAGAGCGTGAAAGGACTTGCTATATATTGTACTGGCCATTTTTCTGAAGTAAACCATTTATGAGATTCAGCATTATTTGCTCAACGTTATAATGCAAATGAGCAGCTCCTGAATACTAATTAACTGCATTAATGTGCGCATTAGTAACAGTCTTCTTGTTGGTTTACAAAAAACAATGCCCACCCCCCCACATTATATATATATATATATATATATATATAATTTCAAGCACTCTAAGATTGAAATTAGTATCTGAAGTCTACATTAGCAAAAAGGAGCCACACAAACTGCTGTCTCAGAAACATTTCCTATTACAGAAAAACAACTAACACTATCTGTAGTCAGTTTTAATGCTCTTTAGGATAAACCTAACTTGTTGTTGAGGTAGCAATGTCTCTTAAGGTTTTAAAATAATCTTGAAGACATGTACTTTAAGCACTATTTGTGATACAAGCACATACTGTCAGAAATTACACCACAATTGAAAAGTGTTATTAAAAGAGAATAATGCATTGCTAACAGGTATGACCCATTCCACCGATTACATGTATGTAAGAAAGGCACATGTGGATACCCTTAAACCCATACACAGTTGTGCAAACCCACCTTCAGCAAGTTTAGCCATGAGCTGCAAACGCCCAGTAGCCCCTAGGTCCACACCGCTCCTCTCCAGTTCATCACTGTCCAAAAAGGAGATATCACAACCACCATCCGTTCGCTCCGTCACATGACCAACCTTCATGGGTCGCCCTGCCAACTCAAAACCATTCAGCTGCTCCAGAGCACGGCGGGCACATTCTGCATCAGTAAACTGAGGGGGAAAACCAGACCAATTAGAGCCTACCCTCAAAATTAACAGAGACCTCCGATTTCATATATCAGTTTCTTACCGTTATAAACCCAAATCCTTTTGATCTCCCAGTGTCTGGCTCTTTCAGAAGCTGTATGTTCTCAATCTACAGGAAAATAAAAGCCTTAAAGTTGCCCAAATGCTACTCAATAAGCACACAAAAATGAGTAATGCTACCAAAAACATAAACTACGGATCACTTACTGACCTTTCCAAACGGTTCAAAAATGCCTCTCAGCATATCCTCTGTGATATTGAAGTGCAGAGATCCCACATAGAGACGCATGGGTCCTGCATTTCCTTTCTGTAGGTTATTAGCCATGGCTGCCAGTCTATTTTTTTCTGCCTGCCACAGGAAAAAGGATCATCATAAAAGAAACGTTTTTAACCACTCCAAAACACCCCATGTACAGTACCACACACAGGTAAGAGCTATCAAATCTTATGTTGTGTCCCCTCACATTACTTCCCTTGGCAGCAAACTTTTGCTTTGAGAGCAACTTATTACAGCTGGATAGATGCTTAGCTAATGACAATTTTATTAAAAAGATTTTAGCGAACCAAGAGGAAAGCGTGAGCACACAGACTCTAATTTTATTAAAAAGACATGTCTCGCAGTTTAACATTCTTCCCCCTTTATGACCTTATCAGAGTAACGGCAATCAGCTAAACTCAAGGATAAAACGCTTTGACAGTGTATTTAAGATTCAATATTGCAATTATAAATCATTAAAAATGATGTCATGATTTAAATCGCATTCAGAATCAATATATAATTAAAAAAGCATGCTCCTTTTGTTATGGCATTACAGTGGTCTAAACGTCTAAGCACACACTTCTGCTTGCACTCTTCTTTTTCACCTGTGAAGCCTGCACAATGATGGGCACTCCTAGCAACCTCTGTCCACTTAGACCGATGGCAAGTGGTACAGACTGGATGTCAAGAAACTCCACATATGCAATGCCCTTGGACCTGCGTGAGTTTCGGTCTGAAATGATCCTCACATCTCGCACCTGAAGGAGAGGACAAATAATAATTAAAGAGCAAGCTGAAAAATGCAAAAACAAAAAACTTAGAGCTTTTGGTCAATTTAAGATCTTAGAGAGTTTTTACCTTGCCTACCGAGGAGAAGAAGTCCTCCAAGTCCCTGGGGCGAATTCGGGCAGCCAGCTGCATACAGAACACTGTGCGGGCATCACGTTCTTCGGGAGCCAAGGTGTTCTCAGGTTCCCTGTGATCAGATATCAGTAGATATGAAAACTGTACAGTAATTCCCCTGCTTTAGTACAATTTATGTACCCCATGTATACTTCTAGAAAACATGAAAAGGACTGCACTAAAACACAACCATAAGCCAATTTGTTGCCACTCTAAACTCTCTCTGCAATACCCACTATTCCCACACAAAGACAATGCAAGTGCTATTACCTGAGTGGGCTCTTCTCTTTGTGTCGAGGGCTGCGGCTCCTGCTGCGAGTGTAACGGCGTCTGATTAAGAAAAAAAAGGACAGTTTCACCAACAACTCACAGTTAAACAGGTGTTAGGTAATACATAGTCAAAGCCTCACCCAGGGCTCCGGTATCGAGGACGTTCATCTCTGCGCCGATCGCGACTCCTAGAGCTGTGACGTCTCCCTCTGCTCCGGCTCCTGTGTCTCCTTTCTCGACTGTGGTGGCGGTCTCTGCTGCTACGTCGACGGTGACGGTCTCTACTACGGCTATGGCTGAAAGGGTGGGAGTGAGAGGTTCACAAGAGTGATAGGTCTCCTCTGGTTTCTGGCTCTTTTTTTTTGCCTCCTAATTAAATGTCACAGATTTTTGGTTGATGAAAGAAATGAGTTCTATAACAAAGCTGAAACACTGGGATATTAATTGCTATATAAAGAAACTACATGTTAGCAGAATACACAATGAAACCTCCACAAATCAGACCCCATAGCTTCCAAAAATATACCATTTATACCCCGTTACAAACAAAAAATAATACCACTTTTGTTTAAATAGTAATAAAGTGAACAGCTTTACTTTCCACATCTAGTACTAGATCAACTTTTAGAATACATTTTTTACAAAAACATCTAGAAGTGAAGAGTGTTAACACTTGAGATATACATCTAGAATACTAAAAATGCACTTATACTCTGTATATAATGTAAGTGTTAATCATCCACCAACCCTTCATAAAGCTTGGCTATCAAAGGTATGCAATGTCACTGCAGTTACCATAACACCCTATAGCGATATGACCATAAGATTCCCTCTATAACGCAGGGTGCTCAGGTGGGTTTGGTATGTAGGAGAGGAATTTTTACAAACTTGAATATTTTTCTAATTAAAAAAATAACTGACTTTTCCAAGCTTAATTATGCTCTTAAACATAATGCTTCCCAACATATTTTTATTTGTACAGTGGCCCTTTAATGTTTTTCAAAGAGACTCTTTAACCTCAACAGCAAGTTGATATTATTGTAAACATCAAAAGCTGGCTATACATTACTAGACGCATTCCTCTACAGTATATCATTTCTGAACTATTTAGAACTGATTCTATGGCTTCTGTATGCTAATGTGCGGTTCTGAGTGAGTACTTGAATAATTAAATGAGAGGGAGTATATCCTTAAAATACCAATCTCTCAGGCTCAATTGTCTAACATTTCCCCTCTTTTCTCTTTTTAACAACTAATTTCAATTATTTCCTCCGGGGTCTGGTCACCCTGTTAAGGAAATATTGATTTTGTCATTAACAATCCTATATAATAAACAATGATTTCAGAGCATACAGTTGCACAAAATGAATTATAATTGCACCCCAATGAACTTATAGTCCTGCACCTGTTCATACATTTTTAAAGGAAGAAAATAATTTCTAATTATATTGGTTGAATAATGTGTGCCCTATGAGGGGATCTTTATTTTTTGGATTTGATGGGGTGTTTTTTTTTTAACATAATGCCTAGGTTTTTTTTTTTTTTTTACAAACAATACCTCTTGGGCCACCATTAATTTGGTATATACTTTTCATTTGTTGCAATAACTGAATACATTTTACTATCCCACTTTCAAAATCGCACTGCACATGAGTTACAAGCTTTTTTTTTTTTTTTAAAGAGTACCTAGTAAGCCCCAGGTAAAGGATGTTAAGCACCTAGTTTGTCACTAATTTGTTCAAGAAAAGTGTATTGAATTCCACTATATAATATAAATAAAATGGTTTTAGAGTCAAATTTACCCCACCTGAGCTACTGGGTCTACCTCCCTCCTGTCACATAACTGCAATGGCTTTTAAAGAAACAATCAATCATCCGGTAGCTGTTTATTTAGGAATTCTGACTTAAACATCCCTTTAATATAATAGGACTATAAAGTAACCATTGTTTGGAAAATCAGGCAAAATATTTGATGACACCAGATGGTCACACAAGTACATAGCACAGTGAGAGGGGAAGATATGTGATAACTATTGAATAAATAGGAAACTGCCTGTCAGAAAAGGACGGGAGTAAAGGTGTAAGCCTGGCAATGCTGTTTGACACACAATGCAAGGCTATGGGCCCTCTGAGCACATTTGACGCTCATCGCGAGCCCTGCGCTGATAGCCTTTGGTGCCGATTGCGAGCCGCAACTTTCCTGCTTTTGAATTATCACCTTCGGCACTCCTTGTGAGCCCCAGGATGAGCGCCTTTGGCACTCATTGCATGCCTCTAAACCTGTGTACTTTATAGGCGTCGCGCATGAGTGTTACCGGCCTGGCTTGAGTGTAACTGCGTAGGGCTCGTTTCTTTACGTCCTACAGACCCCTTTTCGTCAGCCATTTTTTTCTCTCTCCTAGGTGATTTTTGATTGTGAAAAATGGCAAATATGGCTCAAATGAACTTGCAACCTCACTCACAGGCTCCCTGTGTCTCCCACTGTGCTGTGTGAGAGTTAATTTGAGGCATATTTGTAGTTATTTTCAGGTGTTTCGAGTTCTGTGGTTCAGCCGTTCAAGTCAGATTTTTGCGAGGAGCACAGTGCAGGTACGGGTTTTGGTCCTAAGTCGTAAGTCCTGCATGCGCCTTTGGCGCTCATTGCAGCCTAAGTCCAGCTGGCCTTGCGGTTGCGGGCTGTTATGGCTCGCCTCTCAGTCACGCCCGCAAAGCTTGACCAACATCGTAAACGTTACCCACACTGACAACTAAATATATATAATATATATATATATATATATATATATATATATATATATATCAGGCCGGTAATCATAAAACCATTTTATTTATAATTACTTTTATTGTTGAATTTACACACACACAATTCTACTTAACTAATGAGTGGTGAACAAGATACTCACAGTCCTTTATCTAGAGCTTATTCTTTAAAAGTTTGCAACATCTGGTTTAGGCCAAAAGAGCATGAAAAATAATATAAATAAAAAAAGTTATGCATGTAACATTTACACCATGTTCTTTTAAATGTGTGATAGAAAATATGAAAATCTCATCGTCCCTTTATATAATGGGCAGACCAAAACCACAAACTGAATAAAAACTTAAAAAAAAAAAAAAAAAAGTTACCTTTTACGCCGATCACGGCTTCGACTGCGACTCTTCTTTTTACTGTAGGGAAAAAAAATAAAGAGAGAAAGCTGGTAGCAATATCTCTTAAAAATACACACGTACTTTCATAGAAAACGTTAAAAATAATAATAATAATAATAATGTATAAACAATATTGCCCGCATACCTGCTACTATTGTTCCCTGTACCGTTGCTGCTGTTACCGCTGTTCTCTCCCTCTTTCTTGGTCCCCTTGCGATGGTTTTCCTCCTGTTCAGCCCGATAAAAAAAATGTCACGTCGACATGACAAGGTGAGGATCAGGTAATGTCCATGATACAAGGAGAAAGGGACAGATGGAAAGAAACAGTAGAAAGAGACAGATAAAGAAAAAGCAGTTAGTATGGTATATGAAGAATTCTTCCTCAAAAGAAGAGCGTGACAAAAACAGTAGGACTTCATCCAGCTATTAACATAACCTCCAAAACAAGAAATCTGCATACCTTACACTCCTACATGGCATACTGATGATCCTATATGGAAGATAAACACAAGAGAGATCTCCAGAATGCACCTTCCATCAAATACCTTACCTGTATGGCGGGAAATACTAAATAGTTTTTATGGGTTTGTTATTTCCCATCGTGTCTTGTTTCTCAAACTCCTCGGTCTGGAGCAAACATATGGAGGGCACATTGCTTGATAATCTAAGCAGTTAAACACAGGTAGAGCACAGAGTAACGTGGCAGAGATGTGAGTTAAACAACACACAAACATATAAATTATCCATCATAAGGATCAGTTATTGGGGGAGTGGACATTTAAAATGGTAATATTTTCCACAACCTTTAATGCGGACATCTAAAATACAGTCACATTTATTGCTGCCTGAAAGAAAGTCAGAATCCTAGAGACTCTACCAATGACATTCACTCCTCTATCAGAAGATATGAAATCCCAATCAAAAGTGAAAGTTGACACGACAGAAATGCTTTACTGATTTGGAACTCAAACCATCATCTCCCCATCGTGTACAATAACTGAAGTTCAAGATTGATCAATCCATGTATTTTTGGATTAGAGCAGTGTGAAGCTTGCTCAAACCAGGAACATCCAGGAGGACTGAGATGCAGGTTCCAGTACTAAATCAGGTCTGCATCAAAATGTTCTCAGCTAATTATGCAGTGTCCACCTATTAACTACAACAGGAATCACTTGGAGACAAAGATTATAATATGAGAAATAAGCTCAAAATCAATTCACATTTCCTTGTATTTCATTATTTCTTTACTATTTCATTAAAAAAGTGAATCAATTATAAATTAAATATAAATTAATGGGACACAGCAGTAATGCCAGATATATATTACTGAAAACGGCATCATTTGAAATCGTTAAAGAACATTTTCTTACAGTTAACCAACATTCAAATTTGCAAGGTCCTCTTTTCTGACCTAATAATTGCCAAATCTTCCCTCTGGCTCCATTGTTTTCAGTCTGAGGCGATCTGACAAGGAATGAATGCATGCAGAGCACAGGGAGTAATTATGTTAATAAAACACATGCTCATTCTTCTTAAATCAGATGACTTTACACTGAAAGCAATGGAACCAGACCCGCAGCCAATAATTAGCAATTAATAATAATCACTCATGAGATAACATATTGTACTTGGAGGGTGGTTCAGAATGCCGATTGAAAAATATATATATTTTTCACTACATTTATAGTGAAGTCTGACTTTTTAAACATTCAATCAAGAAAGTAGGTTCTAGGTTTGCCTCTACATTTAAATTATACAACATTTGTAACCTTCCCTTTGTGAGTTTAACAGTAGTGTTGCCCTATGCCCCATAATACACAATTCTTCAAGTCTATTTTTAATTTGTTACTTAATTTAATTTAGTTTCGTTAGATGTTTAATCCAGCATTTTATGATATATTTATATTTTCCGTGAGAGGAGGCACCATGAGAGGAGTGAGGGAGAACTAACTCTATCACTCGCAAACAGATATTTCTTTTGTCCTTTGGTAGCTTTGTCTCAAACCAGATTCCAAGGCTCTTGGTCAGAAGAGCTGGGCAGGGAGGAGTACTAGGTTCTATGAAGAGAAAGGGAGCACCATGTTATTGAGCAAGTAAGTATGTAAGTGGTTGAGGAATCACTAGAAAAGAAAATTAAAGCATGATGGTGTTGAAAGAGCTTATTGCATTAAACGTAAAATTTGTTGCATGTCCACCGATATAATATCCACTATATTATTGCTTGAACCTGTCTCTTCTAAAACAAGATATTAAAAAAAGTAAACACAAAAATTAAAAAGCTATATATCATTATATGTGGGACTAGAGAATCAGCCCTTCCAAATGGACAATGTAGGTGCTGTCAATTTGGGAAGAGTGTCAGAACTTAAAAGGAATAAAAATGTGAGAGAACAAGCTCAAACACCAAGATAAAAAGGTGGTGATGGCGATAAAGTTCATAAATAAAATGGTCATCTATAAATATTTGGGATTCACTAAAAATTATCACCTTTACAAAATTTGAGAGGAATCTTATAAGATGTTTCTATGCATATTAGAAAAACAGAAATCTACCAGAACGGTGCCATGTATTGTGTGAATAAACACACACAAATAAACATGTGCTACATTTGGAAAACATACCTCTTTCTCTTTGTTCTTGTAAGGTGCTTCTAGCATTGCTTCTATCACAATATCAAAATCGTCTGACGCCATGGCTGCAGAGGCAAACAACCCTGAGATAGATGTCCTGAGGAGACATTATTACATCATTATTATTACAATGCACCTTCAGAATTAAACTTACACCAAGCCTAAATGTTAAACATTGTCTTGCATAAACGGGAAACAAGAAGAGACACAGCTGCCTCTGTCATATACAGGAACACCACAACGGGTCTTATACAGAACCGACATGCAGGCAGGTGCAAACCAACAGCACCACAGCAAAATGAATACAAAGCACAAACAAGAATTACTAAGCAGTATAGTGCTAGATCTATTAAAGTGAAACAGTAAAGATCCCAGATATTGCAGAAACACATATATAGTTACAATTGGTTATATTTTTTTGTGGAAGTGTTATATAATTTGGCGTTTTAGCAAGAACCAAAAGACCCTTCCGATCCCCTAACAAGGTTATGTGATTAATATTTTACAGTGGGGAGTGATAAACTACGATGGCATGCAGTGAGAATAATGGTGATAATAAAAGTCTTGGTAAATTATTTATTTAACTGGGCATACATAACCTTGCGATTTATTACTCCTCACTGTGAGAGATAATCATGTGAGTGATTAGGAGCCCTTTACCTATCATTTATGCTTAAAGCACCTCTGTTATCTACCAATTCCACAAACAGTTTTAACAACATATAAATACTGTGACATTTTTATTTTATTTTTATTTCTGCTAACAACTGTAAACTGATGTGTAACTTTAAAGGGATATGTAAGTGATCTGGGTCTTAAAGGTTTCCTAATAAACAGCTACTGATTAGTCGAAAAATACGAGTGTGTTTCTGGCACTGAACCCTAATCCATGACTATATTCTGAAGACTGCCTGAGACCAGGGGCCATAGTCCTAAACACATCTCATGCGTAGTGGTACATTTTCAGCCTCATTTGCATGCCCCTACAATAATGTTTTGCCACATTGAAAACACGTTTTACTGAGAAGTTCTATGGTAAAACAACAGGTCTCCTGGCCTATGTGAGACATGGACTCAGAATGATCTGTTATTTCCTCTTTGGATACACAGCGGAGGGTTTTTCAACCTTTCTATCCACTATGACATTTAGTTTCTAATCAAAAATGTAATGTGACTAAAAAAAAGGTCAGAGTTAATGAAGAAATTGTCACATAACATTTTGAGTTGACGTGTTAGATAAATGAGTTTGAAAGTTGTGTATTTTAAAGCAGAAATTAATGAAAAGGACTTCCCTATCTCCTAATGACTCAAAGTAAAAGTGATAAACCATATGATCATGCCCAATTGGTAGAACTATACATGTAGATCAGAATTAAGACCATCTTGCAGTATGAAGGTAGTCAGATCTACATGCATAGATCTACCAAGTGGGCATGCTCCTGTGTTTGTCACAGTGAAGGATGATCAGATAATTAATCATGTGAAATAAACTTATTAGTAGAGTGCTGTAATGTTTTCATGTAATCTGTGCTTAAAACACCCAATTTTCAAGCTTAATTACATAATATTTACACTCAAAAAGGTGAACAGCCAATTCAATTATACTTAATCATAGGTTTGCTTTTAGTTTTTGCAATAACTTGGGCCTCTGCTGTGCAATTTCAAACTGGCGCTCTTTACATAAACGTATCCAGAACACTGGTCTGGTCATAGCTAATACTAAAATCGCTTTTTACACATAAACCAGGAAACCAGAAAGATCCAAAGTATAAATGTTAATACTGTCAGATCATGCTCCCATCTGCTTTAATGATGATCAAATATTCAGTGTTGGACTTAAGGGCAAAATTACTGATCAATGAATAAATCCAATGTGGCAAAACCATGATCATATTAAGTAAAACAGATTATACTGGAGAAAAATGGTTGCTTAAAAATACACTGAGCTTCATGGATTATGAATGCATCTAACAGAGGAGAATCAGTAGCGTATAAAAACATTTATTTATTTTTTGCATGAAAAAAATATATCGCAAAATAAACATTAATCAACTCAACCTGATGTTTACAAATGTCTTCAGTTTTCTAGGACTTTATTTTGACTTGTCCCTTAAACCCCTTAACTAAATTAGCATACAATGGCCAAAATGAGTTAAGAAATCACAGGCAGCTAATACACTGTTTCAATGTCTGGTCTGTCAGATTGTGCAACCAAGCATTATGGGATTTGTAGTCTTTTTGAATGTCCACAAAAAAGCAAGGAGGAGCTCAGAATTTGCTGTGTGGATCTCTGCATGGAGCTGCTTTTGGCTGGACGATTAGTATGGGGTTAAAAATCATACCCAAAGGCAGTGTTTGTATTGGTAGGTACACTGTGCCCATGTAAGCAGCTCTAGAGTGTGGGAAACAAGTTTTATTTTTAAATATAATAAATCTGTATGTGTACAGAATGAGTAGGTGTAATGTGTGTGTCTGATATAAGCAGCAGGTGTTAGATTAGAAAAAGTTCTAAACAAGTTAACTTCCATATACCGTACAAAGTCATTGTCACCATTCAATGACCTAGAGGGTGACCGAGGCTTGTGTGAATGTTCGTACAAGGCACCTCATCATATGTAGCACACTTTATAAATAACGAAAGTCAGGACTTGACAGGGAGCCAACGATGCTTGCATTTTACTGCTGGCTTCTATTTTTTTTTCTTTGGTTACTATACTTGTATTTTGACACTATTTTTGGAAGACAGAAAATGGAGTATGTTTGCCAACTCCTGCAAATTACATAAACGAATTGCAAATCCTAAGCTACCATTAGCCCCACTTTGTGCATGGGGTCAGCCATTTCCATGCAAAACATAGCAAATATGTACATGAGTCAGGAATATAGTAGTTCAGTTGGATACAATATATGAATAAAACAAGGAGGCGGCAAGAATAGTACCAGACTATTTTCCAACCCCTGCATTAACTCTTTCACTGGCAGAGGGCCCAGAAATCCAGTACAAAGGGTTAAAGGTATATCTTAGTTTTTCTATTTTTCCCTTTTTACTAATCTAACACATACTGTTTACATCACACACATTACATTGAGTCATTTTATACACACACAGATTTATTATATTTAAAAATAAAACTTGTTTCCCACATCTGCTTACATAGACACAGTATACCTACCAATAGAAACACAGCATTTGGGTATGATTTTTAACCCCATAGTGACCGTCGAGCCATCAGCAACACAATGCAGAGATCCATACAGCAATGTCTAAGATGCTATTTGTGCAGGGTGGAAAAAGACTACACATCCCATGATGCTTTTCTGCACAAATTACCATAACAGATTGATACCAGACTGCCATTGGCCAAAACAAATTAAGAATCTTATGCTATTTTTAGGTTGGATATGCAGGGATGTTAACTCTTAAAATCAACTGCTTGCAAACTCATGAGATTTAGCAAACATCAGGGTAAGTTTAATTAAGTAAATTTGGGGATTTCTCATACAAATACGTTTTCACACACTACTGATTCTCCTTTATCACATGCATTTAAATCCATTAAACGTAGATGTCTTTAAGTCTTTCAAAAGGTAGAAGGCCCACCAATGCACTACAAAGGGTTAAAGTATGATTAGGAAACAAATGTCTGGTCCGAGTGGTGTCTTCTACAGTTTCATAGATAAGGGTTAGTCTACCAGTCAGTAATTCTGACGTGTTCATATGCTGGTGACTTTGTGCTTATCCCAGTGCCTTTGTATTGTCAGCAGAAAGAGATTACTTGGCCCTTCTAGTGATTATATGTTCAGACTGAGCTCACATGAGATTCCCAGTTTCACCAGCCACGCGTTGTTACCTGCAGCGTGTATGTACAGTTTAATACTACAATACTATATTATTATTATGACACTGGGTGTAACTGAGACGCCCCATAATGAGGGAGTGCATAACAGTAACATGTAGAGCGCCCTATACGTTTATTACAATATATATGTGCTGTGTCACGTTACATTCACTCTCACACCACTGCATGACTTGTTACAACCGCCACCCGCCCCTGGGTCGCCATTCTCACCGCTATTCAGTTGTTTGCTCCGTTTCCAGACAAAATGGAGGCAGGCCCTGACTTCTAGAACATTCCCTCCTTCACTCTCGCAGAGAGGGAGTGGTGCAACCAATCATTTGCTGCAACGTCATAGAGACAGGCGGGTCAATAAATCCTGGCCAATAGTAAAATTGCAAAAGATAAGATCACACCAATAAAAATTAAGGCGGGTGGAGACTTTTCAAAGTGAGGCTTGCACCGCTTGTTACTTGCCAGAGGTAAACAAATACAGAACTCTGATTGGTTGAGAGGGGAATATAAAAAGAGTGTGTTGATTGGTGAATCACTGATCCTTTGTTTTTGATTATTTATGAAGTGTTAGTTGGTAATGACCCTTGACGTTCCCTGTACAGTATCACACCGGGAAAATATATTATTTGCAATTGACTCCATAATTACTGATGCAATGATTCATTCTAAAATGTATATACTTCATACTCTTGTGAAATCAGTCTTTAAATCCTTTGTCAGTTACCCCAGCCCTCCACCCTACAGTAGTACAGTAAATAAATAGTACATTTCTGCTCACATTTGGAAGTTTAAAACAAGTGAGAATTCCAAGAAATACAGATATTACACTGTGTTCTGGGAACCTGGGCAGGGACATTATACAGCTTTAAGCAAAGCCCAAGATGGGTTGGAGGGCTTCTATCGCTCTTTTGCCCACCATAATTTAAATGATTGATGTGGTAAACTACCACCCCACAAAAACTACTACACAAGTTAAGAACCGGCCCCACACTGATGAGCTGCAGTACCCAGTCTGTGGGTAGGTTTCCTGGCTTATTGAAGCTGCGTAATACAGCATGCATATGTTTAAAGGAATATAAATAAAAATATAATTGTTTATAGGTAGATTCACCTTTCTTGTACACCATAAGAAAAGGAGAAAAACTCCCTACATATATCTGATTATAGAATCACTGGTGAACCCATGTGAAATGGCCAGCAGATACCTGGATCATGTATTAGGCCTCCCGTCGTACATGAGAGACACGATGGAAGTTCTAAAGAAACTGGAGGGCATTACTTTGCAAGCAACAACTTATCTGGCCACACGCAATGTGGAATCGTTATACACATCAATCTATCACGAAGCAGGATGCAATGCAGCAGGTGGTGGGAGAGATAATATGTGTTCAACAATACTAACTCTAGATTTACAGAAAATGTTACGATATGGCTTTGCTACATTGATGACATTTTGATTATCTGGGAAGGTAGTTTGTGTGATTTTCAGGAATCCATGGATATCCTTAATCCCAACAGATTTAAATTTACATACCATATTGACCAATCCCGAATCTAGGTTTTAGATATCACGGTATTGAAAGATACAGATGGCAATGTTAAGACAGATATATTCAAAAAAACTACTGCTACCAATAGCACCTTACACTATAAGAGAGCCACCATATGGTGAATTCCTACGTATTAGACACAACTGTTCTGATACTCAGTTATTTTAGAACCGAGTCAAAGAACTCCATGATATGTTAAAAAAGCGAGGCTATAGTGGAGTATTAATTAAAAAGGCATACCATTGCACCCTTCATATACCAACAGAACAACTATTGATACCAAAAAAACAAACAATCTAATTCAGAGCCTATTAGATTTATTGGTACTTTCAGTAATGAATGGCATACTATATCTGGTATTCTTATTTAACTATACTCGTATTGAAATCAGACAATATTTGAATACTGTCTTGGGTGATCGGATTGATATGGGATGGCAAAGATCCCGTAACTTAAGAGACATACTGGTTAAAAGTCACTTTTCTAGAAGAACTAGGTTACTGTACAGTTACTGTAGTGCTTGCAAGTTTATGAGTACTTTTTCATCTATATGTGACAGGATAGGTAAATAAATTAAAATCAAAGGTTTCTTTAATTTCAATACTAAAAATGTCATCTATTTTTTAAAATGTCCTTGCAACTTGTATTACATTGGAATGACCACTAGGGAGATACGTAAAATAATTGGTGAACACCCTTCTAACATTAGGAATGGTAGATCAGATAAAGTCAAAAACAAAACGCTGACTTCTGTGGTAAAACATTTTTTATTGAAACATGACAGTAAATTAGATCTTAAATGTTGTGTCTTGCAGAAAATTAACTTGGCAATACGTAAAACTTAAAGTAGAAACCAGATGGATTACAATTTTGAATATGGTAATGCCTTTTGGACTTAATGAACATGATAACTTCATGGTGTATCTATGAAGATTATATTCTTTAGAAGTATTACTATTGGTGGAAGTCTTGTCTTATGTTATAGAATATCACATAATCCATTCTATTATGTAGCTTTTGGTATATACTGAGAGATGATATATTCGATATAACTATTTTTATGCGTGATGTAGTAAAGCCTTATTATTCTTACTTTGGGAATCTGTCCTCTCTACCTTGCCATTGGTTAATACATCACACTGTGTATTTATATTCTATACAAAATATACTCTATACAAAATAGATTTGTGGGTTATTTCCCAAACTTTCTTTACGGTCTGTCTCCATTTATTGTTCCAGAACGTTGAAAGATGTTCATTATTTACCTTATGAACATGTCGTACATCTTATGAATACGCTTTAATCGTTTTTTTGTGGTAACAACATATTATCAATGTTAGGTAGGTTCTTGACAGAGTAATTCTAATGTTGGATATTTA
Source organism: Discoglossus pictus (assembly GCA_027410445.1). Lineage (NCBI taxonomy): Eukaryota > Metazoa > Chordata > Amphibia > Anura > Alytidae > Discoglossus > Discoglossus pictus. Next base: position 383,335,569 of record CM050163.1, read on the forward strand.
ATCTTAAATAATAATTTGATGATCTACTGTATATATTGTAAATATTATGCACATGCATTCTAGCCTTATGTCATATATTTGATGCCGATAAACATTAGACATTAAACCAGATCACAATGAGTTAATGTATCAATTGGCTTATACTTACTCTATTTAAACGGCGCCTCTATCCACCACTTTGTCAGCTTTGGAGGAAGCCTTGGGCGAAACGCGTGCGTCAGCTGTTCTCTGTGTCCCACTAAGATGACGTCATTCAGCCACTGCAGCATGTCTGAGCACCGGAGGAGTATGGACTGTACGCTGCAGCGCGATAAGGAAAGTTCCTTCTACTATACTATAGCAGTGCTCACTTATGCCAATTATTTGCTTTACTAGCTGTCTTTTGCATATCAATTTACTGTTCATTTGTGGACATATTTTATATATGCAAAAAGGACAGAAAAAGAAACACTCTTCTACTTCGTCATCCTGACACTTGGCAAAAACAAGTTACCGGCTACTGGAGAAGGAAATAACAAATACACAGAATTGTAATAAAATATAACCTTTATTAATAATATGTCTAAAATTATAGATATAAAATATGTATACAAATGTTAAATACGTGTCGATTAAAAATCATATTTACAAATTAATCAATGTCCATAGAGATGATATCACCTATTAGATTAAATCTGTGTTATAGCCATTAGCAATACATCATAAATTATGTCATTATTATCATCAACAAAATAATATAATCACTATGTAGTTTGGCACTATGTATCATAGTATGAAAAGACTTGTTGTTTACATAAAAACATGGTATGATCAAAAAGTTGGTAAGAGGTGTTAAAAAATGAGCTAAGATGGGAAAAGGTTACACTAAGCTGTGTCCCTATAATATCTCATTTGTAGTGGAGGTTACAGGACCTTTGAGACTAATCTATAGACTAATCCCCAAAACCCGTTGTATATTAGCAGAAAAGCTAGTCACAAAAAAATAATATATTGTGCATAACAAAGCAATATTTTATATCCTCCCCTTTGTTAAATCACATAGGATAAATAATAACAATGCCAACACAGATATCTGGAAACATATTCAGGTATCCGTCAGCACAGGGTTGTGAACCCTGTCCACTACTGATGATGTCAGACGCTGTACTGAGGGCTTGATGCTGAGACGCTGTTCCAAGTCTCACAACCCTGTGCTGTATATTTTTAGAGTCTAGTAATATTTATAGAATTATCCAAAATTGATGTGAATATACTAATATGATCTAGAGACTCTGAGTGATTCAGTAGCTTCTATTTTGTAAACTATCATATTTTATATGTACATTAGCAGAGGAGATTAGATCAGATTGTTTATTATTCTTAGGGGGTAATTGGTGAACCCATAAAGCCGTCACATTAATATAGGGTCCCATATTATTATATGAGCAAGTGACGGGCTCCACGAGCCACCATACCAGTATTTGTAGGGATTTATGTTTAGGATATCATTTGTTTATTATTATTTACTTGTTTGTATATTTGGTATCACTTGTATGCAGTAAGAATTTATTTTAAATCTGCAAATGTCTTTAATATAAGTACATGCACTTTATTTTTAGCTGCACTTTATATATGGTGATATACAGTTTTTTTTTCTGTGTAACTTATGATTCAGTGTTATTTAATGCTGCTGTCAATGCAATATAATTGGTCATTTTCGATGTGACGATATGATTAGTCATGACCTTATCTGATGGGACACATGATGTTTTAAATAATTTTTAACCCATTTCAATAAAACATTGTTTTTTAATTTGACTGGCTCTGGTCTAATTTACCATGTGTTGTTGGTTCTCTATGACAGGACTTTATGGTTGATTAATTTACAGTCTTTCTATATAATTTATATATGCTTGAAGGAAGCCATGTTTAAAATGGTATTGGATTACAAGAGCGAAGCCTTTGTGGGCACATTTGCATGTCCCTACCCAGGTTCCCAGAATGCAATAGAATAACTGTATATCTTGGAATTCTGAGCAGGAAATATGATTTTTACCTTGCTTTATACACTCAAATGTGAGCACAAATGTACTATTTACTATATAAAACAAAAGAAGACAATTCAGATTCATAAATATTGGGGAAATCTAATACAACATATTCAGAAAAAGAGAGTTCTATAGAGGACTTGTTCACTCCCATTGGCAGATTTAGGTTTTATGTTGCCCTAGGCCATTCAGCTTTGTGCACCCACAATACCCCATTTTCAGCTCCTAATTTCCCCTTTCTGTATCTCAAACAATATGTTTATGTGTTTATGGATATATATCATATGTGAGAAAGTATCAAATACACTTATAGTCAGGATATAGACATTTGTGTGCATAAATAAACATGTTTTGTTGCACTACATCCTCAAGGAGACTGCTGCCCTAGATCTGTGTCTTGTGGATCTATGCAAAAACGTTTTACTGGTAAAGTATCAAAACTTTGTCACATCTTGAAGAAGTAACACAAAATACTGTACATACAAACAGATGTTACCCTGATCTGAAGAGGGTATGGTCAAGCAGAGTCTGTTGGTCACTCTATTAATACAACATGGTAACACACTTGAACACGCAATGTAGCTGGATGTTGGAGGTCTAAGACTAGTCTACTACCCAGTTCGGCCCTTTCAACCAGCATTTTAAAACCATCCCATTTTCAAAAGAAAGTTAATTCCATTGCTCTTGACAAACACACACAAATATCATAAATGTATTTTTGCACAAAAAAAATATATTTTTTCGTACAATATTTTACGTGCTTAGATAGCAGGTTATTATATCTTTAGCTTAAGTTAGCGTGTCCCTAGTACAATATTCCAGTATAGTAGACATGTGGACTAGTCAAGGGTATTTTTAGCACTGCCAGTTCAGGGCGCCATGTTTTTATTACTGGCTGAATGTGAGGCATATATGTAGCATAGTCCAGTATCAACCCAAGGTAGCTGGCTTGGGTGTTCAGATAAATGAGGGAACGGTAGTAACTCCTATTTTGAGATTTCAAGCTTTAAGTAACGCAGGAACATCCAGGAAGATTTATCTAGTAAGCAGGTGGTGACTCAAGGTACTACAGAGAATATATAATCAGATGAGGAGAGACACCTTTAGGGCACAGATGATACTGAAACCCAAACACGTTTAGATGGTTCATGCGATGGAAGGACTTGTGCAGCTGAGCACAACTTTACTGGAGCAGTCCATGAAATTAGAATATAGCTGTGACCTACAGAGGACCATGTGAATTAATGTTATGCCAGGCACAAGGGCAGTGCCAAGTGTCTAAATGTCTCCTTGATTCCTTTAGACAGGACCACATAAAATGATTGGTCTGCTTCAGTTTCCATTCCACTTGAAAGTAATTTTGCTTTATATGGACACTGTTCTGGCAAAACAATTCACAGCCATTTAAAATATAAGCGGTGTCTAACATAACGAAAGCAATATTAGGTGAAATTACGAGCATCACTACAAGTGATTGGCGCCATAAACCTGTGTATAGGAACAATCTAATAAATGCAAGAGTAGGCATCTGCATAAATGTCATTGCTAGACTGATAGCATGCAATTTATCTTCCCTGATATCATCTATATATGCAAGTGATGCTAGGGAGTACAAATAATACACAAATGAAAGAAAGAGCAGGCACCCATGTTTATAGCAGACAGCTACTTCAGTTCCGTAATACATAAGTAATCTAAAGTAGAGGGGAGCAAGGGTGTATCCTTTGAGATAACTTTTTCATAAAATGTGTTTTATTTTCTTATTTTAGTTTTAATCAATATATGATATTGTATTCATCCATTTTGTGTCTTACGAATAAACATTATGTTTAATGGACATACATTATTATGTTTGTGCAACAGGTGGATTCATAACTTAATGGCCCACCACAAGTGTAGCTCTAAACGATGGTAGCAGTGAAAGTGGCTAACATGGCATCCCCCTTTACTGGGCACATGATGAACTTTAGCAAAAATGCAGCTGTATGGGATGCACATCTCCCCCTGACCTATTTCAGGGTATCAGTCTTGATATAGTTTGCCCATTTCATTTGCATAAAGCAGTTAACTTTTACAGATTCCTGGCATTTAGATATCACCCACTCCATCTTCAAGAATAGGCAGCAAAGGAATTATTTGTCCCACACTGCTGAATTTTCAGCTACATTGTACTATTATAAACTTCATTATTCATGCATTTTTTTTTTGCTACAATGACAACTAGGAATTTACCTTCTAATCGTTCCTTGATACAGATCTACACATTTTAAAAAACGTGATTTAAAAGAATCAGGACGAGCGCGTGCAACAGATTTCATTTGGGTAACTCCAGGCTTCTTACACATCTTACCTAAATAAACTGTATGTTTAGTTGTTGTGCGTGATGCTATTTGATTATTAGACCAATTACATTTCTAGATGAAATTTTGAATAAGCCTGGTATTAAGAAAATGTGTTTTGGAAATATATATTTTTTTTTTTATGCAACTAATCTTTACGGCAGGCTTCCCTTTTATTTATTGCACTGCTTCTTGCAGTTTTGGTCTCTGAAGACTGTAATCTTGAAAACTAACCAGCTTTCCATTTGTCCCAGAGAAAGCACTGGGCATTTTAGAGGACATGTCCACTGTCCAGATAGAAGCTTCTTGTGTATTCAAGTAGATCACCGGAAACTAATATGGCAGATGCCACAGCAGCACAATTGCCCATAAAATGTAGTATTTTTAATTTATAACTACAGTGAAAATAGAAAGAGAAGATGTTAGGGGTTAAGGGAGAAGAAAAAACTGAAACCTTGTTCACCATTCAATATTTATTATTGGGTCTATCGCAAGAGATAATAATAAAAAACTAAGGGAAAGGGATGAACAGAGTATGATCACCCACAGCAGCCCGGTGGCTCCTTTCATCACGTGCTGTGCAGCAGTACAGTATTCTGAATAGAACGGCATTATCCTGTTCAGAAGACAGTTGCAGGTCAAGTGATCACAATCCGATGGTATACGAGCGACCTGTAGGATTGTGGATGGCGGAGCAGATGGGCGACGTCACTGCCCACTCGTACCAGACTTTCTTGCCGTTGTTACAGCGCCAGAACCGCACACATACAGTGTCACCTTCCCGCAGGGGAATGGGTTGCTGCACAACAGATAGTGGATTACACAACTGGTGAAAAAAATCAAGTCTAGGAAATGCATTTAAAACTAAAAAGCAAAATATATTTTTTATCATAGAGCTAAAAAGTACTTTCACACTGCAAACAAAAGAATTGACTATACAGTAACGGTGCTTTACTGTTACACAAGCAGTTTCCAGGGGTTCTCTTTTTAGTACTAGTTCAGACAGACAATTATAAACTACTTACATTCTGTTAACTGAAAGGTCTTGCAAAGAGATCAGGAGATTCTGGGCAGGGATTTGGGGAGATTCTGGGCAGGGATTTGGGGAGATTCTGGGCAGGGATTTGGGGAGATTCTGGGCAGGGATTTGGGGAGATTCTGGGCAGGGATTTGGGGAGATTCTGGGCAGGGATTTGGGGATTTTGTGTGTGTGCCCCCCCCCCCCACCCACCCTTTTAGTGTATAAAATGATCCCTCTACTATTATATTAGTATTTTTGGGAAAGTTTTTAGAAAGGGAAAAAAAAAAAAAAAAAAAAACTTACTTTGATAGGGAAGAGAATGGGAAACCAGGAGAACATCCCAGGGGAATGAGTCTCAGGACATATACCTGAGGAAAATAGAGAGAGAGTCAGGGAGAAGAATGGAACTGATGCACAATGAAAACAGGAAAGGAATGCACGCTAGCGAATGGAGGGCATAAATATGTGCAAGGCACTATATACTTACTAAGAGTGACGTCCTTATATAGTACAGTGTGGAAGTAACCTGCAAACCCATGTAGCACAGTGTTCAGCTCCACGTGGTATTGTAGGCAGCAGTAGCGGTTATTATCAATCACAGCATCTGTGGGAGAAGAAGACAAGAGAGTTACCCACTGGAAGGACAAATGTATAACATAAAATACATGAGCCCCATCTCACCTTTATTGGGGTGCTGGAATGTAAAACAAGGCAGAGGGTCTGATAACTGATGGAAGTTGTGCAGTCTGACAACATAGGGCATCTCAAACTGAGCCTAAGAAAAAAAAAAAATGAGAACATTGTGTTTAAATATGGAAAAAAAGAGGGAAAGGAAGAGGCTTCAGATGGATGGATCGACAAATGAGGCAGGTTTAAGAGAAAAGCAAAACATGACACAAATGTTTCTCACCTCTGGATCCCGGTCCTTTTCCCTGCATGTCCGCACCTCGTTATATAGCTTGGAGGAAGAAATTGGGGCCAAATAAGATGTGTATTCACCAGGTATGCTAACACCATCATCTGGTAAGAGAAAGATAGGAGAGACGTTTTGGGGAGGGAGTCACATTAGGATTTGAAAAATGTAGGATGAAAAAAATAAAAAAAAATAAAAAAAAATCAACCTTTCAAGAAATGTTGGGCTCCATCTAAACATTCAGGTGACAACTCATTGTCCCCAAAGGAACCGAGGAGCTCACTGACAATAATGTCTGCCTTCTCAGGTGCCTTCCAATCCCGCATGTCACCAGATACTACGGTTACCTGACTGCCCCATTCTTCATAACGCCAGCACTCTAATCTGAGAGAAAATCAAGTGGTATAAAAAGTGGACTGAGAGATAGCAGAAAGGGAGACATGAAGGACAAAGTCAGTAGACTATGAATATGAGCCATTAAATAGATACAAAAAAGTTAATTACACTATGCACTTATGAGCTGTTGTAAATAATACCCAACAATTTTCTACAATAAACACATACAAAAGTGTATTTCAAAGCTTCCTTTGAACAGGTTTGCTACATTTTGTACGAGTTTTTACTCAGCGCATAGCGGAGGTGCTGTTTATTGAATCAATCACTGCCAACATTCATTAGTAATGGTGCATTAGGAGAGTCCCCTGGATCAGTTAAGCCTTGTCAGCGTGGTTTGACATGCAAGGTACTCCCATTTCTTTTAAACAAAAGATATGTGCTAAGGAACAATTAGTTATGGAAATTTCAGCAATGAACTAATCAATGTAAAGATAGTTTTATTCTTAGCCAGTGTTTTCTGTATCCCCTGATGGGATTGTAATTTAACAGGAGCTGCTAGTAAATGTATGAATAAAGGACAAAGACCCCTCCCCCCCCCCAGCACTCACGTTATAACAGCATTCGGATTCTTCTCCACTGCATACACCTTGATCTTACGCTCTGCTTGCTTAGCAGCTCTGAGAGAGGCATTTACCAGGGGACCACGGCCAGCCCCAAGCACCATCAGGATTCTGTGATAAAAGTAAAAAAAAAAAAAAGGAGGACCAGTTATAATAGAAGCATGTCACATGAGAAAATACATGTAGAATACAACAAGTTCAGGACTGACTCACTGAATGTTTGTTTCCTTTTCTTCCTCAGGTACTCTGTCCAGCAAACACTTATACACGGCCTAATAAGGAAGCATAAGAGCGTCAAAAACAAAGAGAGAGCCACACTATGAAAAAACTCCACTTGGAGATGCAACACTCGTCCTCAGACTGTTGCACTTCTCACACAGACAGACCACTCTGAACACAAAACAAAATAACCCAAGCACCCACGCTCATGTGTGCACACAACACACAGGTTTCCCCAGACACACCTCACCTGCTGATACTGGGAATATTTTACTGGATCTTTCTCAAAGACTTCATAGGTTTGCGATTCTAAGTTATCCATCAGAGGCTAAAACACAAAATGAAAAAAGTAATAAATTGTCAGTGTACAGTAAAACTATGTAAGCATCTGTAACTTTGTGATGCTGTGTGCCTACTTATGTAAATTAAATGCAAATAAAATCCACAACAAAAAAAAAAAAAAATGCAAGCGAAGAAATAATTGATATAAATTTACAAAATAATTTGGGAAGCCATCAGTTGTTTAGAGTTTGCAGTTCCCTAAATAAGGTGGACACTTCGCTTAATTTAGTCAAATTATGTAACAATTTGGTTTGTATAAAATATTAGAAAGTGCCAATATGCAGCAAAAAAAAAAAAAAAAAAAGTAAAAAAAACAGAGGATCGGGCACTAAGAAAGTGGAAATATGAAATATTAAATGACTATCCATAAACTGCATGAATTGAAGAAAAACAAAAAAAAAATTCCCATACATATATAAATGTGGCAGGTGTCCATGTTGCTTTTCCTTCCTGCACATACTGCTATCACAGATTGATGCAATGTATTAGCTGCCTGTAATTGGCCAAAACAAATTGTGAATTTTATGCTAATTTTATCAGGGATTTTTAGAGGTATTAACTCTGAAAATCAACTGCTTGCAAACTCAAGGAGGTTTAGCAAAGGGTAAATATAATAATGTTTTAAACTTAACTATACCTTTAAGTGACTGACAACAACAGCATGGATTAAACAAACTTGCAAAGCTGATTGCTCTGTACTTCATTGCATACAGATGCCACAGCATTCCTTCAGTTGTCCTGCACAGCTTTTTCCAAAGATATATAAATGTGGCAGGAGTCCTAGATGCTTTTTATGGATTCGTCTATAGCAATTGACATATTTGTTGTGTGTGCAATAACTTAAAATCATTATGCAGTTGTAGCACACATCACAGATGAGCATGTTCAAAACGGTTACCCAAGCTAAAAACGACCAGCTCCGGCATGGAAATTGTTGCAAAAACAATTTAATTTTTATATACTAAAAATTGTAAGGATTTTCTCCTTGCATGGGATTTTTAAGATTCTGGATGTGGCTGGCATTCTTACCTGAAGAGGTGACTGAAGGTAATCCTCATATCCCTTAGCAAATGTCTCATAGGCATTGGGAGGGGGGCGGTTTTGACTTAAATACTCCAGATACTGAAGGTATGAGCAGAAATCTTTCTCAGAATGATGGTGGGACCCAGAAATCACAAACTGTACCTCTAACTGGAGAAAGCAAGGACATATGGAAGTTAATATAGAATTTGCTATGACCCAGACCTTCCAAAGAGCTCTTCAAGCTCTTCTCACCTTGAACAGACGAAAAATTAGACGCTGGTGTCCTTTAGCCAGAACAGGAAAACCCTTCTTATTGGTCAGAAAGATGCTGGTTGGGAGAATGGCTGCCTTAATAGGTTCTCCCAGCCAGCGGTCAATGATATGTCCACTGGGAAGGTCAGCGTCCACCTCAATGGCTAAAGGAGGAACATTGAAAACTGCACTAGGATCACAAGTCAAATACAATTTTAGATTAAAACACAAACTAAAAATCGGTCAAGATTCTTACCCAAAGCAACCCTCTTGTTGTAATCACAGAGGGTCCGGAAGTTGTGCCACCTGGAAAACAAGAAATTGAGAATTATTTGTACCTTTTGTACCCTGGTGCCCAGCTTTGTAACCCATCTCGCAGGAACAAGTTTTTTTGAAGGTGGAGAGTTGCAAGATTTAGCAATGAGACGGAGAAGTACCTCTTTTCAGAAAAAATGAGCAAAGGGGGACAGCCTTTCAGCAGAAAGGCTATGGACAAACAAATGTAAGCATGACACCATTGTCAGACTTTAACAAAAGTTTTCTTTAGGTAGATACAATGAACATACTAGATAATCTTAACCTATTAAATCTGTTTCACATACACACCATTTCCATGTTCTCTCTTCTCCATTGTTCTGCTCTTCATCACTCTGTGGAACTTGCTCATTCTCTATGAAGTCATCACGGAGGTCATTGGGGGTTATGAGGGGCACTCGCATCCAGAACTAATGGAAGATGTAATGTATGGGTGAAAACAAAAATACATTTTATCACCAGAATAGTATAAAAAATGATTTTTGCCATACCATGGTAGAATGATGCCCACTGTGGATGTGGTTGAGTAAAAGTCGTGCCAAGTTGCTGTTTTCCTCCTGTTTGATGGGGATAAGGAAAGCAGGTAGCCCTAGATATGCAGAAAAATTCAATTCCTGCAGTAAAGCCTGCAACAAAAAGCAGAGACGGTATTGTGAAAGAGGTAAAAAAAAAGTTTCAAAGACAATGATTGAATAAACAGAAGAAAAATTAGCATCAGATAAAATTATAGAGTGAATGGGATACTCAAAAACAAACAAAAAGTAAAAAATAGAAGTGTTATCTTTTTTTCCTGTTTTAATGCCAATTTATGCATGTATACCACTGAAACCAGAATTTTGCATAAAGAGGTATATGGAAGTTTCCATGTTTTTAACTTTCTAATCTAACACATACAGCTTAAAGGAGAAACACATATTGCATTGATTCATCATATACACATACAGACTTAAATTTTAAAAAAATGGAGTTCCATACCCAATAGAAACACTGCATTCAAGTATGTTTTTTTTTTTTTTTTTTTAATCGCTATACTAACCTTCAAGCCAATAGCAGCACACTGCAGAAATTGAGAGCAGCATGGTTTGAACTGCTTCCTTGTACTGTCAACAATGACTACACATCCCATGATACTTTGCTGCAGAGACCGATTACCCAGCCATTGCAACAATGTTGTAGCTGCCTATGATGAATTCATAATCCACAAAACTTCTATATACACCTTTAGAACCCATAAGTAAAATGAAAGCTGGTATTTTTCTTAACTACATTGTGCTAAAATAAAATACAAGTGTATAATGTATAAAACAAAAACTATGTGCATACCGGAAATTATTTAATTATCTGACTTTTTTCCTTCTTATTTTTAGACCCAATTGGTGTAGCTAAGCCTAATATGTATTGCATTCTACAGATCTAGCCAAATGGTGTAGAACGTTAACCATGTGCATACCGGAAATTATTTAATTATCCGACTAATGTTCTGCATTATTTGGCTAGAGCTGTAGAATGCAATACATATCAAAACATATTAGGCTTAGCTACTCCAATTAGGAGACTCTTGCACTTAAGAAAGGTGTCACCAATGAGCAGTTTATCCTATTTCAATTTGTAAACAGAAGGATCACATCCTCCTTCACCTCCTCTTACCGCTTCTGATGTTTTGCGGATTCTCTGAACCTCTGAATCCGTCTTTATCCATTCTGACAACTTTCCCACAATCAATGTATTCCAGTCTGGAGAAAGTAAGATTCCTTGTCAGAAGGGCAATTATTTTACAATACAGAATTAAATGTTGAAAAAAAACACACAACCCCCACCCTCCACATAACATAAGGAAACAAAAACAAAACAGACAGGACTCTTAATGTGTATTTTTTATTGATAAACAGAACCTTAAACACAAAACTGGTTTTAAAATGACAAAGATGGAAAGTGGCAGACTCTGACTTGCTAGTAAGTACAAAGTACAATCTGATCCCCCCCTCCCAGTATACATTATTAGTAATTTGGCCCATAAACATTAAATGTTTAAGTCAGGTGTTAACATGTCACAATCTCTTACTTATGGCTTGTTACAATCTTAGTTATTCCCTACAGATTTGTATATAAGGTTCTGGCATTTTTGTGATAGATATGTAATGAATGGAAAAACAATATTTATTTTGTTGTTTAGTTGTGTTAGACTCCATGACCCTATGGACCACAGCACATCTTGTGTCTGGTTGTGCTAATCCATAAGGTTTCCACGACAAAGATATTGGGGAGGGTTGCCAGATCCTTCTCCAGTAGACTGTAATTTGTCTGGCCTCTCGGCTATAACCTGCCCATCTTGGGTGATCAAACCTTACCTCTCCCCGACAGCAATAGGTCAGAACGAGTTTGGGGTCCAGGCCTGGACTTGGCTGGTTCTTTATGGAATTCCCTCTTGAAGCGTGGATGAAAAATGGGCATACATAGAAAATCGAACCTGAAAAAACAGAAATAATGTAAATGTGATGGATCTATGTTGCAAAATCTCCACAAAATTATCTATAAAAAGGAAAAGCTATGTAAGCATATAAAGCAATGCAAGATAACATAGGAGAATGTGAAACTACAGATTACTGGAGTAAGAGCACATTCATCAAAAGTCCGGGCAAAATGCATGTTCATATTGTATGTAGACGTTACTATTGAGTGTAAAGTGGGGTCTGATCTTTCATAACCAGTGTATTATTGTCTTTATAACAGAATGATTTTTGGTCAGATGTATGTGTCCATTAGTCTTGGGTAAATAAAAATGCACATTATATTAAGTGAATCCCTTCTGGATCGCTACCTTGTTGTGTACCACAATGAAGCTGTGAGCTATACCATGTAGGGTCACCCGAGATGGACAGGTCATAGCAGAGAGATCAGATTAATCGCAGTCCACCGGAGAAGGAACCTGCAGTCCACTTCAGTAATTTTTCCAAGAAAGCCTTATAGATTAGCACAGAGACATAAAGATATGCCAGGTGTGCTGTGTCCCACGGGGTCATAGAAAGTCAGACAAGACTGAACAACTTAACGACAATAACAGTAAATGAATGGCACTGGGTAGAGTTGTTGGTTTTATTTTATAATGAATGGTAAATAACTATGTATTACTCTAGCTGGTTTATGTATATTTATTCCACAAGTAATCCCAGACACCTGCACCAAGGGCCATACAGCCCTGTATCTCTAAACACTAGAATATAACAGATATCCAATGTCCCAGATATGCTGCGGGGGGAATTTGTCTGGCAAGTGATGGTGCATGTCCTGACATTACATGTAAACGCAGTCACATGTCACTTCCCATGTCACACAGCTTAGGCATGTCACATGACTCATACAGCCTTATATCACTATACACTAGAATATAACAGATATCTAATGTCCCAGATATGCCCCAGGTGTATGTGTCTGGTAAGTGATGGTGCATGTCGTGACATTACATGTATATCCAGTCACATGACTCATACAGCCTTGTATCACTATACACTAGAATACAACAGATATCTAATGTCCCAGATATGCTCCAAGGTATTTGTCTGGTAAGTGATGGTGCATGTCGTGACATTACATGTATATCCAGTCACATGTCACATCACTCATACAGCCTTGTATCACTATACACTAGAATACAACAGATATCTAATGTCTCAGGGGTATGTGTCTGGTAAGTGATGGTGCATGTTGTGACATTACATGTATATCCAGTCACATGTCACATCACTCATACAGCCTTGTATCACTATACACTAGAATACAACAGATATCTAATGTCCCAGATATGCTCCAAGGTATTTGTCTGGTAAGTGATGGTGCATGTCGTGACATTACATGTATATCCAGTCACATGTCATCTGTCACACAGCTCAGGCATGTCACATCAAACATACAGCCATTTTCTCACGCATGACTCTCACCCTTGCTTGGCCACAGCCCCCAATGTGTCTGCCACCTCCGTGACGCAGCTCAAGTCCCGTCCACTGGACACGCGGCCTCCACCGCTACCTGCAGCCATCTTGCACCGGGACACACCACGCGCGCCGCTCTAACACGCCTCTTCCCCATGACAACTTGTGCCTCGCGCCAATGAATTGTGCGCTGTAGCAGCGGTAGAAGAACCAATCAGAGCAGATTGAGCGAAAGAAGAAAATCAGACTACAAATCAGAGTGTGGTGTTACAGTGTAGCGGGGCGGAGTCCTAGAAGCCGGCTCAGACGCCCCATGACGTATACATGCCTCTTCCTCCATAGCAACTGTACACAGCCAACCAATCACATCGGCGTTTTACAACTTATATACAAAAATAGCTCTTATGCCTCACGTCTGCGGGCCAGTGGCGCAATGGATAACGCGTCTGACTACGGATCAGAAGATTCTAGGTTCGACTCCTGGCTGGCTCGAAATGACTTTTTATTTCTAAGGCTTTGTTTAATGAAATTAAATTACGTTTTATATTGTATATTGCATTTTACATACATATCTAACTGATCTATCTTAAATAATAATAATTGCTTTAAAATAACGTATTGTTTTATGTTTGAAACTAATTCATGTTGAATAATAATATTAACTTAAAAAAACACACACATTTGTAGCTCTTTGAAATAATATCTATCTATCTAAATAAACAAGAGTAAAATCGAGGGTCCAGTTTACCAGGGGTTTTAATGAATGCTGTTATCACATATGTAAAATATAATCTGGGACAATATAAAAGGCAGAACAGGCTCTTTATAAAATAAATTGATGTTAATATTATTATTATTACTATTATTAGTATTATCCTTTATTTGTAACATGCCAACATATTCAATATTGATATACAGGGGTTAAGTACAAGTCATCAACAGTTTAACACATTGCAGAAGAATGGTGGGCCCTGTCTTTGAGCTTCCAAACAAACACATATAGTGCTTTCCCTAACAACCAATCAAGACTGAGATCTGGCAGACTCAGGGCCTCATTCAATTGTGATTTGGCCAATTGAATAGGGCTATATATAAGCACAGAGAATCTTTTTTTTACAGAAGTCTTTAGTTAATGAAGACCTTGTTTTTATTTAGAAGTTCATTAACTAAAAACCTCTGTAAAAAAAATGCTATGTGCTTATATAGAGCCCTATTCAATTGGCCAAATCGCAATTGAATGAGGCCCTCACAGTCTAAATCAGGGGTGTCCAAGTTCAGTGCTGCTGGGCCGCACACATGCCTGGATTTGAGCATATGCCTGCTGAATGCAGGTGAGTGAATTATTTCTTCAGTCATGCTGGTTGACTCACCTGTGCACAGAAAGGAAATCCTCAATTCCAGGCCTGTGTGCGGACCAGCAGGAGCGAACTTGGATACCCCTGGTCTAAAGAGAATGTCTGGGATATAGAAGGATGATAGATGTATTGTGCACATTAACACTTAAGTGATAAGCTTCACTGTAATGTGTTAATACTCTTGAGAATAATGTTTAAGAACCAAAATCCATTCAATATTATACTTTGTTCACTTTTTAAAAAAGAAAATATGACCTGCAACAGGCCGGAACACTAAAAGAAAGTCATGCTACAATCATTGGGGTGTTAACAAGCCAGAATACAATATTTTGTAAAATGAGCCACTTCTCAGATAGCCAGAGATATTAAATTCACCACATTACATGAATCCTATCTAGACATAAGCCTCAAAGCGTTGAAGGATTTCGTTTCCAGTACTTGTTCTAGGCCAGAATATGATTTTATAGAAAACGATTCAGAACAGCAAGTTCCCAGAGAGACTGAAATACCAAATCCGCCAGATACGCGTGACTAGATGGGATTCATGTAATAAAAGTTGCTGTTCTAAATGGTTTTCTGAAAAAAATTATATTCGGGCCTGGAACGGGTTGTTAACATTAGTTTCCATAAACCTTTTGAAACTTATTGCGTAAAGTGTGGTGCCAGCCGTGCATGCGCACCATACAACGCCAGGCGCGCAAAGCTCGGCGCACATGCGCACCGCACAGCACCAGCCACGCTGCACAAGGGACGGGGGAAAGGGACAGAGAGGGGGAAAGAAACACAGGGGAGGAAGGAGGGAGAAAGAGACACAGGGGAGGGAGAGGGAGGCAAAGAGACAGAGGGGGAAAGGGACACAGGAGAGGGGGAGGGGGGAAGAGATATAGAGGAGGGGGAGAGACAGAGGGGAAAGATACACAGGGGGAAAGAGACACAGGGGAGGGAGGAAAGGGGAAAGAGACACAGGGGGTAGGGGGAAAGAGACACAGGGGAGGGAGAGGGGGGAAGAGATATAGGGAAGGGAGAGGGGGATAGGGGGAGGGAGATGGGGAAGAGACAAAGAGGAGGAAGAGACACAGGGAGGGAGAGGGGGAAAGAGACACAGGGGAGGGAGAGGGTGGGAAGGAGACACAGAGGAGGGGGGACACACGTAATATTATACTGTCGTTTATGACGGGTAAACGACTAGTACTTAAAGTAAATGATCAGTTATACTTTTTTTTCTCTGAAGTCCCCTTCACTAGGCTAATTTCTGTTCCGTGCCATTATAGAAAATATTTCTATGTGGATCCAGATAAAAACGTGAATTCCGGCCATTGACTTCATTCAAAAATACTTGCCTAACCCTACTCCATAGTATACTGCAGCCTACAACTTTGTAATATATTTTATTTAAAAAAAATGTTTCTTAGGGAAGCCCTACTCAAAAAAATACATTTTTAAAATAAAATATAATGGGGAGCGGAAAGACAGCGCAAAATCTCCTGGTGTAGATATTTTAGGTAGGAGTATGGACAAATAATATAACACTTGTGTATATACTGCTATTATAAAGGTATGGGAAAGGCGTTCTGTATCGAATCTAGTGGATCAGGGCTCCAAGTCTTTGTATCCTTTGGTGCTTGGAGGAGATGACTTCTTAGTGTGTGGTTTGTAAATGCTTATACACACCAAAAACAAAATGTTGTATAAAAATATATTATATGATATTATATTGTTAGTGTAAGTACACAAAATTAAATATATCGTGAATAATGATATATTCATAAAAGCAATAAAAAACGCTCATTTCGGATACTACATAATACCATCATAGAGAATACTGCAAAACACAAATCTACCAAGTACTCATTGACCCATGCTGCGGACATATAATAAATCACACTGTGTGATTTATCAATCACATATATAGTTGTGAGCATGCGGGTTGTTGCTAACGCTGTGGGCTCGCTTCGCGAGGCCTGCAGTTGCTGGCATGGAGCGTCGAAGGCGCTCCTTGCCAGCAACTGCGGACCTCGCAAAATTAACGGTCTTACGACACAAAAATACAGGACGCATTACGACCTCGCAAAAATACGACCATACAGTCCGAAACCCGCGCACATGAAAACATTACAAACACAATAAATACACACAACAAATACATAAAAAGGAAAACAAGGCTACAGGACTCTAAAGACGCAAAACACCACCAAACACCTATGGATTTTCCGAAAAAGACGTACGAGATCCGAAAACATGAACGCAACCCAGGCGCCCTGAAAAACATTAGAAACACAATAAATACACACAACAAACACATACAAAGCATACCCACAGCAAGGGACCTCTGTAAGTAAAGTTACACCTAAACACGCAAAACACCACCAAACACCTACGGATTTTCCGAAAAAGTCGGACGACATCCGAAAACAAGGACGCAAAATCAGCAACAGCCGCATACCACACATTAGAAGTACACAGCTACCCTAACGGATTTGCCTCGCGCACGCACACTATTTACACTGCACACATTCATGACGCTTACACAGCAGCTCCACACCACTAATGCTGCAGCAACATCAAAACAGATTGTCAGCTCTTCAACACAATGCTGCATATTTACTGTCATTCAGCATCATCTAGATCTCAGTAAAAGACATAGAAATAATTATTGGATTTTTCAAATTGAAGTATTTTTTAGCAAAATGATCTTATTTTGAAGATGTCATGTTTACAGTGCTTTCAGCCAGTCCTCCCACTCCTCTGTGCTAATGTTATAGGGGCTCGCCTCTAAAGCCAATCAGCCTGCTGTTTTCACTGATTTTGGATTAATAAAGTTACTACTCAGACCACAGCAAAGATGGATGGATGGATGGCATGGGAGTAGGAGCCCCAACAAATCTGGGGGTGATAATTCAAATCTACTCCCAAGACAGGAAGCAGGGGAGCATCTACAGTATATATATATATATATATATATATATACACACACACACACACACACACACATATATATCACATATAATAGTTGTCAAAGTGTGTAACGCTCCTGCCGCGCATGTGCATTGGCGGCAGGAGGCTACACGCTTTGACAATGTCGGAAGCTGCAAATCGCGCACCGCAACCGTTACAGACAGGGAGAGACGTGTGTGTGTGTGTGGGGGGGGGGTAACATGGGGAGAGAGAGAAGGGGCGGGGGAGACAGGGGGGAGAGTGGGAGAGAGACAGGGGAGAGGGGGGAAATAGACACAAGAGAAGTGATATGATATGCTAAAGAAAGTGAACCTAAAATATGTAATCCACTGGATTGCTTCATCATGCACACAGATAGAACCACAAACTCTGGCAAGGTCATGGAGAAAGCTTCTTTTAGAAGAAAAAAATATGTGTACAGATAAACCAGAAAGTTTGCAATAAAATGGTGATGCTCTGCTACCTTGTTACAACTAACTCCAGGCTGTGAGACAGTAAATAAGAATGACATCCAGGAATGGATGGAGAAAGACGAGCAACAAAATCTTTCCACCCATGAAATAATAGCTTTGGCGAATCAGGATCACAACGAAGATCTTGAAGATAATGATGGCGGTACTAGACTGGGACTTGACAAAAAGGAGAGAATGAGTCATAGTGATGGGGTCAAAGCTGCCTTATGTTGAACAAGAGGAGGCGTCTGATCTCGTTACTGAATCTGTGGTGTGACCTCGCTGCAAACCAGAGTAGCAAACCAGCAAACAAACACTACACTAAGACAGTGGAGATTCTACATATTATACACTTCATTTAAAATTATAGGTGCAGTAATTACAATTTAACAACTGGATGTTAAAATGCATTTTCCTACAGTACAGTTTTCGATCCACCCGCAAAGATTGACATTTTGAATGATAATTGCCATTAATTACTGATTTTCCTTTGACACATTGAGTCCAGTGATTGACTCTAGTCATCTGCACATTGAGCATGGCCAGTCTCTTTCAGCACAGTCAACTGCAGTCATGTCAAAGCGAACCAATGTCTCAGGGCCTTGTGGGTCAGAAGGCTATCAGCTTAAAATGGCTTCAGTGTTAGTTTACTGTAGGAAAATTACTTTTCTTAAATACCAATTAATTTATAAAGTGCACTATTGTACTACTTGTAACTAACTATAGTTTACAATTACTGTATACCTCTGTCGCGGCACAGGAGCTGATGGACCGGCACACTCTGGACCTCCCACAGTTAGGGTCCTCATGTAGGCTTGGTAAGTTTATCCTCAGTGACTGTGTGGAAGACCCCCCATAATTCGAGCAATTCTAGCCGCACAGAAGCTCCCTGAAATAATGAGATACAGCTATCACACTTGTAATCAGTACACGGAACACACTTTATTTGGGTAATTGGTAAATATTTTATAGGGAAAGGAACAATAGGTAAATCAAACATTATGAAAAGTCAACATCACACAATTTCAAATGCCCAACTTGAACTTCCCTCTCCTTGAGTCTCCTCCAATTAGAGGCCTGCCAATGTTGGTTCTTCTATGATTGGGTGCTGGGGAAGCCAAGTGTCTAATCATGTAAAGAGCTTCTTGCATGGGCTATTTTGTTGGACTAAACAGGAGCATGCCTCCTCTCAAAGGGGAAAGCTATGGGGTAGTGGTGGCACTGGCATGTCTCATTTCCTTATCTTAATCCTGTGGTACAAGCCTCCCCCTGGGGTGTAAGTACAGTAAGTGTCAAGGAGCAGAAATGTTGACCGGAGGCACAGGTCCAAGGGGTAGAGGAAACTGTTAAGAGGCAGCATAAGGGGACAGAACCTGGTGGCGGACTGCCAACCTCCTCAGGATCGTGTGCTATTGTATATAGAAGTGCCTGACCATGATCCCTTGGGCGGAGACTGCTGGGATGGAGGGATTAGCAGAGACTCGGGCTGGATGCAAAGTACTGGGAAGGGTGTCAAATCATTTGTTACAACCTCCGATGTGTCACTTACTGTATTGGCTCAAATATAAGCTGCACCTTTTTTCCCAATTTCGGGTGCGGCTTATATTCGCGACCATAATAAAATGACTGCTGATTTGCGGGCTTGAGACTGTTGTGCAATTAATTCTAATTTCTATCATGGCTTTCCCCGTATTTTACAGTGCAGTATGTTTTATTTTTAACTTGCATTTACGGTGCTACATTTAACCCACTTGCGGGTCCTAATTGGAATCCGTAGGAGATAAATGACATTAGAATTAATTGCGCAACAGTCTTTTTTCTTTTACATTTGTCATTTACGGGTGGGAGTGCCTGCGGAATTGTAGCAATTGAATAGCGATTTTAACGATTGTAACTTTTGCAAGCTACAATTTTCAGCCTGTAACTCGCAAAAGAAGTTACCATAGGTAAGTTGCGGCTTATATTCGGATATTATCTTTTTTTTTTTCTCCTTGCATCTCACAGGTACGGCTTATATGCGGGAGTGGCTTATATTCGGGCCAATACGGTATTTATTTATTTTGCAATACAATTTACATACAGTATTAAATTCACTAAGTGTTGCATTACACTGTAGTTACATTTACAGTACATATATGTAGGTACCAGTTTTACAGTGAATGTGGTCATTTCATTGGAATCTACAGTACAGCATTTGGTTAAATACACCTAATACAGTAGTACTTATATGTGCAGTATAGTAGAAACTGTAGTACTGTGCATGTCTTACTCCACTTACAACATACTGTACAATAAGTCCAGCAGTTTTCCCTTTGGTATATAATACAGTATGGTACAAAGTTAAAAAAACTGCAGTTGTTCTTCTTTCACCTCTGTAACAATAGGTTTCATGTTATCCACATTTCCATTATCTAACAGCATGGCTGTCCTGTTTATGCTGGATAATCAAGACCCTGCTGTATGTATATTATATATATATATATATATATATATATATATATACACATATATACACACACACACACACACACACATATATATATATATATACATATATACACACACACAGACGTGTGTCTATGCATTTCTTTCTTCTTTAGATACTAGATAGAACATCTACACTGGGCCTTCTGGTATAGATAATTGCCCCTGCCCATAACACATCTCCCAACTGTCCCATACTCTGGTCTAATGGGAGCTTTTCTGCTCTCTCTATTAGTCTCTGGGTAATGAGAGGCAAGGGTTCCCTGGTGGTCCAGTGGGTAGGATTCAGTGATTTCACTGCTGAGACCTGGGCTCGATTCCAGTCAGGGTACCAAAAGTTCACACCACCTTGAAACCATGCAGGGTTGGACCAGATCAGTACTTGGATGGGAGGCCATCTAGGAATACCAGGAGCTGTATGTGGTGGCCCACTAGAGAATGAACTGGCAACCCACTCCAGTATCTCTGCCATGAATACCATGTGGATCATCATGGTGTGTTACAGTCCATGAGGTCACAGAGAATGGACATAACAGTGAGAGACAAAGACAGCTTCCAGCAGGGACATCACCACCCGCTCCATAGACTACCAAGCACTAGGCAGTACCCAGCCCTTAGGCTTCAACTGCTGCAAACATACTCACGACTAATGTGGGACACTTGATAATAGCTATAAGGAACACCATAAGCCCATATAAACAGAAATATATATGGGCGAAAAGGCATAATTAAAACAAAACTATAAATACATTTTACCCCATTTTCACTGCTCTATCTGAACTAGATGAAGAGTTTTTGATGGCTTCAGTGACCCTTAAGCAGTCTTGTGCTTTACTTCTTCCTGCACTTAAAACATGTCAAGATGGTGAAACATGCATTAAAAAGAGTATATTTTCAACATTTAAATTTTTTTTTTGCAAGAAAAGTGAATGTTTTTTAGATCATAGAAAAATCTACGCTGGAAACGGGTTGTCTCCTCTAGGTGTAGGTGGAATGGGGGTTAAGAAGTCAGGAAAAGATGACAACTTATAAGAGTAAGAACAAGAAAAGATAAAACAAGATAATAGAAACAAGGGTTAAAGAGAAGCAATATTCCAACAAGAGAGGAGGAATGGGGGAGGGTGAAAGAGATATGTACATGAAAGTAGGAAAAGGTTATGGGGAAAAAGATGATAGATTGCAATACATTTGTAAGCCAGCACTTGATTTCACTGTAAGCCTCTTGGGAAATCAAGTCCTGCTCTTAACTGTGATATGTTAGTAACCCAGTCCATGATGACCTAAATGTCCTTGAGGAATAGTATATAAATACCCACCTACAGTTTCTCAGACATCAGCATGATCGTAAGACGGTGCAACATAAAGAATCTCTCTCAGCATCAGGGAGAAGTATAAGCCAAGTGAACAGTTGGGAGGTGATGTATGGCCCCTATGTATGTTTTCAGAAAATAATTAAAGCTAGTGGGCAGTCCAATGAAGCATGCAAGGAAATTCTACGGAGCAGTATGATCAAGGAATAGGTATGGTTGTTGAAGAGAAAAGTAGGCTGTTGGCAAAAATGGGAGACAAGCTGGGATGTTGGGTGGTGTAGGTACGATTGATGGCTAGGGTTGGCTTTTGAATTTGGTGGGTATAGGAAACTAGTTTAGAACATGGCAGAAACTGCACAAGACTGATTATTAGTATTTTTCTCTATTACTCTCTGTAAAGCATTCATATTTTCCCCAAAAAAAGGGTTATGTATAGATGTGTGGTGAAGAATCTAGATCCACTGATGGTTCAGAAAAAGCAAGAGTGTCCAATTAGAATTGGGGTAGTAGTACAAGAGTTTAGGAGACAGTTGACATATTGAAGTTCCATAACTTTATCATAGGAATGTCAGAAAGAATCAGATAGCAATGTGTTTAAGAGATGGACAATGGTCCAGGTTAGGGCAGCAAAATTGAGTTGAGAAAGGACTGACAGAGTGAACTTTAAAGGAATAGAATTAGAGAAGAGAGGGTGGCATTTCCACGCTAAAAATTGCAACAACATATTTAAAAGGAATTCAAGATAATATATATTCTGTAGTGCCCAGGAATATAATATTTTCTTTGAATTGTAAATATGTACAAGGAGCACCCACCCTGGTTGTGACATGGCTTACTTTGGGTATTGTTTGTGTGCGGGACAGACTTCTTTCTTTTATGACCATACGGAAATAGAACAATAGAGAAACTATTAACAGGATTAGGTGTGACACAGTCAGCAGCAAATATATAAACCATACAGTTGTACCCGACAGCATGCAACACTTCAGCAATTTAGTAAAAAACTACCAAGCTCATAATAGAAGTATCTAGCAGGTGCATGTCAGTTCCTGCACGGACTACTTGTCCACTGACAGTGGATGTCAGTCGATCCACTGGCTTCCCATAGGCTCCGGAATAAGATTTTAAATCATGAGCCTAACCTATAAAAACGCCCTCAACAATAATGCAAGTACACCCCCCTCGCTCTGCTAACAACCTTCTTCTTTCCTCCTCTTATCAGCTCCTCTCACTCCCGTAGGGCATTTCTCGTGCTGACCCTATTATTTGGGACCCCTTGCATCATTACCCTGTCCTCCTGCCTTAAAACACTTACAAAAAAAAAAAAAACTTGTTTGTTTAGAGCTTATCACCTTCAGCCTTAATACACACACATCCTTCTGTACGCCTGCCATAACCTTTGGATTGTAAGTCTGCAAGTTTTCAATCTTGCCATGTGCTTTAGTGAAAGCTCGGTGTACATTTGATTTTAAGCTCAGACAGGGCCCTCCATATTTTCTTCTTCATTGTGTTAATATTGTTTTGAACTTACCCCAGTATATCGCTACGGAATATGTTGGTGCATTACAAATAAAGGAAATAATAATATTAACAACAACAACCACCACCACCACCACCAGCGGATCTAGTTTACCGTTGCTCAGCCTCCTTGTGTCTGGACCAGGATTCTCAGTACAATGATATTTCAGACTACAGAATACAAGACAACAGGAAGAAATATGACAAACAGAGTTTATTAGAAAAGAGGGACAATGAAGTATCAAACAAACCGTAAGGATTCAAGTACAGGATATATACATTTGTGAAGACCGTTACAAATTTTCTAAGCAGGCAGGCTTGTAGGAACCCATTCATATATGTAGCTTGATATTTCACCTGTATCGGATTGTACTACAGAAAGGGATACAGGTGAGTTTACCCCTCAACAGGTATTTTAGGTTTAGGAGTAAAGGAGGGTCCAACTGTTAAGTTTTACTTTTAGTCCTCACGACAGGGTCTTGCTAAGCTCCTGGAGCATCCAGCTGTTTTCCTTTATCTTGTCTCTCAGGCGAGTGTATTCTTGCACTAGCTCCTCAAACTCTGCTCCTAGGAATTCATAGGACATCAGAATCTGCCGTGACGTAGAAAGCTCCTGTTTTTCTGTCTTCAGTGTCGTTTCAAGGGTTTCTCTACAATGTAGATCAGTTCATGAGATAAGATTGGAGAAATAATCATAAACACCTACCATCTACCCCACACACAAACAGATCATACTTACTTGATATAACGATGAACCTCAATCTTCTCTGGGGTGTACGTGTCTGTGAGAACTTGCAGCTCCACCATCCTGTCAAGGAGTAAGAGGGAAAGGTATGAGAAACCTCGCTGTTTTCAGAACCCCTGGTAAGGTTTCCTTTAACATATATCTCCCTTTGATTTGCTAACCTGAGCTTTAGAAACAATGCATTACTTTTGGCCTCAAAGTAGTCTGCATTCGTACGATCAATGTCCGACTGAGCTTTAAGACGCAACTCTGAGGCAGCTTGTCTAAGAAGAGAGAGGCAGCGCAGCAACACCTGGTGAGAAAGGGTAAGTAAGAAGGATTTTATTAATACTACAAGATGAGGAACAGCACAGCTGGTTGCATTGATGTGTATGTGCCACTTGTAAGGAACCAAATCTCTTCAACAAATACTACAGCAGTAATGAAACATTTTTTAGTTACTTATACTGGCTTGGTTCTCTTTTGCAGAGGCATTTGAAGCTTAGAATGTCTATATATGTTTACACCTATTTAGCCATATAAATGAATTCCTCCCTCTTTCCTGGCAGTTCACTATTCATCCACTAAAGTAGTCTTTGCCATCTACTATCCATTAATGTCATGCTGCTTATCCAAATAAATACATCAGAAAGGATACACACTTATTAACATAAAATCTAGCAATAGCTCCACATCTCATTACTCTTAACTCACCTTATAAATCCACAATGATGCATTGCTGCTTCATATTTAAAATGGTCACAATAATGGTCATAACGGTTAAGTCTTAAATATCACTATAAAACATAGATTTGCTTGTTGTTATTTATTTTTAAAGTTGCCCGCATGTGAGAAAATACACTGGAATCTGTGATTTCCCCTGATATCTTGGCTAAAGCTCCACGCATCTCTTTCAGGCTGTAGCACACACAGAACACTTTCTGAAGCAGTGTAATAAATAAGTAACTGAAGCCCATGCAAGGTTGTAAAAAAGATGCCAGGAGCTCCAACCTAATAAAGGGAATACCTACAAGTTTTAGTGTCAGATTTCAGACAGAATCACAATAAAACTGAAAATGTTGTTATATATATATATATATATATATATATATATATATATATATATATATATATATATATATATATTCTTCTGCATAATAGCAAGTGTTTAAGTACAACTGTCTTTTCCATTACACCTAGCTTGGCACACAATGACAGAATGTCATAATGCCCAACAAACTATTTTAAATTTGCGGTCTTAAAAGTTACAATCCATATTGCAACAAAGCAGGTATCCCCTGAGCCAGTTTAAATTTAAATTTATTCATTAGTACAGAGTTCTTCAAATAAACTTCCTTAAGAAGCTCCACAAAACAATAAAGTGAAATAAAATTAAAAAGAAAAAACATACTTTGTTGTACATAGAATAGTAAGAATCATAAAAATATAGAAATTCTACCTATTTTATGTATAAATGAACTGAAAGTGCAGGTGTATGGGTGTCTAAAAATTGTAATACTGACATTTAACAATAGAACAATTACATCGGTCACAATTACGGTTCTTCTTTATCACTCTGCACTGCTAATCTTAAATTAACTGGTCAATATCTCAGAGGGTGGATCTACTCTAACTGTATACACCTGGCTTATATGTAGAAGTTAATGTGCAATGCAGTATATGACATGTAAAACAATAAATTCCTGATATATTAATTTCCAAAGTAGGAAATCCTGGGGGATGGGTTGAAAATACTCCAAGAATATTTACAACTAAAGTTATAAGGGGGAGGTTGCCAGTAACGTAGTGTGTGGTGCTAAGAGACTATCCAACAAAATAGTAGGGTGGAATTTCGTAAATTTAGTAAATATGCTATGGAGAACGAACAGGCAACACATTCCTGTATCTTTGCCAAGAAAACCTTAAGTATCACAGAGAATCAGACATGACTGAACAACAGACATGCTAAGAATTCTGCTTTTGCTTTTTTTTGTTTTTAAAGTTGAGAAGGTGTCAAGCATTGCCCACAACAGATAAAAGTACAGTTTGAACCGAGACTATAGAAGGATGTTTGAATGTCAGGATAAAGCTACTGAATAGCAAAACTATCTGGATATTACTATCACAGCCATATTAATTCAAGAAGACACTGTGTTCTGTATTTGTTTTTTGATCAGGTAATAAACTTGTCATCCAGAGACAATGGTCCTGCAGAAAGCTTATTTAATGAGTGGTGTGAGGGCTCATTATCTTTATCCTCGATCTTCAGGTTAGTAAAAAGGTATATAGTGTCTGGTCAGCAGCAGGGTATCAGTCCATCAGTGCCAGGTTTATGTGAAATATCCAATTTACTCTTTGAATGGCATAAAACATGTCAATGCACAAATCTATTGGTCCCACAGTATACCTAGCGTAAATAACTTCCCTACCTTTGCCCACTCTCTCTGGTGGCCCCACATTTGCAAAATCTGACATATTGTCTCTATGTTACTATAAGGATTTTCCAGGACCTCCATAGTGAAGAGCAACTAGTGCAGACTATGGATAGTTACATTCAAAGTACTAGTGGCTGTGATAAGTAGCAGCATATTTATGTTCCTGAGAATACAGAGGGGTAAGTCCATATATTTATATGGATCAGTTTCTCAGTTAATGCCCTGGTGGAACCAGATAAGAAAGGTCTTCTATTCTGTGGTTGGACTGCTAATGCTCATTTATTCATGCCAGTCTGCCTCAGTATAAAACCAGTCCTGAAGATCCACTGTGTTGAATTAGCTGAGCATATATACGTGTGGTAGGCAATAGACGACCCAGGGCCCTCGTGTAGCCTAAGATACCTTCCCTATATTCACTTGCATTAGATATACAAAGGATTTAGAGAGTTTATCCTGGAGCATGAGCTCATGCAGTCAGCTAGAATGGCCTCCACCCAGAAGTCTGAATTAAAATCAAAGAAGTTTTCATTACAACCAATTGCAATTCTGTTCATTTTATGAGTACTTTTCATTTATTCGATAAACGGGACCTTTTCTGTGCCACTTTAAAAACTATAGATCATAACAACTGCATATGTTAATTCATCTGGTCCCTCCTAGAAATTGTAGATGGTTCTGTTCTACTGGTGTAATAGATTCTACCTTACCTCAGCCTTTATGTGCAGTATTACAAGACACTCATGGTTCTGTTGGAAAATATAAACCTATGGGAACTGATACTGGCTGATGTGAAGGAGTTGTCACCAATCAGATACACTGCAATTTTACGGTGTATTTTGGGTTAGTTTGTTTTTATAAATTCAAATCATTGACTAGATTTTATTTTGGTGTATGTGGTGCCTTTCTGTGCACCTTACATTTATTACTGTTATGCAGTTATGATCCAGAATAGTTTTTATCAATAATTATAAACATATCTGTAGAGATTAAAAGCACCATGTGATGAGTTTTTCTATGGTCTTTTGCACAATTAAACATCATTATGGGTAAAATATTAGAAAGTAAAAAAAACAAAAACAAAAAAAAAAACACCGCATTTAAAAAACATTTTTTTATATGCAATTATGGAAATTAATTACATTTGATGAAATACTTGTTTTTATCTATAGCTTTACATTATAATTTATTTCTAACTGACCTGAGGATACATCTCCTGCTGTCTTTCCAGTAAGGCACTCATTTCTTGATGTTTCTGCTGCTCGTTCTGCAGATGTCTCTTCTCATCTTCGAGTGTGGTGGCCAAACGCAGAACTTTTGCTGCACGAAGGACATCACTCTCCTCATCTATAAGAAATGAATAACAAGTGTGTAAGAGAAAGAAACGTCAGGAGAGAGAAAGAAATATAAGGAGAAGGTACAAACTGGTATACATACTCACCTGTCTCAGGTTGGTGAAAGGAAAGAAAAGAGAAACATTTTTTTCGCAGAGCCTCTTCCAAACGTTTCTGCAGCCGGTCCCTCAACCATATAATATACTGAGTGAGAGAAGATAAAACTAATTTAATGATCAAGTAGAGTTGTAGCATGTGATATTGAATGGGCAGTAATCTGAAGTGTTACCATATCTGGGGGAAGAAATTCAAGCAGATTTTTCTCCTCCAGCCCAAGAAGAGTCACAGAGTCAGATGGAGATGAGGGATCAGCAACCAAAAGCCGACAGCACTCCGAGACCAGCATGCACTTGTGCAGCACATCATGGAACTACACAGGAGCAATACACAGGAATGTACTGAGGGTATATCCAATATGAAACTGCAGTTGACGGCCATAGAAGGTCGATTGTTACCTTGCTGTCCTCTTCAGTCAGAGCACCTTCTTGTTTCTTGACCTGAAGCTCCAGAAGGATCTCCTGCACCAATTTATAAATGATCTCTGACCTCAGCCAGACCTTCCTCTGCAACCTCAAATCCCTTCGCACCTATTAGGGATATACAGATGCCATTTTGTGTAGTTCCAAGTTACCCTAAATTGTTGATCTAAAGTCACGTGTAAACTTCATTGATCATCAACATGCACACACATTAAAATGGTTACTTCTCATCATACAGTAGCACGCTATGTCCTTCAGATAGCTGCAGGTGAATGTTATTCTTACCTCCTCCAGCTCCCGGCACAGGTGGACACTCCCTCCACTGGGCTCTATGGCTTGGCATAGCTCCAGCAAAAGTTTGCAGAACTGTGGGCTCTTCTCTAAATCCTCTTCCTCTAATTGCAGGATTGGAAGTCGGCTGAGCACTGTAGAAAAAGTGAAGACATTGCAGTCTTTTAATTGATTAAGACAAGCTCTTACTATCTTTATGATATGGCGTGAATTAGTATCACATTCTTGTTGAGCTGTGTAACAGGGAGGGGGGTTAATCACTGCTCCCCTGTGGTCTCTCTGTCACGGAGGGGTGGTTAATCACTGCTCCCCCGTGGTCTCTCTGTCACAGAGGGGGGTTAATCACTGCTCCCCCGAGGTCTGTATGTCAGGGAGGGGGGTTAATCACTGCTCCCCTGTGGTCTCTCTGTCAGGGAGGGGGGTTAATCACTGCTCCCCTGAGGTCTGTATGTCAGGGAGGGGGGTTAATCACTGCTCCCCTGTGGTCTGTATGTCAGGGAGGGGGGTTAATCACTGCTCCCCTGTGGTCTCTCTGTCAGGGAGGGGGGTTAATCACTGCTCCCCTGAGGTCTGTATGTCAGGGAGGGGGGTTAATCAATGCTCCCCTGTGGTCTCTCTGTCAGGGAGGGGGGTTAATCACTGCTCCCCTGTGGTCTCTCTGTCAGGGAGGGGGGTTAATCACTGCTCCCCTGTGGTCTCTCTGTCAGGGAGGGGGGTTAATCACTGCTCCCCTGTGGTCTCTCTGTCAGGGAGGGGGGTTAATCACTGCTCCCCTGTGGTCTCTCTGTCAGGGAGGGGGGTAGATCACTGCTCCCCTGTGGTCTCTCTGTCAGGGAGGGGGGTAGATCACTGCTCCCCTGTGGTCTCTCTGTCAGGGAGGGGGGTAGATCACTGCTCCCCTGTGGTCTCTCTGTCAGGGAGGGGGGTAGATCACTGCTCCCCTGTGGTCTCTCTGTCAGGGAGGGGGGTAGATCACTGCTCCCCTGTGGTCTCTCTGTCAGGGAGGGGGGTAGATCACTGCTCCCCTGTGGTCTCTCTGTCAGGGAGGGGGGTAGATCACTGCTCCCCTGTGGTCTCTCTGTCAGGGAGGGGGGTAGATCACTGCTCCCCTGTGGTCTCTCTGTCAGGGAGGGGGTTAATCACTGCTCCCCCGTGGTCTCTCTGTCAGGGAGGGGGGTTAATCACTGCTCCCCCGTGGTCTCTCTGTCAGGGAGGGGGGTTAATCAATGCTCCCCTGTGGTCTCTCTGCCATGGAGGGGGGGGGGGGGGTTAATCACTGCTCCCCTGTGGTCTTTCTGTCAGGAGGGGGTAGATCACTGCTCCCCTGTGGTCTTTCTGTCAGGAGGGGGTAGATCACTGCTCCCCTGTGGTCTTTCTGTCAGGAGGGGGTAGATCACTGCTCCCCTGTGGTCTTTCTGTCAGGAGGGGGTAGATCACTGCTCCCCTGTGGTCTTTCTGTCAGGAGGGGGTAGATCACTGCTCCCCTGTGGTCTTTCTGTCAGGAGGGGGTAGATCACTGCTCCCCTGTGGTCTTTCTGTCAGGAGGGGGTAGATCACTGCTCCCCTGTGGTCTTTCTGTCAGGAGGGGGTAGATCACTGCTCCCCTGTGGTCTTTCTGTCAGGAGGGGGTAGATCACTGCTCCCCTGTGGTCTTTCTGTCAGGAGGGGGTAGATCACTGCTCCCCTGTGGTCTTTCTGTCAGGAGGGGGTAGATCACTGCTCCCCTGTGGTCTTTCTGTCAGGAGGGGGTAGATCACTGCTCCCCTGTGGTCTCTCTGTCAGGAGGGGGTAGATCACTGCTCCCCTGTGGTCTCTCTGTCAGGAGGGGGTAGATCACTGCTCCCCTGTGGTCTCTCTGTCAGGAGGGGGTAGATCACTGCTCCCCTGTGGTCTCTCTGTCAGGAGGGGGTAGATCACTGCTCCCCTGTGGTCTCTCTGTCAGGAGGGGGTAGATCACTGCTCCCCTGTGGTCTCTCTGTCAGGAGGGGGTAGATCACTGCTCCCCTGTGGTCTCTCTGTCAGGAGGGGGTAGATCACTGCTCCCCTGTGGTCTCTCTGTCAGGAGGGGGTAGATCACTGCTCCCCTGTGGTCTCTCTGTCAGGAGGGGGTAGATCACTGCTCCCCTGTGGTCTCTCTGTCAGGAGGGGCTGGATCACTGCTCCCCTGTGGTCTCTCTGTCAGGAGGGGCTGGATCACTGCTCCCCTGTGGTCTCTCTGTCAGGAGGGGCTGGATCACTGCTCCCCTGTGGTCTCTCTGTCAGGAGGGGCTGGATCACTGCTCCCCTGTGGTCTCTCTGTCAGGAGGGGCTGGATCACTGCTCCCCTGTGGTCTCTCTGTCAGGAGGGGCTGGATCACTGCTCCCCTGTGGTCTCTCTGTCAGGAGGGGCTGGATCACTGCTCCCCTGTGGTCTCTCTGTCAGGAGGGGGTTGATCACTTCTCTGTCAGGAGGGGCTTGATCACTTCTCTGTCAGGAGGGGCTTGATCACTTCTCTGTCAGGAGGGGCTTGATCACTTCTCTGTCAGGAGGGGCTTGATCACTTCTCTGTCAGGAGGGGCTTGATCACTTCTCTGTCAGGAGGGGCTTGATCACTTCTCTGTCAGGAGGGGCTTGATCACTTCTCTGTCAGGAGGGGCTTGATCACTTCTCTGTCAGGAGGGGCTTGATCACTTCTCTGTCAGGAGGGGCTTGATCACTTCTCTGTCAGGAGGGGCTTGATCACTTCTCTGTGGTCTCTCTGTCAGGAGGGGGTTGATCACTTCTCTGTGGTCTCTCTGTCAGGAGGGGGTTGATCACTTCTCTGTGGTCTCTCTGTCAGGAGGGGGTTGATCACTTCTCTGTGGTCTCTCTGTCAGGAGGGGGTTGATCACTTCTCTGTGGTCTCTCTGTCAGGAGGGGGTTGATCACTTCTCTGTGGTCTCTCTGTCAGGAGGGGGTTGATCACTTCTCTGTGGTCTCTCTGTCAGGAGGGGGTTGATCACTTCTCTGTGGTCTCTCTGTCAGGAGGGGGTTGATCACTTCTCTGTGGTCTCTCTGTCAGGAGGGGGTTGATCACTTCTCTGTGGTCTCTCTGTCAGGAGGGGGTTGATCACTTCTCTGTGGTCTCTCTGTCAGGAGGGGGTTGATCACTTCTCTGTGGTCTCTCTGTCAGGAGGGGGTTGATCACTTCTCTGTGGTCTCTCTGTCAGGAGGGGGTTGATCACTTCTCTGTGGTCTCTCTGTCAGGAGGGGGTTGATCACTTCTCTGTGGTCTCTCTGTCAGGAGGGGGTTGATCACTTCTCTGTGGTCTCTCTGTCAGGAGGGGGTTGATCACTTCTCTGTGGTCTCTCTGTCAGGAGGGGGTTGATCACTTCTCTGTGGTCTCTCGGTCAGGAGGGGGTTGATCACTTCTCTGTGGTCTCTCTGTCAGGAGGGGGTTGATCACTTCTCTGTGGTCTCTCTGTCAGGAGGGGGTTGATCACTTCTCTGTGGTCTCTCGGTCAGGAGGGGGTTGATCACTTCTCTGTGGTCTCTCTGTCAGGAGGGGGTAGATCACTTCTCTGTGGTCTCTCTGTCAGGAGGGGGTAGATCACTTCTCTGTGGTCTCTCTGTCAGGAGGGGGTTAATCCTCTGCTGGTCTCTGTTCCTCTCACCATAGTGCAGTGCCTGTGTCATTTTCACTCTGACGAAGTCTCTGTGAAATAAAAACACAGCAAGTGTGACAGGACGCTCTATGCACCCTCCCACGTCCCCCACTCGTGCTGTCACGTTCTATCACTTACATCGCGTCACATTCCCAGCCAGCACAGTCTACGATTGCCGCGAAGATTTTCAAAACTGACAGGGTCGCATTTTAACCGACGTCATACGCGCGACTCCTGATTGTGTGACGTTTGCCCGGTCTGTCAGGGTGCATGTTGGGACTGTGGGCAGAGTGTGCTGCCCCTACATGGGCATGTTAAGACCTTGCACCCTGGGAACTGTAGCTCTGTAGTGTATATTTATTCACGATACAACACCAACTACATTCTTTCACTAATTAAAGGACCAATGCAGTGAAACTGTCTCTAGATAATGTTTGATAATGGGCTGATTCTCCCCAAAGAAAAAAAAAAAACATTAACAATATGAACTTTTGTATATTTTATTCTGCAGGCTTTCATTTTCTTTTAGCAGCTATTTCTGTGTGATAATTATACAGGATGGTGTGTCCTTGTAAACTAATAAGCTTTCCATTACAGCTGATAAAAGCTCTGGCACTTCTAGATGCCACATTTCCATTGAGCAAATGGAAACTTCCTGTGCAGGAAGTTGGTGAGCAAAACAAGGGTAGATCACACAGCAGTATATTTGCATAAAAAAGGTAATGTATTAGAGGCTGTATTTTTTATTTGCTTCTAAAACATTTCCCCCATCTTTCCTGTAATGTGTCTGCCAGAGCAGTGGTGTGTAGCAGCCAGCGTGCTATAACTTTGATTTTTTTCTTGTTCTTAGGGTTACAGGGGCCTATCCTCGTATGGTAGCGCAGCACAAGGCAGCAGCAGTGGCGCTGCCGATATTCCGGTGCCATATCATAGAGAAAAGGCTTAGATAAACTGTTAGGGTTGGGGTTAGGTTTTTTAGGAGGAGTAGGTGGAGCAGCGTATTCATACAATATGTTTTTGAAAGACTGCCACGTCATATAGCCCCTTGACAATAGAATTCAATGAAAGAGTAAGCTCTCAGAGAGTAACCCCCCCCCCCCCCCCCATACTACAGAGAGACAAGCTTTCCAAGATGGAATCCCACGTGACACAATTATTTTAAATATAATATTTTAGTCTTCCTGTCTTGCATACCCACTGATGTTGTTAGTTTGTTACTAATACTTCACAAGCATGGGGCATTTTTACCAATCTACAGTGGTGTTTTAAATGAATGGATACTGGAGATTTTTATTTGCATGCACTATACTAGGGGTGGGTAAATTTGGTCATGGAGATCCCCACACAGACCAGGATTTGAGGATATTCCTGTTGCGTACATGTGAGTCAGTCACTTCTTAAGTCATCCTGGCTGACTCACCTATGCACAGAAGGGAAATCCTCAAATCCTGGCCTGTTTGGAGCTCTGCAGGGCCAAACTTGCCCACCCCTGCACTATACTAAAGAAGCTGATAATGGACAATCACCTTTAGTTTAATCCATTGCATACGATTTATATCACTGTACAGTCCTTTTTGTTATGCATAATACAGTTATTCTTTGTGACCATTATCAGCACTAATAACAGTACAGAGGACCCTGGAGGGATCCATGATACATTGGTGTAAGTTGTGTGTGAGAGAGAGCTGTGGGTCCATCCTATTATGCAATGTCTTGCTTTTGGGCCAGTGAGGCAGAGGAATGCAGCATTGATTTCTTATCCAGTGATCAAACAATGTCTCTTCTCCCTGCTCCTGTCATTGAAAACAACAGGCACACGCCCCCATGATCCTACTCCCAGGATGTGATGTAACACAAAATGGATTCCTGTACAGAGAAACTGAGCAGGGCTAGGAGGTCCCGGCTGGGGCACTGATGTGTATTACTGTAGCAGGGCTAGGAGGTCCCGGCTGGGGCACTGATGTGTATTACTGTAGCAGGGCTAGGAGGTCCCGGCTGGGGCACTGATGTGTATTACTGTAGCAGGGCTAGGAGGTCCCGGCTGGTGCACTGATGTGTATTACTGTAGCAGGGCTAGGAGGTCCCGGCTGGGGCACTGATGTGTATTACTGTAGCAGGGCTAGGAGGTCCCGGCTGGTGCACTGATGTGTATTACTGTAGCAGGGCTAGGAGGTCCCGGCTGGGGCACTGATGTGTATTACTGTAGCAGGGCTAGGAGGTCCTGGCTGGGGCACTGATGTGTATTACTGTAGCAGGGCTAGGAGGTCCCGGCTGGGGCACTGATGTGTATTACTGTAGCAGGGCTAGGAGGTCCCGGCTGGGGCACTGATGTGTATTACTGTAGCAGGGCTAGGAGGTCCCGGCTGGGGCACTGATGTGTATTACTGTAGCAGGGCTAGGAGGTCCCGGCTGGCGCACTGATGTGTATTACTGTAGCAGGGCTAGGAGGTCCCGGCTGGGGCACTGATGTGTATTACTGTAGCAGGGCTAGGAGGTCCCGGCTGGGGCACTGATGTGTATTACTGTAGCAGGGCTAGGAGGTCCCGGCTGGGGCACTGATGTGTATTACTGTAGCAGGGCTAGGAGGTCCCGGCTGGGGCACTGATGTGTATTACTGTAGCAGGGCTAGGAGGTCCCGGCTGGGGCACTGATGTGTATTACTGTAGCAGGGCTAGGAGGTCCCGGCTGGGCACTGATGTGTATTACTGTAGCAGGGCTAGGAGGTCCCGGCTGGGGCACTGATGTGTATTACTGTAGCAGGGCTAGGAGGTCCGGCTGGGGCACTGATGTGTATTACTGTAGCAGGGCTAGGAGGTCCCGGCTGGTGCACTGATGTGTATTACTGTAGCAGGGCTAGGAGGTCCCGGCTGGGGCACTGATGTGTATTACTGTAGCAGGGCTAGGAGGTCCCGGCTGGTGCACTGATGTGTATTACTGTAGCAGGGCTAGGAGGTCCCGGCTGGGGCACTGATGTGTATTACTGTAGCAGGGCTAGGAGGTCCCGGCTGGGGCACTGATGTGTATTACTGTAGCAGGGCTAGGAGGTCCCGGCTGGGGCACTGATGTGTATTACTGTAGCAGGGCTAGGAGGTCCCGGCTGGTGCACTGATGTGTATTACTGTAGCAGGGCTAGGAGGTCCCGGCTGGGGCACTGATGTGTATTACTGTAGCAGGGCTAGGAGGTCCCGGCTGGGGCACTGATGTGTATTACTGTAGCAGGGCTAGGAGGTCCCGGCTGGTGCACTGATGTGTATTACTGTAGCAGGGCTAGGAGGTCCCGGCTGGGGCACTGATGTGTATTACTGTAGCAGGGCTAGGAGGTCCCGGCTGGGGCACTGATGTGTATTACTGTAGCAGGGCTAGGAGGTCCCGGCTGGGGCACTGATGTGTATTACTGTAGCAGGGCTAGGAGGTCCCGGCTGGTGCACTGATGTGTATTACTGTAGCAGGGCTAGGAGGTCCCGGCTGGGGCACTGATGTGTATTACTGTAGCAGGGCTAGGAGGTCCCGGCTGGGGCACTGATGTGTATTACTGTAGCAGGGCTAGGAGGTCCCGGCTGGGGCACTGATGTGTATTACTGTAGCAGGGCTAGGAGGTCCCGGCTGGGGCACTGATGTGTATTACTGTAGCAGGGCTAGGAGGTCCCGGCTGGGGCACTGATGTGTATTACTGTAGCAGGGCTAGGAGGTCCCGGCTGGGGCACTGATGTGTATTACTGTAGCAGGGCTAGGAGGTCCCGGCTGGGGCACTGATGTGTATTACTGTAGCAGGGCTAGGAGGTCCCGGCTGGGGCACTGATGTGTATTACTGTAGCAGGGCTAGGAGGTCCCGGCTGGGGCACTGATGTGTATTACTGTAGCAGGGCTAGGAGGTCCCGGCTGGGGCACTGATGTGTATTACTGTAGCATGGCTAGGAGGTCCCGGCTGGGGCACTGATGTGTATTACTGTAGCAGGGCTAGGAGGTCCCGGCTGGGGCACTGATGTGTATTACTGTAGCAGGGCTAGGAGGTCCCGGCTGGGGCACTGATGTGTATTACTGTAGCAGGGCTAGGAGGTCCCGGCTGGGGCACTGATGTGTATTACTGTAGCAGGGCTAGGAGGTCCCGGCTGGGGCACTGATGTGTATTACTGTAGCAGGGCTAGGAGGTCCCGGCTGGGGCACTGATGTGTATTACTGTAGCAGGGCTAGGAGGTCCCGGCTGGGGCACTGATGTGTATTACTGTAGCAGGGCTAGGAGGTCCTGGCTGGGGCACTGATGTGTATTACTGTAGCAGGGCTAGGAGGTCCCGGCTGGGGCACTGATGTGTATTACTGTAGCAGGGCTAGGAGGTCCCGGCTGGGGCACTGATGTGTATTACTGTAGCAGGGCTAGGAGGTCCCGGCTGGGGCACTGATGTGTATTACTGTAGCAGGGCTAGGAGGTCCCGGCTGGGGCACTGATGTGTATTACTGTAGCAGGGCTAGGAGGTCCCGGCTGGGGCACTGATGTGTATTACTGTAGCAGGGCTAGGAGGTCCCGGCTGGGGCACTGATGTGTATTACTGTAGCAGGGCTAGGAGGTCCCGGCTGGGGCACTGATGTGTATTACTGTAGCAGGGCTAGGAGGTCCCGGCTGGTGCACTGATGTGTATTACTGTAGCAGGGCTAGGAGGTCCCGGCTGGGGCACTGATGTGTATTACTGTAGCAGGGCTAGGAGGTCCCGGCTGGGGCACTGATGTGTATTACTGTAGCAGGGCTAGGAGGTCCCGGCTGGGGCACTGATGTGTATTACTGTAGCAGGGCTAGGAGGTCCCGGCTGGGGCACTGATGTGTATTACTGTAGCAGGGCTAGGAGGTCCCGGCTGGTGCACTGATGTGTATTACTGTAGCAGGGCTAGGAGGTCCCGGCTGGGGCACTGATGTGTATTACTGTAGCAGGGCTAGGAGGTCCCGGCTGGGGCACTGATGTGTATTACTGTAGCAGGGCTAGGAGGTCCTGGCTGGTGCACTGATGTGTATTACTGTAGCAGGGCTAGGAGGTCCCGGCTGGGGCACTGATGTGTATTACTGTAGCAGGGCTAGGAGGTCCCGGCTGGTGCACTGATGTGTATTACTGTAGCAGGGCTAGGAGGTCCCGGCTGGGGCACTGATGTGTATTACTGTAGCAGGGCTAGGAGGTCCCGGCTGAGGCACTGATGTGTATTACTGTAGCAGGGCTAGGAGGTCCCGGCTGGTGCACTGATGTGTATTACTGTAGCAGGGCTAGGAGGTCCCGGCTGGTGCACTGATGTGTATTACTGTAGCAGGGCTAGGAGGTCCCGGCTGGTGCACTGATGTGTATTACTGTAGCAGGGCTAGGAGGTCCCGGCTGGCGCACTGATGTGTATTACTGTAGCAGGGCTAGGGGGTCCCGGCTGGTGCACTGATGTGTATTACTGTAGCAGGGCTAGGAGGTCCCGGCTGGTGCACTGATGTGTATTACTGTAGCAGGGCTAGGAGGTCCTGGTTGGCGCACTGATGTGTATTACTGTAGCAGGGCTAGGAGGTCCCGGCTGGGGCACTGATGTGTATTACTGTAGCAGGGCTAGGGGGTCCCGGCTGGGGCACTGATGTGTATTACTGTAGCAGGGCTAGGAGGTCCCGGCTGGGGCACTGATGTGTATTACTGTAGCAGGGCTAGGAGGTCCCGGCTGGTGCACTGATGTGTATTACTGTAGCAGGGCTAGGAGGTCCTGGCTGGGGCACTGATGTGTATTACTGTAGCAGGGCTAGGAGGTCCCGGCTGGGGCACTGATGTGTATTACTGTAGCAGGGCTAGGGGGTCCCGGCTGGTGCACTGATGTGTATTACTGTAGCATGGCTAGGAGGTCCCGGCTGGGGCACTGATGTGTATTACTGTAGCAGGGCTAGGAGGTCCCGGCTGGGGCACTGATGTGTATTACTGTAGCAGGGCTAGGAGGTCCCGGATGGGGCACTGATGTGTATTACTGTAGCAGGGCTAGGAGGTCCCGGCTGGGGCACTGATGTGTATTACTGTAGCAGGGCTAGGAGGTCCCGGCTGGGGCACTGATGTGTATTACTGTAGCAGGGCTAGGAGGTCCCGGATGGGGCACTGATGTGTATTACTGTAGCAGGGCTAGGAGGTCCCGGCTGGGGCACTGATGTGTATTACTGTAGCAGGGCTAGGAGGTCCCGGCTGGGGCACTGATGTGTATTACTGTAGCAGGGCTAGGTGGTCCTGGCTGGGGCACTGATGTGTATTACTGTAGCAGGGCTAGGAGGTCCCGGCTGGTGCACTGATGTGTATTACTGTAACAGGTATGGTGGATATGGCCATGGAGCTGGGATACTGTCCTAAAGGTATATGCGGAAGTGAATGATAAAAATGTAATTATCAGTCTGTCACTACTCGTAAGGGACTTGGTTAGTGAATAACGTCTGTGCCGGGAGCCGAGGCTATCGCTGTGTATCCAGGCTACCCCGTGACCTCTAAAACCTGTAAACCAATTTTCAACAAGTTATCAACAGCAGTAAATTGTGAAGCTTTTCACGTTAATGATCACAGCCCTCCGCCTCTGTCCTTGTTTCTGGATTAAAGGCGTATCTACGTTTCCTTGGTTATAAATGCATTTGATAGAGGAGAATCAGTAGTGTATGAAACCATTTTTTGCATGAAAAAAAAAACATTTGCCAACTCACTCTGATATTGCTAAATCTCTTGAGTTTGCAAGTAGCATATATTGTGAGTTGACACCCCTGGAAATCCATACTAACATTAGCAGAAAAAAACCTTTATTAGATTTGACCAATAACAGGCAGCTAATACATTTTAATACAATGTAACAATCAATGATGGCAGTTTGTGCAGGAAGGAATCCTGGGATGTGTAGTCTCCCTGTAAAAGGAAGTAGGAATAGTCAGACATTGATCTGTAGGTCTCTGCATTGAGCTGCTGCTGGTTTGAAGGTTAGTAAATAGTCAATCGATATTTGAATGCAGTGTTTCTATTGGTAGGTACCCTGTGCCTGTGTAAGTAGCTCTGGGGGTGTGGGAAACAAGTTTAATTTTGAAATAAATCTGTGTGTATAGAATGACTCCATGTAATGTGTCCATGGAAACTTAGATATGTCTTTAAGGCTACATTATAGATCACTATATGTCCTATTGCAGGCCCATTCTGTATTTGCTCATAGCACTGATTCTCAAACCTCTCCTCAAGGACTCCCAGACTAGAAATGATTTAGGTTTAACACTATGTGAGTGCAGATCATTGTTTATTTTAAGGAAATGATAATGATTGCTCTAGTTGTCATACAATACGCTTTCACGTTATTTAAACAGGAGGAAATCTGCCTAGGAAGCTGTCCTAAAGCAGAGTGGCCTCTTTGCCTTCACTGGCCAACGTAAGGAGAGAAGTATGAAAAAACTCTTATTAGGACAGTCCTTGAATCTCTGATAAGTGTGGAGAGAAGACATTTTAAAAGCTGCATTTTTTTGTCCTTCAAGGATTTTTTTTGTTAACCAGTTATTAAATACAAAATATTCTATAACCACTAAAACTGACCTTTTAACAATTGCCTTAGAACAGGGCTAGGCAAGTTTGGCCCTGGGGAACTACACACAAGCCATGATTTGAACATATACCTCCTCAGATTATCGCTTCTTCATTCATCCTGATTGACTCACTTGTGTACTGAAAGGAAATCCTCAAATCCAAGCCTGTGCATGGCTCTTCAGGACTTTACCACATCGTAAAACAATTCATCCAGCAGCTAGCAATGTGGCAGCCAGGTTTGATGCCACTTTGAGGCTCTCTTTCTTAAGGGGTGGAAAAACTGCTGTACCAACGTAGAGACTGTCCTATCCTAACACACTTCCCTGGAGATGTACAAGCTCTTGTAAGAAATGAACTAAATAATTAATGTATAATTTCTACAAGTAATCAAATCAATAAACTAACATATGAATACGTTTATAAAAAGATATATTTTACATAAATTAATATACAGTCACAAAATGGGTTTTAGACAAAACAGATAACAGACAAGAAGTATTAAGACAATATTTACAAATATAATACTGATATGAATTCTACATTATGTAATATAAAGATACAGGATAATACCACTTGTGGTCAGTTTTAGAAGTTCAGCCTCCATCAGGTTTCTCTTTGGTCAGGAACTGCTCAGCCGGGCTCATCTGGCACACTTCTCTCTGGACTGCATGAAGGCTCCTTCAACCTGGGCCAGGGTGCCTGTGCCGGTTCCTGTCCTGGTAGCCCACTGGTTGCCCTCTCTTCCATAGATTCTTGGCTTTTTATATCCTATTGTAGCTCATGACCCACCCTCTCTATACGTCATACATGGCTATAAGTTGAAATTAGACTGTTGGTTTCTATACAGGTGGTAACATTACACTCATATACACCCATCTAGAGTCTTGTATTCAGCTGTCTAAAAATGTACACCTAATACTTTGCTGTTTTTACTGTAAATAAGATCTTTGTGATTCTCTGAGTTATTTTGAGCGGGGCTACTCACACCTGTTGTCTTTTCCCACAGACAGACTTGGTTTTTAGCAAATTACATACACATATAGCTAGCTAATTTATACACATCTATAATATATATATATATATTTGTGGGAATAATAAAAAGACCTGAGGTATAATGTCTTGATACAAATATGCAATTGTTATAAATAAATGATTAACACTAGATTTCTTACAGTTGTATATAATAAGTTATATTTAGAAAATACACATTGAAGTCATGTTAAAAGTTGTCTGTATATAAGCCATATTTTTACACTCTGTAAGTAAGCTCTTTCGACATGTATTGCTATTTCCTGAATAGTGTTTCTGGTTTTACTTTAAGTAGCAAAGCCGCTTGCACCGTCCCCTCTTAGTGTAAAGGACAGAAAGCACTCCATTCTTAGCGGCCATTCTACAAATTCTTATAATTATGATGCTTTATTCACTAAATCAGATAACAGGCTGTTACAGAGACAAGTTCTGAATGGAATCTGTGTTGGACTTAAACCCCCACTGGGAAATTACCCGACACCTTGGTTCCAAGCCGTATTGGGCATATGTCAAGGACCCCTTTTTCCAGTTCCTGGATCTTAGCCCATTAAAGGACAGATGGTTTGGCTCCAGTCACGCCATTGTATTGTAATCTGCTCTGGCCCATTGTTAGCAAATTACTTTAATCCCATCTGCCATTTACTTTATCTAAGGTCTGAACCACTCAGACGCAGAGACGATGTGTATTAGAAGGTAGCCCTATTGTTCTCAGGTGCCAGCTATCAAGGTACTGCCAGACGCCATGTGGGGTCATCTCCTGTAATTGTCTGCCACACCCTCTCATTGTTACATTGTGTACACCCCCTCTGTATCTAACTGCAATACATATTGCTGACTTTCCAAAAATAAAACAGTTCACTTCTGGAGACATATAGAAATCATGTGTCTCTTATTTTGCTCCTGTTCTCCTGGATGTCTGCAGGGAGGTACTGGGAGACTCTGCAGAATCCTGCTGGGGTAGCTTTGACTGTAACAAGTCTTATCAAGCGCCC
The DNA here is from genome assembly GCA_027410445.1 of Discoglossus pictus. Classification (NCBI taxonomy): domain Eukaryota; kingdom Metazoa; phylum Chordata; class Amphibia; order Anura; family Alytidae; genus Discoglossus; species Discoglossus pictus. The sequence continues at coordinate 383,377,480 of CM050163.1, forward strand.
TAAGAAGAAGCAGATCTGGAGTCTCTTGGTAGCCTGGAAGTGCCAGATATCAGGGTGCTGGTGCTGAGATTTCCAAGAACCCCCCGGTCCTTGTGGGTAGTTAATCTGTAGTCTATAGCAGGTGGCTCTGGGCTTGTATAGCCCCTACCATCGGATTGTCACAGCATACACACATGAATAATTAGTTAATACCTTAGTAATTAGGTTAAGTACTCCCTGGGAGTGACAAGTACCCAGATATGGCCATCATGCGGCTCCACCAACAATATGACTGAGAACAATGCATGCAGATCCAAAGGGAGTAATTAGCAATCATTACCCTGAAGAATAAGATAACAAAACCAGCTTATTGGGTGCATCAGAATGGCTGATTGGCAGGTAAAAATTACAAGTTTATATGTATGTTCCCTAAAGAAAATATGTACTTTATAAATAACATTCATCTGACAATGTAGTTATTATTATACAACATTTGGTACCTCTGCTGTATCCCCTTAATACTATGCAATGATTGTCCACTTCGGGTTTGGCCTGCTCATGTGACTCCTAATGGACCGTTCTATCTGACATGTTGGGAGCTTCTACATCCTATTACATATTCACAATAACTATGGTAAAATAATAGTTTTATTGTGGTCTTAACAGTTGCCCAGTAAATACAATAAAAAATAAGTTTGAAGCGTTGGTGAGCATCCACATACAGCTGTCCATTCTCAACCATTTTATTGCATGTCATTTATGGGGTCTATGTGCATTGATCACATCTCTGTACTCCTGGAAGAACCACACTGTACACCCATTTTCTCTCATATCATTGTCCAGTTCACATTTCTGTTCTTCCCACTATCTTCTGTAGAGTTGTCCTAGCCATCATCATTCATCTTTCTCTACTTTGATTGCTATAAATGAGTTTAAATCAGGGCAGTAGGACTTCCTTGGCATTCCATCATCTTCTATTCCCATCTCATCATCCTCTTCTACTTCCCTTTCCCAGTCTGGGTTATAGAGGTGTGGAGGCAATAGTTGCACCTCTGCAGAAGGAAGTCTATCAGAGAGGGCACCATACACACGGTTAGCTTTATTGCCATGTTTGGAGTGTGAGTCGATTCTGTAACATAGTCTGGATATCTCAGGGGAACGGAATCTGGGTGGGCGGGCAACCCAGACCCCTGGCTCAGACAGACTGTCCTCTTCATCTGACATAAGTTCTTCGGTCACTCCTTCCCACAGGGCCTGTTCCTCCACCGAGAACTGCTGCACACCCCAAGAACGGTTAGCAAAAAGCTGTGGCGAAATAAATAAAATAAGTATGTGATAAAACGGTAAGGCAAACTGTTCCCAAGAAATCCCTACCAGCCGGGCGACACAGAGGTCTTCACGGTGTGTCTTTGTGTTATCCACCTCTCAAGCCATGGGGCTCCCAAAGTAGGCGGGGGAACACTGATTGATATGGGTTTAATACCATTTAGAGAGGGCCCAGCATCCTTAAATCGGGGTCATTGCCTAATGCTAAGCATAAGTAATAGTAATAACAATAATAGTCTTAAACATAACTTAGCAGTGTAGTTAGTATATCCTAGCCAGCAAGGCTGCTCTGTACCATAAAGTTAGTTAATTCAATTAGGGAGCTGGCTAGGTTTTCCCCAATACATACAAATTTAGAAGGCACGAGTATCACTAGACAGAAATTCCTCTCCCTAAAAGTCAGCCTATGTGCCCTTCATTTATTTATATAATACGGGTCTACAATTAGAAAAGGGAACTATGACGCTCACATGATGCTGTAATCATCATCCTTGCTTTGCTCACCCTGTATCTCCGGCTTCTCAGCTTTTTTTCCTCTTTTTCTCTCAGGCTTTTGAAGGGATTCATGGAGTTTCTATATTCTCTCCTCTTGGTCAGGAAGTAAGCAACACAGGCACCTATTAGTCACACAAAGAGATGCAGAATAAGACAAATAACACACAACCTTCATATCTCACAGACACATCATACTCCTTTACAGAAGAAAATCTATTATTATTATTATTATTATTAAAATAAAAATCACTTGGAATATCATATATGAATTCACACATTTTTATCCCATTTAAAATATATATGTATATTAATGTACATGTTTAGGTATACATTTTAAACTTGGCCCATCAGTTCTTTGTCCGATAAAAATGAAGCTGGACAAACACTGGTCTGAGAAGGATTTATAGATTTTATACTTTAGTATTAAATGACACTGAAGTCATTAAAACTGCTGTGCACTATCATCTACAGCAATTAAAATGAGATAGAACATTTGTAAAATGGTCATTTGATGATATTTTCATTGTTTCATAATCATTTTAATGCTGTCTCTCATTGCCTTAAGCTCTACTGAAAATAAGTTAAATATTTCAACTATGATAACATTGATAAGGCGGTCTTGGTAAGGCTTGAATAATGTTATCACTGTTGAAATATTCCCCTTCCATTCAGTAGTATTCTGGACAATGAGAGAGGTATGGAGTGGTATATGAGGGAGACCGTTTATGAATTCTATTTTCTGGCTAAAGATTTGCTTTGCTACTGTTTGCACATGCATTTTGAATGAATCATGGTGAACTAAAAATAACGGTGGGTACACTGGTAATAAACACTTATAAAAACTGAAACACGCATCAATTTTAAAAGTTAAGAAAACCAGCAGTATTGATGAATTCTATGTCCCTTTAAGTTGAAAACGATTATTTAAGTGATCCTATAAAGGAGCAATGAACATGTGAAGAAACACAGACCTGTCATTATATTTCTTTCAAGTCTCGCAAAATCTAATAGAATAGTGTTCAAGATATTATGTGTTTATGTGGCTAGATGTGGCAGTCTTTCAATGCCCTGCATGGAGAGCTGCTAGGTGCCCTACACATACACATGATCTAGCAAAGCTGTCAGCCGGGCTGTGTCAGGCAAATGGAGCAAACCATCACCTCTGCCTTTCCATTTTCAATTACAGAATGTGGATGTTGATTAATGCAGAGAGGAGGGGGAGGAGGATGATCTGTGCTGAGTATAGAGGCTCTGGAGGAAATGTGGAGAAGGAATAATATGAATTGATGAAATAATTACACCTGGGCAAGGTCAGGGCATGACATTGAGACGCAATAGGGATGAAGTCCCCAATGCTGTATTTATTTGTAAAAATCAGGCGAATAGGTGAAACGGCATCTTTATAGGGGTGGAATCATATAGGAAGAGGTGGATTGAAATTAATAGATGCCACATACTCTGTAATTTAATTCTTATGAAAACAAATTAAGTTGATGGATGCAGAATTCTGCACTAAAATCACTAAACCCCAAATGTAGAATATATATTGATATTTTAATGAGAAAAACAGTACATTTGTGTTCAGATTTGAATGTCTAAAACTTTGCTGCTCAGAATTCCTAGAAATACAGTTATTACACTGCATTCTGGGAACCCAGGCAGGGACATGCAAATGTGCCCACAAAGGCTTCACTCTTGTAATCCAATATCATTCTAAACATGGATTTTAGGCATATGCCCACTGTATTACACAGCTTTAAGCAAAGACCAGGTTGGATTATGACCAGGCTAGGATACCTAGCTGTTTCAAGGTTACTGCCAGAAGAAGAAAGGCACTTGTGAGTCATTATATCAGATTACAGGTAACTAATGTAATAATGCTGCATGAGAAGCAACTAGATATGTTAGATAATAATCTCACAAGACTAAGAAGCTATCTTGTAGATGCACTAAGCCTTAGCAAATGCCTGCATTTAGAGGCAGGAAAATGTATGCTCATTATCAATTCAGTACCTATTAAACACAACATGTAAGATTAATATCTACATGGCTAATTTTAAAGGACCACTGTAGTCCTATATTTTCAGCATGCTCCTTTGAAGAACTAGAGCTTTTAGAAAGTAAGACATATATACATATGAATGTATATGCATGTATCCTATAATGGTTGTGGAGGCTACTTTGCTGCTGGGAGGTAAATATGAATGCAGATAAGGTTTAAAATGAATTACTGAAAGCACCTGCACAAAGAAATGTAATTTCACAATAGCAGCAACTTGAGCCTTATCTGCATTTAAACTGTATGTGGAAATAATATTCTAAGGAAGCCATCATTTAATTTCTAGTTCTTATGCTGTACACCCTGAAAGATTTCTTAGCTTGCTTTGTGGCTTAATGAATACAGTGCGGAGGCCTTCTAGGGATGAATGCACAATGATGAAATACACCTAATGCATGGGATATTAGTATGATCTGTGAGGGTGGAGAGAGCGGCACCAAACCAGCTTAGTGAATGCTGCGAGCCTTTCCTCTTCATTAACTTGCCATGAAAAAAAGCCTGTGTTACCCTATAACCGGCAATGCAGTCTTTAGTGAGACAGAAATCATGGTGGAACACATTGGATGAACACAACTCTACTTGTACTTATCCCAGGGATATCCTCGGATCAAAAACAAAAATAGAGGTGCTCAATCAGAGAACAGACAAACCTTAATAGGTTAGTTCTATGGGCATGATAACCCACTCAGAGCAACCTCTTTTACCACTTGTGCCCTTCACAGGGAGAAATATCCTGTAGTATATCATAGCTACATAGTAATTGAGGTTGAATAAATACTTTTAGCCCATCAAGTTCAACCTTTTAAGATCTCCTCTGATCTGCAAAATGTGGATTAGTTGTTAATTGATCCAGAGGCAGGCAAACAGAAAAATAAAAACAGTGAATCTTGACAATCGTCTCAAAAGGGGGAAAAAAATGAATTCCTTCCTGACCCCAGGTACTGGCGTATCTCCCTGGATCAATGCTCTCTCTCTCTAATTACCCAGAATAACCCTGAATGCCCTTTTTAATAAAAATTTTAAAAAGAGATTGGATATATTTTTAAAGTTTAAATCTATTGAATCCGCTGTCACCACCTCCCTTGGTAGAGAATTCCACAGATTAACCCCCTTACTGTGAAGAACCCTTTTCTTTCTTTGAGGTGGAATCTTTTTACTTCTAACCTCAAAGGATGTCCTCTTGTCAACTGAAAACCTCTTGGCACAAAAAGTTCACTTGACAAATCTTTATACTGACCCTGAATGTTTTTATATAAGGTAATCATATCTCCTCTTAGACATCTATTTTCTAGAGAATATAAGTTTAATTTGGTTAGTCTTTCTTCATAACTTAGCCCCTCCATTCCCCTTATTAGTTTTGTTGCCCTTCTCTGTACCTTTTCCAGCTCTAAAATGTCCTTTTTATGAAGTGGTACCCAAAATTGTACTCCATATTTCAAATGAGGGCATACTAGAGATTTGTATAGTGGCAGAATTATATTTGCTTCCCTTGCTTCTAGAACCTTCTTAATACATGCTAATATTTTATTTGCCTTTGCAGCTTCCGCTTAGCACTGTTACCTAGGCGGTTGTCCACAAGTACTCCCAAATCCCTTTCAATATCTGATACACCTAGATTTGCTCCATTAAGATTATAAATTGCATGGCTATTTTTCCTTCCCAGATGCATAACTTTACATTTATTCGTATTAAATCTCATCTACCATTTAGATGACCATTCCTCTAATTTATGCAAATCCCTCTGGAGGGAAAGTACATCATTATCTGATTTAATTAACTTGCACAACTTTGTGTCATCAGCAAAAATGGAGACACTACTTTCCAGTCCCACTTCTAAGTAATATATAAATATGTTAAAAAGGAGAAATCCTAATACTGAGCCCTGAGGAACCCCATTTACCACATTAGTCCAATCGGAGTATGTTCCATTTACCACAACCCTTTGCTTCCTGTCTGTTAGCCAGCTCTCAATCCATGAGCAGATATTAACTGCAATTCCTGTATCCGTTAGTTTGCACAATAGTCTCCTGTGTGGCACTGTATCAAAAGCCTTTGCAAAATCTAAAAAGATTACATCCACTGAGTTGCTTGGAGCCAGGTTCCTACTAATGTCCTCATAGAAACGAATTAGATTTGTTTGACATGACCTATCCCTCATAAATCTATGTTGATTCCTACTTATAATCCTGTTCAAATAGACATATTTTTGTATATTATCCATTATTAATATTTCTAAAAGCTTTCTCAATACAGAAGTGAGGCTCACTGGTCTAGAATTCCCCAGATTTGCGCTTGTTTCCTTCTTAACTATAGGTATCACCTCTGCTTTTCTACAGTCATCTGGTAGAAACCCTGTGTTGAGTGAATCTTGAAAAATTAAATATAATGGTTTGGCAGAATCCTATATCAGTCTGGTCCCACTCACTAGGGTGATCCTGCGACGAAATACCAGGACATTCTACCCTGAACAGGAGAAACAGAAAACCCCAGATGTACGTTTTGGCCTTAGTTGGGTCTCAGTGACATGTAGCTGAACTCCCTAAAGTAGAGTGAGCCAGGAGTCTACGTCTGGAATCCCCTATAACCCTTAAAGAGACTAAACCCTAAGGGTCATTTGCATAAGCAAAAACAGACCTGGTCTCCTTGCTGACTGGAACTTAGTGAGTAAAGCTGCACCTCAATGACGAGGCTCAAGAGAGGCTGAAACATATGTCTGGGGTTTGCTGTTTCTCCTGTTCATGGTAGAATTGCCTGGTGTGTTGGGTCTAGATAACTTTTGAGAGAGACCAGACTAATATACTACATGCTGGAATCACAATAGGTGACCAGACCTATAAAGGCAAACTTAGGTGTTGTTCACCTATTTTTGGAGATCCTTTTGATCAGTCATTTTATTAAAAAGGGAACAAATAATTTCTCTCAGTGAAAATGTAGCTGAGTGGGACATTAAAAATACAACTAATGTAATATGGCTTACAAAGACAAATAGCATTAAAGACCTGAAAATTATGATGAGACAGAAGAGGGTGCACAAAACATACAGAACTAGCTACTATTTTAGGAACCAAAGAGGGTGCGCATTCACATACATTATTTTTCTTAAAAAAATATTAGGCATCAGAGATACAATTTTAGCCATTTAAAAAGTTTAAATATAACATGGTTACTGCTGACACAAGATGGCGGTCTACTCTCACTTTCCTTCAGAGTACTCACCACTCAAAACAATAAACCTAATCTTGACAACTGTTATTTGCGCCATAAATTGGAAGGTACAGTAAGGAGGATGGGAATTGACTCATTAAAACCATAACTGATCATATACACACGAGTCCAGACAGATATAGATCTGATGGCGACAAGATTGCAATGTTCTTTGCTCTTGGACCAGAGCCCAGATGACAACCTGCTAGTGATGGAAGCATTGGCACACGATTGTCCACTCACCCTGGCATATGCCTTCCCTCCCTTGCCAAATATGAAAAGAGAACCATTTTGGCCAAGAAGAGATTTGTTTTGCAGCCATGATTGACCCAACCCTTCAGGATTTTTTCAATCAAAGTCTAGAGTTAACTCACAACTCAATCACGCTCTGACTTTCTGTATGCGATTAAGACCATTTTCTCATAATTTATGAGTCTAAACACTTGATTATAAATCTGCGAAAATGTATGACAGAATTTGCTTTCTTTTTTGACAATGATAGTGTTTTGTTTTCTTCAGTGAATTTTGGTGAAAATTATTCAAGCTCCCATTAAAAAAATAATAAAAAAGGCAATACATAAAACATTTCACAAAGTACAAAAACAAAGCAGATGTTAATGCAGAGGCCAGTGTTTTTACTTAAAATTGACTTCTTTCATTCAAAGAATAATCCTGCCTACTTTGTTCCCCTTATCTGACCAATGAAGGCAGAACAATCTCAATACACTGGCATCAAACAAAGCTTCTGATGATATTTACAGAAAATGGAGCTGTAAGAGAAACCTTCAAAGAGCTTTATTACCTTCAGAAGCAATTCAAAAGGAGAAAAATGTGAGTCATAATTGCAAGGAGAAAGTCTTGAAAAGGCTTAGATCAACTACAGAGCTGTAGCCTGTATAAAGCTCTCAAATTTTAAGTTAATACAGACCAATCTGCAAAAAAGACTCTTGTTTTCTGGGTGAAATAATGGAAATTATAGTTTATTTTGCCAACCATGTTGCATAGTGTTAGACACATGTCCGACCATTTGACGCTCTCTAATCTATATTTTGTTGCGTTGTTTTGAAGAAAGCAGTTTTTCTTTGATGTAGTATTTGCGACTTTATTCTGATATACTGTATAAGAAAAAAACAAACAAGTCCTTTTCTGACCCAAACACAGACGTCTGATTTAGCACGCAATTAGCACGGAATACCTAGGAAAACTGTTGCTTGTTAATAATAAATATTTTAAAACCAGTAGTTAATATTGCACTTTACTGAACATTAGCTTCTCTGCCTCCAGCCAAGCTGCTTGTCCCCAGCACACAGACAAAGCCATCAATGGACTAGGAGCAGATCTGGCTGGGAGGGAAATCTAAAGCTTGTGACTAGATACTGCTCTTCATCAGCTGCATTACCAGTTATAACTGGAAAGCTAAAAACAAAGTCAGAGGTGCTCAATCAGAGAACAAACTAACCTTAATTTGTTAGTTCTATGGACATGATAAGCAACTTTTAGCTCCCTTATGCCACCTCTTTTAGCTCACTTGTGCCCTTCACAGGGAGAAATACCCTGTAGTATATCAGTCTGGTCCCACTCACTAGAGTGACCCAGCCCCAAAATACCAGGCAATTCTACCCTTAACAGGAGAAACAGCAAACACCAGACGCACGTTCCGGCCTCTATGGGCATCGTTAGTGAGGTGTAGCTGATATCTCCCTAAGGCACAGTGAGCATGGGGTCCACGTCTGGAGTTTCCCATGACTTATCCCTAAGGGTCATTTGCATAAACAAAGAACAAAGTTAGAAGGGGCAGCCTCTGTACTGTGCAATATTAATTGTCAAAATAAAACAAGTAATTTCATATATACTAAAATGTTTAATGAAAATGTTTATAAAAGTACAGAAGAGATTCACTTTGATTTAATTGATTTGTACCTGGTCACTACATGGATGGGAGACCACTTAGGAATACTAGGAGCTGTATGCGGTGGCCTACTGGAGAAGGAACTCTTCTGCCATGAATACCAAGTGGATCAGCATGTTGTGTTGTGGTCCATTAGGTCACAGAGAGTCGGACACAACTGAGCGACGCTAACACTTATAACTTATCCAGTGCAGCATGTCTGTGTATAAATGTATTACAAATCTTAGTACAGTAGACTCCCAGTTATCCGGCACCCATGGGGATTGGTAGATGCCGGATAAATGTTGTTTCTGGTTGCTTTAGAATTAATATTAAAAGAGGCCTAGATTAGATGTGCATAGGATGCTCTGCTAAGTATATTTGTCAGTGAGGGCTGTTCTAGCAGCAGCAGCTTTCACTCCTCACTTACACACAGGTACTTTCGGCTGGAGGGTGCGATGCTTAACCCGAGGAATGTAACGCCAACACTGCACTGGATCAGTCACTCATGCCTGTCTGCTTCCAGGTAAAACTGATTTGCAGATATGTACAGTAGATGTTCTAGGTGCCTGTAAGCATTTTGTGGCATGACAACCTGGCATTTGTTGTGCTTTAAATGAAAATTAAAAATTACAAGGCTCATTATTATTATTCTTTCTGGTTGCTAGAGAGTTCTGGTTAACTGAGAGTCTACTGTATATACAGTACACAAGTGACCGCACTCACCTTTCAGTTCTTTGTCTGTGTAATGGTGAATACTGGAAACCAACTCTTGTTTCAGCTTCTCTACTAGGAACTTCAAGACAGATATATTCCAGGACGACTTGATGCTGTAAGAAGAGAGTGAGGAAGCTGTAAGACAAACCAGTGAATGTGATGATACCCATGAAATGCTGCTGGTTCTCACCTCTCTGAGCCACAGAAGCGTTTGTTATTGGAGATGTGGTTGTGAATGTTATGCACCAGTTTCTGTGAAAATAGAAATACAAAATGATACGTTACCACTGTGTTCTTGCTCTATTCACACAGCGAAGTATGGAAAAAATAAAATATATACAAGCTAATGCTATATTAGCACTTACTATAGGGTAGGATATATCTTTAAAGAGCAAGGAAAACTGGCGATACATTGTGTTATCCATTTGTTAATATAGTTAATCAATCCTGGCAAATTCTATGATGTCGTTGTTGATGTATTTATATGCAAATGAGCTGCTTACATATATTAATTAGCTGATTTAACGTCCTAATTAGGATTACAGTCTGTCTGTCTCTGTAGTGGCCAACATAAAGACTACAAAATGTTATCTGGCAGTTAGAGCCCTCTTCCACCCTTATCAAGCATTCTGAGCCAAATATTAGCATACTGCACATTAGTATATGGGAGAAGCAAAATCAATTCTAAATATTTCAGAAATGATTTACTGTAGAGAAAAACTGCTAATACAATGCATAGTCAATTTTTAATGCTCTTTAGAATTAAGTCAAATTGAGTCCATAGAAAGTCACTCTAAATGTGCTTATACTATCACATATAATAATTGTCGTAATTGCGAGTTTGTCGGTAACGCAATGTTAAAAGTTACGGGTTGAGCATGCGCAATGAACTCGAAGGTGCTCATCAGGAGGCATGAAAGTTAGAGGGGGGAGAGGCTTGCAATGAGCACTGAAGGCGCGAAAATTAGAAAGGGGGAGAGACTTGCAATGGAGGAAGGGGTGAGAGAGCCTACAAACGACTTCCGAGTTACGGAATTCAAAAAAATTACGTTTAACAGCCGACATTTTTTTCAAGCCCATAACTCGTAAGCCGCTCGAAGGCCGCCAAAAGACGCCAATTGATTACAAAATTAGCTTACAACCTAACACACAGCAGAGGGGGAGAGGCAGGGAGCCTGCATGTGAGGTTGCAAGATAATTTGCTATTCAATTGAGTTTTTTTCTAAAAACGGCTAGGCGAGAAAAAAAAAATGGGGTGAGAGAGGTGGGGAAAGAGACACAGGGAAAAAAAAAACAGATCAGGGAGAGAGGGGGAAGAGACACTGGGGAGGGCGGGAGAGACAGGGGAGAGAGATAAGGAAAAAAAAAACAGCAGGGAGCGAGGGGAAAGAGACACAGGGGAGGGAGTGAGGGTCAAAGAGACACAGGGCTTACAAAGATACAGGCTTGCCCATGCGCACAGCGCGGCCTGCAATGAGTGGCGCAAGGCCTGTAAAGTAGGGGGGGGGGGGGCTCGCAATGATCGCTGAAGGCGCTCATTGCGAGGCCTGCAAATTAGAGGTTCACATTTTTTTGCCTTCATTTTTGACGGGCAAGTCGCTAGTGAATTATATATGATAATTCGCCAGGAAGATGAGGTGATTCTAACCAGAATAACCTAAAGCTGAAATCTTCATAACAGCCATGTCTTGAATCAGCTGTGGTCCCTGAGGAGAGTCTCAACACATTAAATATACCACAGCAATTAGTCATATATTATTGATTAACTTATATTCGGCTTAAAAGGATTCTATTTAAATTAGTGCAACAATATGTGAAAACGGAGAGTCACATGTACGATAGTTATCAGTTGGGAGTAATGCCTGAGAGATGCGTTCTGAGCAGGGGTAACATATAAGCTGATTGCACTGAACCGCATGGAAATTGTGCAACTGTGCAGCACAGCCGCACAACAGAGGGAGGAGGAGAGAGAGACGGAGGGGGAGAGAAAGGATGTAGAGACAGAGGGAGAGAGGAGGGAGAGAGGAGGAGGAGAGGGAGAGAGGAGGAAGGTATTCAGAGGGGTGAAAGAGAGGGAAGTAGAGAGGGGAGGGGGAGAGACAGATAGCACACAGAGAGTGCACACACACAAGAGAGGGCACACAGAGAGCGAGGGCGCACAGTGAAAGAGAGAGGATGCACAGAGAGAGAGAGTGACAGAGGGCACACAAAGAGAGACAGCACAGACAATTGGACATAACATATAATACCATAATTTATGATGGGCATGTTACTAGTGTTAAATATGTTCTGGATCTTGAAGCTGGTCCCCATGAGCACTGGAAGGTAGCCAGACAATCCCAGTTTAATACAGGGTTTGACAAATCCTAGAATGAGGGGGCCACGGCCTCTTAACATTTTACTGCTGACTTCTAACTTTTTAATTTTATTACATAATCTTGCTCTGAAAAAATGTCTGGCTCCTAACTAAACTGACTGGCTCCTAAGTTTCAGCCACTAGTTAAAAGTAAATTAGGCAGAGAGGTAGTTATAAAGCTAGTTTTAGCAAATGTCTGTGGGCCTCATTCAATTAGCGGCCGCAGCCGTTGCGGGGCCGCAAGGACCGGCCGCAAGCTATTCGGCTATTCTATTCCCTTACGGCCGGGGATTCCGGCAGGCTTGCGGCCGGTGCCTTGCTATCTCTTGCGGCCGCTCGCGCCGGAGGAAAGCCTTTGATCTAAAACGGCTGCAAGAGTTTCGGACGTAAGAAATTCCTATTTGCAATTCAATTGCTCCGGGAAACCTCTCTGCAAGGCTAAAAGCGAGCCGCAGCTTACTTGCAGGAAAGAGGTCCCGCTAGCACCAATTAAGCACATAAAATAGCTCAAATAAAGCCATCCTGCACTTTGAGAAGACTATAAAGGGATTTTAGGTGTTAGAAAAAATAGCACATAATTACCCTATACTCAAATCCGTAAAATATTTTATTTTTAATATCCGTAAAATATCCATGTAAAAAGTCCGGAGTGCTTGGAGCACCTCAGACACACCCACGCTGCAGCCGGCAAATAAACAGTTAATTTGAACTCGGGTTTGGGCAGATGTGCAAGCTTGAGAGTGGGTTCCTTTTAATCCTCATGTCCCCCAATATGATCCCTAGCATTTACAGAGCTGTACAGTGCAGGCTTAAATTTATTTTTGCGTTTTTATATTTCAGAGATTACGGCCGGTTCCAAGATATGCGGCCGGCCGTAAGAGGAGATCCTTGCGGGGCCGTATAATAGAATCACGAGTTAACTGAACCCCCGCAAGGAATCGCGGCCTTACGGCCGATTTACGGCCAGTAATAGAATGAGGCCCTGTGTGTGTATATGTGTTTGTTTGTGAAAGGGATGTGTATATTTCGGGAGAGCAGGGCTTGCATGTGCCGTGGCATGTTTCAGTTTCAGTGGGATTCAATTATCTTAAAAAACCATACCCAACTCTCCCTCTCCATCCTGCCTCCATTGATAGAGAAAAATAAAAACACACACCCTCATGCTCCAGCTATCTGAAGTGATGTATCAAAAACAATATGGATTCTTCTATACATAAACACAGTTTTCAAAATGTTTGTTAAATATAAAAATGTCTTTACATTCACGGCTTACACAGCTGCTGATGGTGGTATTTTGCTAAAACAATCATTTCATTTATGCTGGCCAAAAGAGCCATAGAAGCCCTCCACCGTACAGTAAATAGTAAATTTGTGTTCACATTTGAACATCTTACACAAGTTAACAAAACTTGTTTCTTGCTCAGAATTACCAGAAATACAGTTATTACACTGCATTCTGGGAACCTGGGCAGGTAAATGCAAATGAGCCGACAAAGGCCTTACTCTTGTAATTCTAGATCTCTTTCCTAATTAAGCACTATAGTAATAGTTTCATATGTGTTATAAATGTATATAATATTTAATAATTACTTTATATATATATATATATATATATATATATATATATATATATATATATATATATATATATACACACACAAACATGCCACTTTATTATCTACTTCCACCTTTTCTTGGAGATTGCTGTATAAACCCACTACTCTATACAGTAGAACGTCCTCACATAATCCCTTAAATAAATACTGACGGTTCAGTACGTTTCCTATTTGATGAATGTTTCTTGTATGTCAATAATATAAGATAAAACATTTCTTAGCCCTCAACACTGAAGTCTCATATTATTACTTATTATTCTCTTTGGAAGCAGGCAGGTTAGAGTGTGTGACTGCTTTAGCCATATTTGTTTCTGGCAGAGTGTATAGCTTGGGTATAGCAGCCATATTTATCCCTACATAATTGCCCCCACAAAGTGTCTATAAATGCTGCTGCACTACTGTACAGCTAGAGTTCCAGATCAGCCATTTTAATAGGATTCAAGGTAATTATTTAGAGAAATATCTCTCCTTTTTGTACAGTGTGCATAATTTTATGGACACACTTAAATTCATGATTTATTTTTGGTTGGCGGTGTTCCTATAACCATCCAACTGTAGCGTCCTAGTATGACATCTTACCCCAGCATTGTATACTCACAGATAACACCAGGTCTCGCTTCCGGCGGGAGCATTTCTGCCCATTGGATCGCTGCCTGCTGCTTGTACCCGTGTAGAATGAGCCCATTGGAGATGGTGAAGTTGGTTGTCTCATCTCTACTGCTCCAGGACTGCTGTCTGACATTATTAAACCACCAGGACTGAGTGAACCATCCTTCTGTATCAGCAGATGAGAATGTCCAGTGTTTGAGAGTGGAGGATTCGAGTCATTTAAAATGTCCACTGTATCGGCATGAGGCCGGGATGCAGCCAGCTGCTTCACAAAGTTAGGTGCTAGCATCCTAGGGGCAAGGCCTTCAGGGCTTAGAAAATCATCAATAACCTAAAAGAAAATAATAAAATACTACTGTTCAAGTTAGATTTATATCTGCTTGTGCACTTTAAAGTACTCTTGTCATGTTATTCTGCATGTGTCAGATTTCAGCCTGGTTTTAATGAATGGCACAACTCTTGCCTGACAGGGACAGAGTTAATATACATAGACATGGCTGGCTGGAAGGAAAAGCACACACTGCCAGGCTCTGCGCTTACTTAGGACAGATGGTATAGAGTTGGTACACCTGCCAGCATTGCTGCTAACAGAAGCTGTCCCTATTAAAAGTGGCAGACTGGGTCTCCCACTGGAATGAAGTTAGGCTAAGCTAGTGCATACACAGGCTGTGTGGAGATGTATTATAAAACACGTACCCATGCCATGAAACTGAAAAAGGCCTAAAGAAATGAGGGGGTAGTGCACAGTAACTCTGACATAGCACAGATCTCAGACAAAATTCTGGATTAGACACTATGTAAATATCCAGTCCATGTTTATATTCTGAAGGCGGCACAACACTGCTAGTTAATCATCCGTATGAAATAAACATCAACAGCTCTGAGGGAGTTTTATCTATATCCCCAGTCAGTCTGTGGCCTCCATCAGATTGGGGCACTGGTAGCGCTGTGCCGTTATAGTTTTCAATAAAAAGTCTTCAGGGGCTTGGATCATTCATTTTTACATATATATTATAACTTATGTTTTATAAAAATGTAATTAAATGTGTAATAATTTGTATTCAAGATAATACACATCTCTTATGTGGCCTGAATACTAGACACTGTTTTTATGATTTATTAACACATACCGTACATATATTTTCTTCATTACGTAGCATATTCCTTCCTGAACTCACAGGTACATGCACAGGGCTGATAAGTGGGGTGGGCTCAGTAGGAGGTGGGCAAGTAGGCAAACACACTTCCCTTGAATTCCTGTCCACTGGCGTTGAATGAAGTCCTGGAATCAGAGATGCGGATGCTGCACCTAATTGCCTCAACTCCTCTATTACAACTTGCACTCCTTGAATTTCATCGTGCTCCTCATCTTCAGATGTCTTGCATCTCATGTTTGTAGCAATGACAGGTGGGGTTTTGGGTCTCTCTGGCTTTTCATTTAATTTTTTCAGCCCGCTCACTTCTTCTTGAAGACGGCTCAGGAGGTTACCATTAGCCTTGGCAACACCAAGGGCAGCTTCTGCCAGTCCCACTGCCTTCTCAACACGTTGGTAGATAAGGTGCAGCAGATGTTCAGATCCTTGCACTGTTACTCCTTGCCCAGACACTGTGATTGGTGTCACATTTTCCAAAATAGTTGGGCCCCCCTGAGGGCCACTTTCCTTTCCACATCCACACTTGTCCTCATTTTGCCCTGATGGAGGGGTGAATAAAATGGTGGCACTAAATGACATTTTATCTGCAATATAAAACCACAAACTTTCAAAAAATAGATTCACTTGATGAGGTCTGCTTCAAGATAAGGCAATATTATATTAAGAAAATATCTAAGTTGTCAGGTGCAGACTTTGCCTCATTACTCGTGTAAGAGGCAACTAAGTAAACAATGTTCTACAGCTTCTTATGACATGTTCTCCAGTGTTATCCACTTATACGGACAGATGTTTGAAAAGTATTTTGGTTCTTTATTATAAACTTTCTGGAAAGTTCCCTTTATAATCATTCTTTTCCAAATGTAAAATCCATTCATACTTGAAGGATGCTTCATTGACACATAGGCAGGTCTTTCCTGAATTTTCTTGTTCAGCAGAAATACCTTCAGAACGTGTTCTTAAATGAATATTTCCATTTGTGTGAATCTGTACAGCAGAACAGTCCGCGGCTCCATTTATTCTGTATCTTTGCGTGAAATCTATGACAGCATGTTAAAGAGATAACAATAAAGCTCATTTTTCACAATCCAGTTCTGAATTTCTCCAAAGACACTGAAAAATTGAATTTGACAGCAGAAAATAACTGAACACCTAATCTAGTCTGCCAATCTTACAATCTGCTTTAACATCAGACAGCATTTTTAATCATTCCCTTTATTTTCTATTCAGCATAGTCTTATGTCTATCACAAATACTTTTTAATTCCCTTAAAGGGACAAGGAAAGTTTCTGGATTTTACTAGGAATATAATATACCCACGTACCGGTTTAAAAAAGGGGGTCATTTTAACATAGGGTATATAGGGGAACTCATAAGCAATTGAAATTTAAATTTTTTTGGCTTTATATAAACTTTTAAGAAAAAAGCAAACATAACAACAACACAAACTGAACATTTTTTTCTTTTAAATAAGGAACAGCAAACCTTAATTAAAATAGTCCAAGATATGGAATTCTCCCATTAGGTATGTGTCCAGAGGCATAGAGTTTTGAGAGAGGTGTATATACCCTATTCACTTTGTGGATTTTTTTAATTGTGAGTTATCAATGTTTAATAATGTTTTCTATTGTAATATGTAATCATTTTGATAGTGTTAATTACTAATTAACCATATTTCTTGAGTGAAACTGAATTAAAAATTAGGATATGAGGAAAAATCGTCAGACCAAGGAGATGTGAAATATATAATATTCCAAAGTAAATATGCAGTGGAAGTAAAGAATAGATTTAAGGGACTAGACATGTAACAAAGAATGAATGAAAAACTTTGGAACAAAGTTTGTGGCATTGTCCAGAAAACAGCAACACAGAATAGTACGAAGACCAACTGGTTGTCTGAAAAGGCTTTAAAAAAGTAGCCCAGGAGAGTGCAAGGTAGCAGAGATAGGAAAAGATTTGCCCACCTGAATGCAGGATTCCAGATGATAGCAACAAGACACAAGGAGACATTCTACAATGAGTGATGTAAAGAGATCGAAGAAGATAACATAATGGGAAGTCAATGGATCTCTTCAAGAAGATTGGGGATCTCAAAGGCACTTTTCATGCATTGTGATAAAAGACAAAATGGTAGGGACTTAACAGAAGATCAGATAAAGAAAAGATGGCAGGAAACCACTGAAGATCGGTACAGGAAGGATCCTAACAGCAGTGATGACCTCAATAGTTTTTCCAATGAGAGGGAGCCAGACAACGTGGACAGTGAAGTGAGATTGGATCTGGGATGTCTTGCTGATAATAAGGCTACAGGAGGTGATGGAATCCCAGCTGAACTATTCAAAATCCTATAAGGTGATGCTGTGAAAGTGTTCCTTGCCTTATGCAAACACATTTGGAAAACTCAACAGTGGTCAATATACTGGAAAAGGTCAGTGTACATCCCAACCCCAAAAAAGGCAGTGCCAAAGGGTGCTCCAATTATCGAACAATTGCAGTCCTACAAACTCTGCTACAACAATATATGGACCAGGAACTACCAGATGTGTAAGCCTTTTTGTAAGAGGAACAAGAGACCAAATTGCCAATGTCAAATGGATAGAGAAAGCAAGAGCGTTCCAGAAAAAACATTATCTGCTTCATAGACTATTCTAAAGCCTTTGACTGTGTGGATCACAACAAAATGTGTCAATTTCTTAAAGAGATGGGAGTACCAGATCATCTCATCCGCCATCTGAGGAATCTGTATGTCGACCAAAAAGCCACAGTCAAAACTGAACATGGGACAACCGAATGGTTCAAGATTGGGAAAGGAGTGCAACAAGGTTGTATATTGTCACCTTATTTATTCAACGTATATGCAGAGTATATCATGCGTAAGGCTGGGGTGGATGAATCCAAAGCCGGAATCAATATTGCTGAGAGAAATATCAACAACCTCAGATACGCCGATGATACTACTCTGATGGCTGAAAGTGAGGAGGAACTAAAGGACTTATTAATGAGGGTAAAAATAGAGAGAGTGAAAAAGCTGGCCTGCTGCTCAATATTAAACAGACGAAGATCATGGCAATATCAGTAACTAGCAAAAAGAGGGGGAAGAAGTGGAGGCAGTGACAGATTTGTTTTCCCCTGGGCTCCAAGATCTCTTCAGATGGTGACTGCAGCCATGAAATTAAAAGATGTTTGCTTCTGAAAGGAAAGCTATGGTACGTCTGTATAATCTAGTAAAAAGTAAACATAACACACTATGAACAAAAGTCTGCATAGTTAGAACTATGGTATTCCCAGTAGTAACATACGGATGTGAGAACTGGACCATAAAGAAGTCTGAGCGTTGTAGAATTGATTACTTTGAATTATGGTGTTAGAAAAGACTACTTAGAGTCTCTTGGATTGAAAGACTCTTCAATATTTCCCAGCATCAGAGATGAATTTATTTGAAGCAATGAACAGGAGCTTGATGGAGCTCAGAGTGGCAGTGGCTGACAGATATGCCTGGCGTACTGTGGTCCATAGGGTTACTGGGAGTCGGACACAACTAAACAACAACAACCTTTTTTATTTATAAGTGCTTTTTTTCTGCTTAAAATCATTCATTTTCTACCACTTTGGGCCTGGCCTCTGTAGCTCATGAATTTGGAAACTATGAAGGGCAGTGTTTCAAATTAGCCAATCAGTGACCGCTCTCAAGCTGCTTGTTGCAGAATGTTGCCTCTAATTGGTTATTGTGAGACAGAGCAACCCCTGTACACTGTCTTCATGAGCTGCAGTGGTGAGAAAGCAATTAGGAACTATTTGTAAGATTTTAGGCAGAAAAAAGTGTTTAAGTACATCTTAATAAAATAAAGTACACAAAAGTAAAGAGATACAAATGTATATTATATCGCAAGTTAAGTCCAGAAACCTTCCATTTCCCTTTAATATATTATCTACCATTTCAGACAGCAAACTAAGCCATTTTATTAGCTGCAATGCTTGAAAAGTAGTATGTCTTCATACTCCCCTTATGTATTTGCCATTATAAACTTGAGCATGTCAACAGTGAAAAGACTGAATATTTTATACATTTCAGCTGTGAAGGGTTAAATCACATATGGTAAAGAAGCATATTTTTAACTAAACTGTTGTTTTATGTAAAGCTAATATAGTGTAACCTCTATATTAATCATTAATGCGCTCCATAGAAATTAACTAAAGGTGGCATAAACCGTTACCAGTTCTGAATCTGATACATATGCGTACAGGTATACCCCGCTTTACGCTGTTTCGCTATAGCATTGTTTTTGGCCGCAATTCCCAGGCTAAGCGCTATACCCTGCTATAGTGATGTTTTTAGGGCAGTGGAACCTCGCTTAATGCTCTGCTTCACTATTTCTTCCTCGGGGGACCCTGTTTAACGCTATAAAAAGCGTCACATTGTTAACAGGGACACCTGTTTGAGACAGAGATTTTTTTTTATTCTAGGAGGAAGACAGAGAGAGATTGCCACCAGGGCCCCCCAAATCCTACCTACAACATCCAGAAGGTATGGTACATTATATTTTTTTGGTTCCCTTCCCTTGTTTCTCATAATGTGATTGTTCATTGTTAATTGTCTAATAAAAAAATAAAAAATACAATTAATGTAGATTTTATTTGCCACAAGGGACCCCGAAATCCAGCCTACTGCATCCAGTGGCGAGGTACGGTACAGAATAATGTTATTCTCTCCTTTGTTTCTCATAATGTCATTGTTCATTTTTAATTATGTAATAAAATCCACATTAATTATATATTTTTTGTACTGTTTTACAGATGTCTAAGGCCAAAGAAGATCAGGCCAAGCTAAAGCGGCAGAGCATCCCACTGGATGTGAAGATGCAGGTGCTGGACCGCTTGGAGAAAGGGGACTTTGGAGCGAACCTTAAACTGGGAACCTCCACCATCCGCACCATCCTTAAGAATAAAGAGAAGATAAAATCTTCAGCCACTACCAGCACTGCATCTTCCGACAAAAAGGTCACGCAATTCAGGTGCTACGCCCTGGAGGAGATGAAGAAGAGGCTGTCCATCTGGATTGACGATGAGGTGGAGCGCATCATGCCCCTGAGCCAGGCCATAATTATGGAAACTGCCAGGAGTATCTACAGTCATATCTGGGCCCAAGTACCAGAGGAGACAGAGAGCTTCGCAGCCAGTAGGGGCTGGTTTGACCTCTTCAAAAAGGAACAACCTGTGTAACATCAAGATCACAGGGGAAGTGGCGAGCGCTGACACAGAGGCTGCAGAGGCCTTTCTGGCTAAATTGAGGGAAATTGTGGAAAGAGGCAGTTACCCTCCTGATCTGGTATTTAATGTGGATGAGACTAGCCTCTTCTGGAATAGGATGCCATGCCGCACCTTCATCTCCTGTGAGCAGAGGAGAGCACAGTGCTTCAAAGAGACCAAGTACCGGCTGACTCTTCTTGTGGGAGGAAACGCCAGCAGTGACTTTAAGATAAAGCCACTGCTGGTGTACCACTCCAAGACTCAGAGAACAATGAAGGGTAGATCAAAGTCCAGTTTGCCATCATCTAGCAATCCAACAAGAAGGCCTGGATCACAATGGACATATTTAAGGAGTGGTTCAGTGAGCATTTTTGTGCATCAGTGAAGCGCTATTGTAGGTGCAAAGGCCTTGAGCCAAAAGCGCTCCTCTTGATGGACAACGCTCCTCGCCACCCTGTCAACTTGACTGAGCTGGACTGCTGCATCCCGGGTAAAAGTGGTGTTCCTGCCGCCCAACACTACTTCACTGATTCAGCAGATGGACCAGGGTTTAATAGTCACCTTCAAGGCCGGCTATCTCCACTGCACATTCTGCCAGCGTATTGACCAGACGGACAGCCAGGACAAGCAATGGATGGTGGATTTCTGGAAGAAATACAACATCATGCAGGCGGTAACTAACATCGATCTGTCCTGAAAGGAAGTGAGACAGCAGTGTCTGAAAGGTGTCTGGTGGAAGATCTGGCCAGAGCTGTGCGCAGAATAGCAACCTGAAGTGCCCATCATAGTGGAGATAGTGGACATTGTTAACATGGCTAGACTGGAGGATGCGGATGCGCAGGACATAGAGTTGGTCCAGGCTTTGGCCGAGAGTTTGACAAATGAACAGCTGGTAGAGCAGGGCATTGAGGAGGTGGAAGACAGCAGTGACTCTGAGACAGAGGAACCAAAGGAACTGACCACAGAGCTCCTAACCAAGGGCCTGCGTACCATCCATGACGTAGTGGATGAGATTATGGAAATGGATCCTGACACTGTGGGGAGCAGGGATGTCATAAGCAGCATTTCTTGGCTCATTGTCCTGCTACCACCATCTGCTAGATGGGCACAGAAAGGTGCAGCAGACATCCATGGACCAGTTTATAGTGAAAAAAGCCAGGTTGCAAGATAAGCCTCAGCCTTCCTCAGCCCACATCTGACAGGTAAAGAGGACATCCTTTTTTTGTGTTCTGTTGCTTTAAAATTTCTTTCTTTATATTTATTTTTAAAAAACTTTATTTTTGCATAGGTTTGCAGTTAATGATTTTTTGGGAAACAGTAAAAAAAAAAAATATCTGTTGGTGTTGTGTCTTTTTTCAAAGTCGTTTCCCTATCCCAATCTTCCCCATGTTAATCTACAGCGTTAAACTAGGTATTCCTGTACCTGTACTGGGGAGCGATTATGGCAGAAAAGGAGCGAAGAAATTATTGTTTATAAGGGGAGTCACCTTCCATTATAACATCAGGAAACTCCAGTTCTGGTGATTGATGTCTTTTTTTTTTTGTCCCTTTCCCAGAGATTTACTAGCACTCAATTTAGCGAAGAACTTGTTTGATTTTGTCTGATCAGGCCTTTCTTTATTTTGTAATATCGGATTTGACTAATATAGGGGCTGATAAATATAGAGGTTCCACTGTAATGGCTTTTGCATATAAATATGGTAATTGCTTAAGAAGAATAACCCCACTCATATTATCCTCCACTGTTAGCCTCCTGGGTGTGGACGGCATCTCCTATGTGGTCTTCATGAGACAAGATCTATTTATGCCCAGGACCCTTTTAAATAGTTGCACCAGAATATGAGGTCTTCTGTACAAAACACAACACTGCCTGTGAAGCTGGACCTGCACTGTGACATCATCAATCCCAAGAAGTGTATGTGTGTGTTGTTCAGTCGTGTCTGACTCTCTGTGACCTCATGGACCGTAAGACACAATGCTGATCCACTTTGTATTCATGGCAGAGTGGGTTGCCAGTTCCTTCCCCAGTGGGCCACAGCATACAGCTCTTGTACCCAGGCCCAACCTGCATGGCTTTAGGGTGGCAGGACCTCTTGGTTCCCTGACTGGAATCGAACCTATGTTGCAACAGAGAAAGCACTGAAACCTAACCACTGGCACACCAGGGGACCCATCAGAAGCTTATATACAGGCCAGTATTTTAGGATATCATTGCTGTGTACAGGTGAGACTATATTGCTTCTTCAATCATCCTGATTGACTCACCTGTGCACAGAGAGGAAATCCTCAAATCCAGGCCTGTGTGTGTCCCTCCACGATCAAACTTGCCCATCCCTGTTGTGTATGGATCTTGATATACATATAATGCTTCTCAAAATTTTACTGGCTAGCCATTGTCTGAAACTATATTAAAATATTGGGTTAAACATTGTACACATACTTATAGTGTGCATGTACTACAGGGTGCTGCAAGCCTACCCACAGCTTGGATATAGCTTTTATAAATTCTTATTATAGCTATGTTTAGAAAATGATACACATTTAAAAAGACCCCTATGTAATGCTACATAAAGAGGATTTGCCATTTTCTCTTGTGGTATTGACAAGATTATTACCCCTTTTTCTTCTATATGCCATTTTCTCCATATTGAATTATCTCTGTGGAGAAATATGACACTTTACGCATTCTCGTTTGAGAAAGAGAATTGTTTAGGCACAAGTGGATGATCAATAAAATATTAATACTTGCATAGTATCAAGAAGTTGATAAAAACTAATTTATCAATGAAATGAATGATGGTGATATATGTAAACATTACACTAAAACCTGTGTTAAAAGGAAAGCAGATAACCATTAGTTCAGTCTGTTGCACTTGTGTCAGAGGCTGAAGTACAAGGCTGGTTTCTACTACTGGTTGCATTGCATAGCCAGGAGTGTGTTTCTGCCTAGGCCATAAGGCCCAAGCCTAGGGCTGTACATTGTCAGAGGGCAGCAAGCTGTCTGACGATGGAGTGCAATTCATTGAAATATGTTCATAGATGCACAGAAATGTCTATATGCAGTGATATTGATGTGTGTAAGTGCACTTGGCACTTTCTGTAAACAGTACATTTTGAATGTCTGAAACAAGTAAAAAGCAAAACTTGTTTCCTGCTCAGAATTCCAATAAATACAGTTATTGCACTGCATTCCGGGAACCTGGACAGGGACATGCAAATATGCCCACAAAAGCTTCACACTTTAAACCAACTACTGTATATACAGTATCTCACAAAAATGAGTACACCCCTCACATTTTTGTAAATATTTTATTACTAGCTACTTGCCCGTCAAAAAAGTCGGGCAATAAAATTTTAAGCCATGGCAATGCTGTTTGACACACAATGTAAAGCTTTTTCTACTCTGAGGGCCTTCGGCGTTCATTGCGAGCCTCTCCTCTCGCTTACATTTGCTCCTCTGAGTGCCTTTGGCTCTCATCACAAAGCCAGATATATATGTCTATTTTTTTGAATGATAATTAATTCCCGTATTTAATCGTCGTATAACACGCGCATGTGACGTCACATGCGCGTCACACCATTAGCATATACTGGGTGCCGGCACCCGGTATATGCTATTGGCGTGCATGTGACGTCACATGCGCGCCGGGTCAAGAAGGAGTGGAGGCCGGAGCAGAAGCAGGTAAGTGAGGGGAACGGGAGGGGGGAGGTATTTAGGGGGGTTTAGGTTGAGGGGGGTTGACTATAGAGGGGTTGAGGAAGGAGGATAAGTATGCGGGGTTGAGGATGAGGGAGGTTGAGGATGAGGAGGGGGGTTGAAGTTGAGGAGGGGGGTTGAAGATGAGGAGGGAGGTTGAAGATGGAGGATGAGGGTTGAGGAGGGGGTTGAGGATGGGGGGTTGAGGATGAGGAGGGAGGTTGAGGATGGGGGGGTTGAGGATGAGGAGGAAGGTTGAGGATGAGGAGGGGGGTTGAGGGTGAGGAGGGAGGTTTAGGGTGAGGAGGGAGGTTTAGGGTGAGGGGGGAGATGAGGATAGGAGGGTTGAGGGGTTGAGGATGAGCAGCGATTTCTGAGTAAACTTTTGTAAAAACATATAATATCCAAGTTACTTTGTTAAAACAGTTGCTTTTACTGTCATTTTACGTTATTTACCTTATAAGTGTTAATAATATTAATTAAAAAAAAGTTCTGAGCTACCCTTATTTTGCTTCAAAGTTCTTTATTTGAAATGTAAGTTTTTTTCCCTGAAATTTCCTACTTAAAATGACGTGCGTGTTATACGCTGGTGCGTGTTATACGCCGATAAATACAGTAATTACTTAATAAATGAATATACTTTACCTATTTGTAATAGATATATCCAGCATTGAATAGCCTGAAGAGCTAAGTATCTCTTGTTATTTTCCTGCAGCATATAATGTACATTTGGACTGTTGCTGCTCTGAGGAGAAAGTGTCATCAATGTCCCAACTGTGCATTAGAAACATGCTGCGTGCGCGAGGGCAAACTGTTGGTTTAGTTGAGTAAAGGCTATTTTAGATTTGTAAGGTTATTAGTTGCAAGTTAGTGTTGTAAAATGGCGTAGTTTGTCCATGTGCTACGCGGCTCGCAAGCATTTTCTGTGCTTCCTGTGTTTTTTTGTACCTCGTACATGCCTGGCAAAAGTCGTACGTGCTTGGTGGTGTTTTGCGCATTTCGGGGTCGTGTAGCCTCCTTTTAAATTTTTTTTGTCCACCATTTTTTCCTCTCGCTTAACCGATTTTCAAGTGATGAAACTCCTTAAATTCAACTTTAATTTGCGTGCAACCTCATCCCCAGACGTTCTGGCTGTCTCCCCGTGCTGTGTGTGATGTTTTCTGTTATTTTTTAGTGGTTTCGGTGTTTTTTGATGTACGTGTTTCGGCCGTTAAGTTCGTATATTTTTGTGACCTCGTAGTTTTTTGTTTTTAAGTCCCGCGGGTCGTCATTTTTTTTTTTGTCTAAGCCCGTATTTCCTCTTTACGCATTATTGTTTTTTTTGTTTTCGAAGTCACGCTTTTCTGGGTTGCTTTTAACGCAAGTGAGGCGCCGTAGAGCCTCCACCTCCGCAAATGCGGCCCGGCCTGCAATGAGCTGTTGGCTCATTGCAGCCGACATTGGAGCCACCACCTCCGCAGATGAGCCTCGCTTCTCGAGGGACGCTGTTCTGTGAGCTTGCTTCGCGAGCTCGCAAAGAGTGACGACGACTCGCAGTTTGACAACTATTATACTTGATATCTTTTCATGAGACAACACTGAAGAAATGACACTCTGCTACAATGTAAAGTAGTAAGTGTACAGCCTGTATAACAGTGTAAGTTTACAGTCCCCTCAAAATAACTCAACACACAGCCATTAATGTCTAAACCGTTGGCAACAAAAGTGAGTACACCCCTAAGTGTAAATGTCCAAATTTGGCCCAAAGTGTCAATATTTTGTGTGGCCACAATTATTTTCCAGCACTGCCTTAACCCTCATGGGCATGGAGTTCACCAGTTGCCACTGGAGACTTCCACTCCTCCATGATGACATTACAGAGCTGGTGGATGTTAGAGACCTTGCACTCCCCACCTTCCGTTTGAGGATGCCCCACAGATGCTCAATAGGGTTTAGGTCTGGAAACATGCTTGGCCAGTCCACTGCACAAAGTGTGATGTCTCGCAGTTTGACAACTATATATATATATATATATATATATAGTCCAGGTTGATACCTGGGTTTGTGGGAGGGGCCCTCTCTCGCTCTGCCTCCTCCCACAGGCCTTCTTCAGCCTTTATAAGCACTTACTGTCCACATCCCTCTTGTTTTTCAGCTTTCCAAGCCGCATATCGCAAGCTCCAGTTGCTTTTTGGCCCTTTTCCTACCATTATCGAAGGTAAGGTGTCAACTCCTAAGCTATCCTTGGTGGATCTTGGCCCATGACTACCAAGTTGCTTTCTTGTCCACATCCAAGGTTCAGCTTTTGCTTTTTTTAAGCTTAGTTTTGGCCAAGTCTACAAAGTTTCTCGACTTTCCTATACCTTCTCCAAGTTGCGTCCCTTGTCCATGTCCAAGGCTACACCTTTTAGGCTTTGTCTGCTTTGCAAATACTGGCCCAACTCTACTAAGTTTTCCAACTTTCCTGTATATTTTCAGGTGGGTTTGGACCTGAATCTGCTAAGTTATGTCCCTTGTCCGTGTCCAAGGCTACACTTTTAGTCTTTCGCAAGCCTCCTCTTGCAGCTTTTGGCCCAAACACACTAACCTTCAACCTTTCTCCAGCTTTCCATAATGTCTAAGCCAGCCTTTGCAAGCTTACCTCGTTCACGCTTTCCATATGAACCAAACCAACCTTCATGGGCTTACCCTGTTCATGCTTTCCATACGAACCAAACCAGCCTTTGCAGGCTTTCCTCGTTTCCTCGCTTTCCATACGACCCATATAAGCCCTGCGCCGGACCTCAACTCGATCACGATTTTGTGGGCTCCTTTCCCTCTCTCCTCACCATCACTTGGCTACACGAGGAGAGGGGCCCGACTCTAAAGCTTATGTCCAGGTTGCTTCCCTGGTATTGTGGGGAGGACCTTCTCCCAAATGTCCGCAATGGCATTCCCGTCACAGGAGAGCAAAGGTTCGACGTCCTTTATCAATTTGTGTATATATACAGAACACGCATAGAAAGGGAAAAGAAGAGCTGCAGGTGGGTCTTGCAGGGAGCACAAATCTGAATGGCCTAGGGCAGCATAACCCCTAAATACGACCATGTGCTTAGTAGTAACCCGTTTAGAACGTATACTAGTGATAATCTTGTGTTCACATACCTGCAGCCTAGTTAAAAGGTACAGAGAGAATCCAAATATTTTTTTTTTATTTTTTTTTAAGTATTTACATGCATATTCTAATGGTAAACCTACACTGAAATTTGCAATTGTACCCATCCATATCTACAGTGTAATGATTATTAATTACTCCCTGAGGTTTAAATGTGCTTCGTTTTGTCCTATAGAGTGCTTTATATGGAAAATATTACATGCAGACCCTCGGAGAGCAATTATTTGCTGTCCTTACACCCTATTAATAATTTAACAGAATAGGTTTGGTGGACTCTATAGAGATTAGATAAATTATTTCTAAACACACATGAACAATTGTAATTAGACATGGTGGCTAATGGATACTTTCTATTTACGGTTGGCCATTTTGCTACAAGTTGCTGTGTACAGTGGTTCCAGTGTACTTTAAAGGGCAATATGTGAGCTCAACATTGCACAGATATTTTACTATGGCCAGCAGCAGAGCAAGTGATGCAAAACAACTTGTGTGCGAGACCGGGTACACAGAGCGAGAACAGAGAAAACAGAAGAGAAGAGACAGAGAGAGAACAGACCATTTTTAATACATTATACTGTCATTTTTGATGGGCCAGTGACTAGTAAGTCACATATAAGGTAAAAACATACATTATACAAACATATGATTCAAGTTGTATGTACATCATTTTAACTCCTATATCCACCACCGTATTTTTATTATACAAAACTGCAGTTTTATTTATTTTTATATATATATATATATATATATATATATATATATATATATATATATATATATATATACACACAGACACCGATAAACTAATTTAATTGTATGTACTACTGCAGCATACGTCTCAGTGTAATACACAGGCTGATAACGTCAGGAACAGTAACGTTACAATGAGTGTTCATATTCCCGCGCTTTCTGTCTCAAGTGAAAAGGGGCGGGCCATGTATGCGCCGCACGTCACGTGATCATTCCAGTGTACGCGCGACATACAGAAGCTTCGTGTACTCACCGCGCACGCGAAACCCCGCCCCTTTACGGACTATTGGTTGGGGTTATAACTGCTTCTGATTGGCTAATTGCTACTGTCAATCATATATGTGAGAAAAAGAAACGAGCTGTGAAGGGGTCTAGGACCCCTGGGAAGACCGTGCGCTGAGTGTGAGCAGGCCTGGGTGCACCGAGCAGTACTAGTAACGAGTAACCCCTGCACTGCCACACACGGGCCCACATATAAGGGGGAGTGTGTAACCTGCTCACTAACAACGGCTGCCATGCAGACTTGTAATAAACTCCAT
Organism: Discoglossus pictus; assembly: GCA_027410445.1. Classification (NCBI taxonomy): domain Eukaryota; kingdom Metazoa; phylum Chordata; class Amphibia; order Anura; family Alytidae; genus Discoglossus; species Discoglossus pictus. The sequence continues at coordinate 383,406,246 of CM050163.1, forward strand.
TATCTAACGTGCATACTATTAAGTACTGTCAATTAACCCTTAATCTGCCAACTGGTACACAGCGGTAATTAACCCACGAACCACCAGCGAGAGGCATGCAAATCCCTTACCTTCAGATGAACTTCAGCACCATTGGAGAAAATATACCAGGGATTAACCCCTTCACTGTCAATCACATGCAGATAGTGTTAACCCTTTCATTGCGGGATTCATGCATAGCCATGGATACCACTCCCAATAAAGAATCCACTGAGAGAATATACCAACAGGGGAGGGTAAGAAAGCATATACCACCAGAGAAAGGAGCCTCAGAATACCCAAACAAAATGAGGATGGGGCAATACTAGCAAGGTTAGGGGTTAATGCCCCTTGGGAGTTATATTCCGCTTTATATAAAAGGATACGTGAAGGTCAGCGTGTCCCCTTTGTATTCTTGGTGCTGTGTGTATACAGACGGGTGCACAGATGGTATACGCCTCTCCTGGCTCCTGATTGGTGCACAGTGTGCAAGGGGAGGAGCTCACGGTGTGTACAGGGGCCCTTCAGGGGGATCCTGGCCGTGTAACCCTTAGAGACAAGCCCCACAGCCCACTGATTTATTCCTACCCACACTAACCGACCACTTACATCAGTAAACATGCAGAACTTGTTATAAGAGCTGTATTTGTGGACACGGAAGTTGTGCACAGAGTAAACTACTGTACATGAGTCAGTATGGCATCAGCTGGATTCACTGGAAGTTTGTGCTGTACTGATGCATAGATAACTAGGTATACGTGTGAAACCAGAGTACATATTATTCTGAAATAACTGGAGGACAGGAGTCTGTGAAGGCAGATGTAATGTAACCCCTGACAAGTCTTATCTGAGGGTATATGTATCAGTATTATTGCACTGTATGATCTACAAGTGGGTACATATGGCATCATAACCATTTAAACCATGAGTTACATGTTATCCAGTGCAGTACGTGATAGTGTGCAGTGCTTCCTTGTTATCCTTATGATGCTTTGTATACTGCAAAAGCTGCTTCTGTTAAGCGCACATCCTCCCCTGCCAGCTCCATCTGATATGTGTACTATGGCAGCTCATCCTGCCCAAACATCTCTCTGCAACGTACAGCAGATCACTGGCATCAGCTGGCAATAGCTATGGTGTTAATGGGGCACTTGATGTTGGATGCAGTGACAGCAGTGTGTGTATCTAACAAGCTGGGGCTGCAGTAACAGTAGTGGGTGAGAGCAGGGTGGAGATGCAGTGACAGCAGTGTGTATCTAACAAGCTGGGGCTGCAGTAACAGTAGTGGATGAGAGCAGGGTGGAGATGCAGTGACAGCAGTGTGTATCTAACAAGCTGGGGCTGCAGTAACAGTAGTGGGTGAGAGCAGGGTGGAGATGCAGTGAGAGCAGTGTGTGTATCTAACAAGCTGGGGCTGCAGTAACAGTAGTGGATGAGAGCAGGGTGGAGATGCAGTGACAACAGTGTGTGTATCTAACAAGCTGGGGCTGCAGTAACAGTAGTGGATGAGAGCAGGGTGGAGATGCAGTGACAGCAGTGTGTATCTAACAAGCTGGGGCTGCAGTAACAGTAGTGGATGAGAGCAGGGTGGAGATGCAGTGACAGCAGTGTGTGTCTAACAAGCTGGTGCTGCAGTAACAGTAGTGGGTGAGAGCAGGGTGGAGATGCAGTGACAGCAGTGTGTGTATCTAACAAGCTGGGGCTGCAGTAACAGTAGTGGATGAGAGCAGGGTGGAGATGCAGTGACAACAGTGTGTGTATCTAACAAGCTGGGGCTGCAGTAACAGTAGTGGATGAGAGCAGGGTGGAGATGCAGTGACAGCAGTGTGTATCTAACAAGCTGGGGCTGCAGTAACAGTAGTGGATGAGAGCAGGGTGGAGATGCAGTGACAACAGTGTGTGTATCTAACAAGCTGGGGCTGCAGTAACAGTAGTGGGTGAGAGCAGGGTGGAGATGCAGTGACAGCAGTGTGTATCTAACAAGCTGGGGCTGCAGTAACAGTAGTGGGTGAGAGCAGGGTGGAGATGCAGTGACAGCAGTGTGTATCTAACAAGCTGGGGCTGCAGTAACAGTAGTGGGTGAGAGCAGGGTGGAGATGCAGTGACAGCAGTGTGTATCTAACAAGCTGGGGCTGCAGTAACAGTAGTGGGTGAGAGCAGGGTGGAGATGCAGTGACAGCAGTGTGTGTATCTAACAAGCTGGGGCTGCAGTAACAGTAGTGGATGAGAGCAGGGTGGAGATGCAGTGACAACAGTGTGTGTATCTAACAAGCTGGGGCTGCAGTAACAGTAGTGGATGAGAGCAGGGTGGAGATGCAGTGACAGCAGTGTGTGTATCTAACAAGCTGGGGCTGCAGTAACAGTAGTGGATGAGAGCAGGGTGGAGATGCAGTGACAACAGTGTGTGTATCTAACAAGCTGGGGCTGCAGTAACAGTAGTGGATGAGAGCAGGGTGGAGATGCAGTGACAGCAGTGTGTATCTAACAAGCTGGGGCTGCAGTAACAGTAGTGGGTGAGAGCAGGGTGGAGATGCAGTGACAGCAGTGTGTGTATCTAACAAGCTGGGGCTGCAGTAACAGTAGTGGATGAGAGCAGGGTGGAGATGCAGTGACAGCAGTGTGTGTATCTAACAAGCTGGGGCTGCAGTAACAGTAGTGGGTGAGAGCAGGGTGGAGATGCAGTGACAGCAGTGTGTGTATCTAACAAGCTGGGGCTGCAGTAACAGTAGTGGATGAGAGCAGGGTGGAGATGCAGTGACAACAGTGTGTATCTAACAAGCTGGGGCTGCAGTAACAGTAGTGGGTGAGAGCAGGGTGGAGATGCAGTGACAGCAGTGTGTGTATCTAACAAGCTGGGGCTGCAGTAACAGTAGTGGGTGAGAGCAGGGTGGAGATGCAGTGACAGCAGTGTGTGTATCTAACAAGCTGGAGCTGCAGTAACAGTAGTGGGTGAGAGCAGGGTGGAGATGCAGTGACAGCAGTGTGTGTATCTAACAAGCTGGGCTGCAGTAACAGTAGTGGGTGAGAGCAGGGTGGAGATGCAGTGACAACAGTGTGTATCTAACAAGCTGGGGCTGCAGTAACAGTAGTGGGTGAGAGCAGAGTGGAGATGCAGTGACAGCAGTGTGTATCTAACAAGCTGGGGCTGCAGTAACAGTAGTGGGTGAGAGCAGGGTGGAGATGCAGTGACAACAGTGTGTGTATCTAACAAGCTGGGGCTGCAGTAACAGTAGTGGATGAGAGCAGGGTGGAGATGCAGTGACAGCAGTGTGTGTATCTGGCATGATGGAGATGCAGTGACAGTACTGTGTGTATCTGGCAGGATGGAGATGCAGTGACAGTACTGTGTGTATCTGGCATGATGGAGATGCAGTGACAGCACTGTGTGTACCTGGCAGGATGGAGATGCAGTGACAGTACTGTGTGTATCTGGCATGATGGAGATGCAGTGACAGTACTGTGTGTATCTGGCAGGATGGAGATGCAGTGACAGTACTGTGTGTATCTGGCATGATGGAGATGCAGTGACAGCACTGTGTGTACCTGGCAGGATGGAGATGCAGTGACAGCACTGTGTGTACCTGGCAGGATGGAGAGGCAGCGACAACAATGTGTGTTTATTGATGGATGGAGATGCAGTGACAGCAGTGTATGTAACAGACAGTGTGGGGCTGTAGTGATAAGACTGTTGCAACACTGTAGTGTTATTACAGAGCTGCTGCAGTAGATGCGTTCTGCACTTGCAATTACATTATGCAGTGGCAGCAGTGTATGTATCTAGCAGGATGGGGCTGTAGTGGTAAGACTGTTGCAGCACTGTAGTGTTACTGTAGTGGGTGAGAGCAGGGTGGAGATGCAGTGACAACAGTGTGTGTATCTAACAAGCTGGGGCTGCAGTAACAGTAGTGGATGAGAGCAGGGTGGCGATGCAGTGACAGCAGTGTGTATCTAACAAGCTGGGGCTGCAGTAACAGTAGTGGGTGAGAGCAGGGTGGCGATGCAGTGACAGCAGTGTGTATCTAACAAGCTGGGGCTGCAGTAACAGTAGTGGGTGAGAGCAGGGTGGAGATGCAGTGACAGCAGTGTGTATCTAACAAGCTGGGGCTGCAGTAACAGTAGTGGGTGAGAGCAGGGTGGAGAGGCAGTGACAGCAGTGTGTGTATCTAACAAGCTGGGGCTGCAGTAACAGTAGTGGATGAGAGCAGGATGGAGATGCAGTGACAGCAATGTGTGTATCTGGCAGGATGGAGATGCAGTGACAGCAATGTGTGTACCTGGCAGGATGGAGATGCAGTGACAGCAATGTGTGTATCTGGCATGATGGAGATGCAGTGACAGTACTGTGTGTATCTGGCAGGATGGAGATGCAGTGACAGCACTGTGTGTACCTGGCAGGATGGAGATGCAGTGACAGCAGTGTACATACCTGGCAGGATGGAGAGGCAGCGACAATAATGTGTGTTTATTGATGGATGGAGATGCAGTGAAAGTAGTGCATCTATCAGACAGTATGGAGATGCAGTTAAAGCAGTGTATGTAACAGGCAGTGTGGGGCTGTAGTGATAAGACTGTTGCAACACTGTAGTGTTATTACAGAGCTGCTGCAGTAGATGCGTTCTGCACTTGCAATTACATTATGCAGTGGCAGCAGTGTATGTATTTAGCAGGATGGGGCTGTAGTGGTAAGACTGTTTCAGCACTGTAGTGTTACTGCGGAGCTGCTGCAGTAGGCTCGTGCTGCACTTGCAGAGCCCATTACATTATGCAGTGGCAGCAGTGTATGTATCTGGCAGGATGGGGCTGTAGTGGTAAGACTGTTGCAGCACTGTAGTGTTACTGCGGAGCTGCTGCAGTAGGCTCGTGCTGCACTTGCAGAGCCCTTTACATTATGCAGTGGCAGCAGTGTATGTATCTGGCAGGATGGGGCTGTAGTGGTAAGACTGTTGCAGCACTGTAGTGTTACTGCGGAGCTGCTGCAGTAGGCTCGTACTGCACTTGCAGAGCCCATTACATTATGCAGTGGCAGCAGTGTATGTATCTGGCAGGATGGGGCTGTAGTGGTAAGACTGTTGCAGCACTGTAGTGTTACTGTAGTGGGTGAGAGCAGGGTGGAGATGCAGTGACAACAGTGTGTGTATCTAACAAGCTGGGGCTGCAGTAACAGTAGTGGATGAGAGCAGGGTGGCGATGCAGTGACAGCAGTGTGTATCTAACAAGCTGGGGCTGCAGTAACAGTAGTGGGTGAGAGCAGGGTGGCGATGCAGTGACAGCAGTGTGTATCTAACAAGCTGGGGCTGCAGTAACAGTAGTGGGTGAGAGCAGGGTGGAGATGCAGTGACAGCAGTGTGTATCTAACAAGCTGGGGCTGCAGTAACAGTAGTGGGTGAGAGCAGGGTGGAGAGGCAGTGACAGCAGTGTGTGTATCTAACAAGCTGGGGCTGCAGTAACAGTAGTGGATGAGAGCAGGATGGAGATGCAGTGACAGCAATGTGTGTATCTGGCAGGATGGAGATGCAGTGACAGCAATGTGTGTACCTGGCAGGATGGAGATGCAGTGACAGCAATGTGTGTATCTGGCATGATGGAGATGCAGTGACAGTACTGTGTGTATCTGGCAGGATGGAGATGCAGTGACAGCACTGTGTGTACCTGGCAGGATGGAGATGCAGTGACAGCAGTGTACATACCTGGCAGGATGGAGAGGCAGCGACAATAATGTGTGTTTATTGATGGATGGAGATGCAGTGAAAGTAGTGCATCTATCAGACAGTATGGAGATGCAGTTAAAGCAGTGTATGTAACAGGCAGTGTGGGGCTGTAGTGATAAGACTGTTGCAACACTGTAGTGTTATTACAGAGCTGCTGCAGTAGATGCGTTCTGCACTTGCAATTACATTATGCAGTGGCAGCAGTGTATGTATTTAGCAGGATGGGGCTGTAGTGGTAAGACTGTTTCAGCACTGTAGTGTTACTGCGGAGCTGCTGCAGTAGGCTCGTGCTGCACTTGCAGAGCCCATTACATTATGCAGTGGCAGCAGTGTATGTATCTGGCAGGATGGGGCTGTAGTGGTAAGACTGTTGCAGCACTGTAGTGTTACTGCGGAGCTGCTGCAGTAGGCTCGTGCTGCACTTGCAGAGCCCTTTACATTATGCAGTGGCAGCAGTGTATGTATCTGGCAGGATGGGGCTGTAGTGGTAAGACTGTTGCAGCACTGTAGTGTTACTGCGGAGCTGCTGCAGTAGGCTCGTACTGCACTTGCAGAGCCCATTACATTATGCAGTGGCAGCAGTGTATGTATCTGGCAGGATGGGGCTGTAGTGGTAAGACTGTTGCAGCACTGTAGTGTTACTGCGGAGCTGCTGCAGTAGGCTTGCGCTGCACTTGCAGAGCCCATTACATTATGCAGTGGCAGCAGTGTATGTATCTGGCAGGATGGGGCTGTAGTGGTAAGACTGTTGCAGCACTGTAGTGTTACTGCGGAGCTGCTGCAGTAGGCTCGTGCTGCACTTGCAGAGCCCATTACATTATGCAGTGGCAGCAGTGTATGTATCTGGCAGGATGGGGCTGTAGTGGTAAGACTGTTGCAGCACTGTAGTGTTACTGCGGAGCTGCTGCAGTAGGCTTGCGCTGCACTTGCAGAGCCCATTACATTATGCAGTGGCAGCAGTGTATGTATTTAGCAGGATGGGGCTGTAGTGGTAAGACTGTTGCAGCACTGTAGTGTTACTGCGGAGCTGCTGCAGTAGGCTCGTGCTGCACTTGCAGAGCCCTTTACATTATGCAGTGGCAGCAGTGTATGTATCTGGCAGGATGGGGCTGTAGTGGTAAGACTGTTGCAGCACTGTAGTGTTACTGCGGAGCTGCTGCAGTAGGCTCGTACTGCACTTGCAGAGCCCATTACATTATGCAGTGGCAGCAGTGTATGTATCTGGCAGGATGGGGCTGTAGTGGTGAGACTGTTGCAGCACTGTAGTGTTACTGCAAAGCTGCTGCAGTAGGCTCGTGCTGCACTTGCAGAGCCCTTTACATTATGCAGTGGAAGCAGTGTATGTATCTGGCAGGATGGGGCTGTAGTGGTAAGACTGTTGCAGCACTGTAGTGTTACTGCGGAGCTGCTGCAGTAGGCTCGTGCTGCACTTGCAGAGCCCATTACAGTATGCAGTGGCAGCAGTGTATGTATCTGGCAGTATGGGGCTGTAGTGGTAAGACTTTTGCAGCACTGTAGTGTTACTGCGGAGCTGCTGCAGTAGGCTTGTGCTGCACTTGCAGAGCCCATTACATTATGCAGTGGCAGCAGTGTATGTATCTGGCAGGATGGGGCTGTAGTGGTAAGACTTTTGCAGCACTGTAGTGTTACTGCGGAGCTGCTGCAGTAGGCTCGTGCTGCACTTGCAGAGCCCATTACATTATGCAGTGGCAGCAGTGTATGTATCTGGCAGGATGGGGCTGTAGTGGTAAGACTTTTGCAGCACTGTAGTGTTACTGCGGAGCTGCTGCAGTAGGCTCGTGCTGCACTTGCAGAGCCCATTACATTATGCAGTGGCAGCAGTGTATGTATCTGGCAGGATGGGGCTGTAGTGGTAAGACTGTTGCAGCACTGTAGTGTTACTGCGGAGCTGCTGCAGTAGGCTCGTGCTGCACTTGCAGAGCCCATTACATTATCTCTGCTCCCTGAAGCTGTCTGTGAGTCTCGCTCCACAGGATGCAGACAGCGTGTAAAATGATGACAGATTATTCCGGTGATGGGGGAATAATTCTTAATTCCTCTTCCTCGCAGGTCTGAGTGCAGTGAAGCGCGTTATGTGCACAGAAGCCCCTGCACCAGAAACAGCACAATCTGCTCTCCTCCCGCTCGCTCACACACCTAACGTGTCCTGCACACAAAACCTGACTTTTAGACACAGATCTGCAATGCAGCCTGGTAACACTCTCACTGCCAGTGGGACTTCCACAGAGTAATATGTCCATAGGATGACACTACAGTGAGCATGTGTTTTGCAGTGAATGAACTGTCCACAAGATGAGGTAGTTAAAGGGCCAGGTTTTAGTACAAGGGGCCCATTGGTATATCCCGGGAACACAGAGTCTCAGGGATCGTTCTTGGCTTTACTTCTAACCAACCCACTGCAGCCAGATATATACGCAAAGGACTTGTCTGAAAGTACCATTTATAATCTGCCCAGACCACTAGCCATTATGCAGAGAACTGCTTGTCATAGTAGAAATATACAGTAAGAGCATCTGTCAGTGAAGGGTTAATAGTCCAGTAATTTCCCATCTGTCTTCACGCATTGGTGCTCTCAAGACTGGCGAATCTCTGTTTTCCTGAATTAGCAAAACCCTTCAATAAAGTACAGCTGCCTCTCCACAATTACAGAATTATTACATTGCCATACACAGAATGTGCCATGCAGTAAGCACTGCAACTAGGGAAGCTCCTCCAGACATGGCAGCCCCTCTACTAGTAGTCTGCCCCCTCTAACCCTCTACTAGCAGCTACAATCAGCATGGCCCCACCAGTGTGGAGTGTCTGCTCTAGCAGTGACTGGATCTAGAGTGTCCCTTCCAATACAGACATTATCCAAAGTTACTTCTCCAGCATGGCCTGCACCCAGAAAGGAGTGATTCTAGACTGGCCATCCCAGTAGGGATTGCACCCAGGATGACCTCTACAGTTTGTACAGAGCTTCTTTGCACTTAGGACAGCCTCTCTACTAGAGCCCACAGTGACCTCGGGCAGAGATCAAATCTAGAGCTACCCATCAGCAGTGACTGCATTCAGAGTTACCCTCCAGGACAACCCTTCCTGTAAAGAGTACACTCAGATCCACATCAGTCAGTAAGTAGAAGGGACTTGCTGCTGTAGGGTCTGCATCCATAGAGATGATTCCTCTAGAGAATCTATCTAGGGCAGCACCTACAGTAGAAGCAGTACTCAGTGTGACCTCTGTAGGTTAGATGGAACCCAGAGACACTATCGATTTGGCCCTGCAACCCAATCAGTAAGGACTGCCAAGTCAGCGTAAACTCTCTAGTAGAGGCTGGCCCAAGCAAGACCGCTCTATGACATACCACCCCAGAGTGACCCCTGGAATAGGCACTACACTTTATACACCTCTTCAGAAAGGACTTTCCAGCTGAGACCAAGTCCAAAGCAACCCTACTGTAAAGACTGAGTCTACGGTGACCCCTTTAAGAGGGACCACAACCCTAGGACAGCCTGTTGGGACTGAGCCCAGAGCAATTTAGGATGTTCAGCAGGGAGGAACAAACACAACATTGTGCAGAAATGATGTATCTGCTTACAGTGAGCTACAGAAATGTTTTTTTAACATTGTTAGAAATCAAAAAATCCTCCACAACGCCAAGATAAATACAATAGTTGCACAATAAAATATGAACAGGTTGTCATCAACTCTTATCAACATTAAGTATGTTATTCAATACTTCAGGGTACCAAAATGTTTTCACTGCATTCTATTCTATATCACTCATTTTGTATCTGTCAATCAAATCTGTGTTTGCTGCTCTCATACTGTCACCACTGTGCTAAAAGTAACATTAAAGGACCACAAAATTCCCCCATATGTCCTCTGCACCATTATATAGAGGGTGACAAAGCAAAGTGAAATTTTTTTTTTTTTTTTTAAATTGATGGTGAATTGGTGGAGTTATGATCAGTTGAAGGCAGGCTGTTTCAGTGAGTTATCTCTCAGTGATTGAATCAGGCAGTGATTGAGTCATTGTAACTACTTCACTATTTTCTAGCAGTTAACATAATAGCTGGTTAAATAGCTTAGTAAGTAATGCAGCTACCTGTAGAGATAAAGGTCCTGAGCTTCATTCCCCCAAAAGACAGATATTTTCCTTTAGTGTTTTAAAAATCAGAAATATGTTTTATTGGTTATATAATAAATCATATGTCATTATGAGCTACTGTTGTCTTGTTTTTTTGTTTATGTAAATAATTATGTTAACTACTTATATAAAAAAGATGTACACAAAAACATTATATATATATATATATATATATATATATATATATATATATATATATATATATATATATATATATATATATATATATATATATTGTGACAGGGCCGGCCTTTGGCTACTGGTTGCTCCTGTGATTTTCCCATAAACCACTGAGTCCGATGTACTTTTATCTTTGCTTTAATACATGCTTTCAAAAACAAACAATAGCTTAACTTCAGCATAAAAGAAACATCTACAGAAACGGGCTTGCTAGTTTTCAGGAACACCCTGGCTAGCCCTGAGCCCGCTTCTCGGTCTGCAGGTAAAACAATAACTGTTCACACAGAGGGGTGGTACCTTTTTAAGTTCAGTCTCTTTCTGTGTTGTTGTAGTCACACGGACTGTTCCTCTTACTGGCAACTTCCTATGCTGCTGTAAGTCCTGGTAGGTCCTGTTCAGGATCTCGGTCTCGTTCTTCTCTCAGGTTACACAGAAACACTCAGTGTCTCTTCTTAAGCTGCTGGCTATATTCTCCGGGCAATTCAACGTACTTGCCAGTGTCTCTCTGTACTTTAATCTGTATTATAAGCAGTCTTCCTGTCTGTCTTACTTCAGCGCTTATATCAGCTCAGCTCTCAGGATCCAGTCTTCCTGACTGTCTCACCTCACAGCTTCTCCCATAGACTGCAGCTCCACACAGACTCCTCACGACACTCAGGCCAGAGCCTAATCAGCAACTCCCCCATGTCTGCTTTCCAGGCTTTAAAGTGAAGTTGCACCTGCAACAATTAGGAGTTCTTTAGAAGTTTAATTCCGTCACTCCTGTCAAGAACTCTTTACACTACTTTACTTGGCACCATCCTCTAGGAAGCAAACGGTTACAATATATATATATATATATATATGTAGCGGAACCCATCACTGTTTTAAACTGTTTTATGATTATTATGGTTAAAATATTATCCTACTATATATATGTTGGTTGATGTTCTACAGAATATATTGGCTCAGAATATTAGCCAGACTTTTGCAGACCTAGGCTAATAGATAATCCTGTTACAGAGATTCAAGAGATAAGAAAGTTGTAAAGGATCCTTGCATTTTCCAAAGTGTTTTCATTCTCTGATAAGAACAAAGAAGAATGATCTAATTAATGTCTGATTGTATCCAAGTTGCCAGGGAGGTGTGACTCACCTATTGTCCTATATGTGTATTGTATGGGGGATATGTGCAATGTCTGTGTGTTATGTGTAAAAACATACTTTTGCTAACTTTTGAACCCCTGGTCTGATTCATGCCATTTTTGTATATGTTGTTCCCCTGGGTGAGAGATATTGAATGGTGCGGGACTTAAAGGTGTACCCCCTGTATTTGGGGTACATCCAGAATGTGGTTAAAATTGTGTCTGTTTTAATTGTGTTACCTGTTATCTGAGGGGAGGAGACGTGGGGGTTGAACCATGTATATAATTGGCTGTTGTGATAATTATGTGGGTGTAGCCCTTCAGAGGGCACCATTGCATAAAAGGAGATTCCCTGTCATTAAAAGTTAGTTCTTCTTGACCCTTCAAAACGTAGTCTCGTCGCGTTATTGGAGGGGATCGCTATCATACTGGGGATTGCTATGCTTTTGCATACTTCCTTGAGCTGTAACTACTGAACGCTTGTTCCTGATGTACTATCCTTGGAGTCTGTGGTGGTTTTGGTGTCCGGTGCAGTGTTTGTAGGCCTCGGCGCAAACTAGGACGCGTCTATCAACGGAGGTACCCGGTCGGGGTGCCAGGAGATCCGTTACAATATATATATATATATATATATATAGTGCCTTGCAAAAGTATTCACTCCCTTGACTTTCTACCTATTTTGTTACATTACAGCCTTAAGTTCAATGTTTTGTTAATCTGAATTTTATGTGATGGATCAGAACACAATAGTCTAAGTTGGTGAAGTGAAATGAGAATAATATATACATAAAACTATTTTTTAGAAATAGAAAACAGAAAATTGGCATGTGCGTATGTATTCACCCCCTTTGTTATGAAGCCCATAAAAAGCTCTGGGGCAACCAATTACCCGAATTGACCAGAAGTCACATAATTAGTGAAATGATGTCCACCTGTGCGCAATGTAAGTGTCACATGATCTGTCATTACATATACACACCTTTTTTGAAAGGCCCCAGAGGCTGCAAAACCTAAGCAAGAGGCACCACTATCCAAACACTGCCTTGAAGACCAAGGAACTCAACAACATTGTCCCTTACTTGTTTGGAGAGAAGTCAGGATTAGGTTATAAAACAATATTCACATCTTTGATGATCACCAAGAGCACCATCAAATCTATCATAACCAAATGGAAAGAACATGGCACAACAGACGTACATAGGACGACAATAAGCCATACACTCCATAGAGTTGGGCTTTATGGCAGAGTGGCCAGAAGAAAGCCATTATTTTCTGCAAAAAAACAAAATGGCACATTTTGAGTTTGCAAAAAGGCATTTGGGAGACTCCCAAAATGTATGGAGGAAGGTGCTCTGGTCAGATGAGACTAAAATTGAACTTTTGGGCCATCAAAGAAAACGCTATCTCTGGCACAAACCCAACACATCACATCACCCAAAGAACACCATCCTCACAGTGAAACATGGTGGTGGCAGCATCATGCTGTGGGGGTGATTTTCAGCAGCCGGGTCTGGGAAACTGGTCAGAGTTGAGGGAAAGATGGATGGTGCTAAATACAGGGATATTCTTGAGCAAAACCTGTACCACTCTGTGCGTGATTTAAGGCTAGGACGGAGGTTCACCCTCCAGCAGGACAATGACCCAAACACACTGCTAAAGCAACACTTGAGTGGTTTAAGGGGAAAAATGTAAATGTGTTGGAATGGCCTAGTCAAAGCTCAGACCTCAATCCAATAGAAAATCTGTGTCAGACTTAAAGATTGCTGCTCATAAGCGCAAACCATCCAACTTGAAGGAGCTGGAGCAGTTTTGCAAGGAGGAATGGGCAAAAATCCCAGAGGTAAGATGAGCAAGCTCATAGAGACTTATCCAAATCAACTTGGAGCTGTGATTGCCGCAAAAGGTGGCTCTACAAAGTATTGACTTTAGGGGGGTGAATAGTTATGCACATTTACTTTTTCTGTTATTTTGTCCTATTTGTTGTCTGCATCACAATAAAAAAAAAAAACATCTTCAAAGTTGTGGGCATGTTCTGTAAATTAAATGATGCAAATCCTCAAACAATCCATGTTAATTACAGGTTGTGAGGCAACAAAACACGAAAAAAAGGCCAAGGGGGGAAATACTTTTGCAAGGCACTACTATATATATATATATATATATATATATATATAATAAATAGTACATCTGTGTTCACATTTAAATGTCTAAAACAAGGTAAAAAATCTGCTTCCAGCTCAGAATTCCGAGAAAAACAGTTATTACACTGCATTCTGGGAAGGTGAACAGGGATATGCAAATATGACCACAAATGTTTCTCTCTTCAATCATGGCTTCCTTTAAGCTTATGCCCGCTGCATTACACAGCTTTTATGCAAGCCAAGGTTGGATTATACACAAGCTTGGTATCCTATCCACATACAACTGTTTCAAGCTTACTGTATATCATCAGCATGGAGAGGGATCCCAGCTTGTGTTGTGGACCTTATGAGTAGGTAGTTCACCACAACAATCATTTAATATATGGTGGGCAAATGAGCCATAGAAGCCCTCCACCGTACAGTAAATAAATAGTACATCTGTGTTCACATTTGAATGAATATATGTGTGTGTATATATATACTTAAAATGTTTAAAATGGTTTGGATTGACAGAGTGATGGTGCATTATGTGGCCTCATTTGCATGCCCGGCCCAGTTTTCCCAGACTGCAGTGCATATACTGTATTTCTGAGAAATTTGAGCAGGAAATAAGTTTTCATCAACTTATTTTTAAACATTCAAATGGAATCACTAATGTACTATTCCTTATTTGTACTACTGTACTTTTTACGGTGGAGGGCTTCTATCACTCTTAGCCCACCATATGTGAAACAATTGCTGTATAGAACTACTCTTTACAACGATTACCACACAAACCAGGCACTCACACCATACTGAGGATCGGCAGTAACCGTGAAACAGTACTGTATGTGATTAAGTGACCTGGTTAGTGAAAAATCCATCCGTTGCTATGTCTAAAACTGTGAAATACAGTAAGCATATGCATAAAAGGAGCCATGTTTAAAATGGTTTGGATTGACAGAGTGATGGTGCATTATGTGGCCTCATTTGCATGCCCCACCCAGTTTTCCCAGACTGCAGTGCATATACTTTATTTCTGAGAAATTTGAGCAGGAAATAAGTTTTCATCAACTTATTTTTAAACATTCAAGTGGAATCACTAATGTACTATTCCTTATTTGTACTACTGTACTTTTTACGGTGGAGGGCTTCTATCACTCTTAGCCCACCATATGTGAAACAATTGCTGTATATATATATATATATATATATATATATATATATATATATATATATATATATATATATTTATTTATTTATTTATTTATATATACAGTTGTGCTCAAAAGTTTGCATACCCTTGGCGAATTGGTAATATATGTACCATTTAAAAAAAAAAAAAAAAACATGAGTGAGCAGGCAAAACACATTTATTTTATTTCTTATGGGATTCGCATTCAACTGTAGGGTATAACAGAATGACGCAATCATAAAACAAAACATGGCAACAAAGAAAAAAAATGAAATTACCCTGTTCAAAAGTTTGCATACCCTTAGTTCTTAATACTGTGGATTGCCCCCTTTAGCATCAATGACCGCGTTCAGTCTTTTGTAATAGTTGTCTATGAAGCCCCGAATTCTTGCAGATGGTATAGCTGCCCATTCGTCTTGGCAAAATGCCCCAAGGTTATGTAAAGTATTTGGTCTTCTTGCATGAACCGCACATTTGAGATCTCCCGAGAGTGACTCAATTATTAAGGTCAGGAGAATGTGATGGCCACTCCTCAACCTTCACCTTTTTCTGATAACATGCTGCATTTATCTTGCCATCAATTTTCACAAGATTCCCTGAGCTTTCTGGCAGTTGTGGCTGAAATCTTTCTTGGTTTTCCATTTCTTAATAATTGATTGAACAGTACTGGCTGGCATTTTCAAGGCTTTTGATGTTTTTTTATTTCCATCTTTATGAAGTTCCATTACCTTGTTATGCATTTTTTTGACAGTTCTTTTCTGCTCCACATGGCTCAGTATCTAGCCTGCTCAGTGCATCCATGTGAGAGCTAACAAACTCATTGACTATTTCTACGACACTAATTGCAATCTAAAAAGCCACAGGTGTGGGAAATTAACATTTAATTGCCATTTTACCTGTGTGTCTCTGTAACAAGGCCAAGCATTCAAGGGTATGTAAACGTTTAATCTGGGCCATTTGGGTGATTTCTGTTATCATTAGGATTTAAAAAGGGGCAAAATAACTATGTGATAATATTGTATTGGCCCGAATATAAGCCACACTTTTTTTCCGAACTTGGAAATTACAGTCGTAGCATATATTTGCTACCATAAAAAAATTATTTTAGATTCCAGGCTTGAGATTGTTGCGCAATTAATTCTAATGTCATTCATCACTTTCCCTTTTGATTTTTAATTTGCTACATTTAACCCATTGGGGGTCCTATTTAGGATTTTCTTTTACATTTGCCGTTTACGGATGTGAGTGCTTGCGGAATTGTAGCAATTAAATAGCGATTTTCGATTGTAATGTTTTGTGAGCTACAATTTTCGGCATGTAACCTGCAAAAGAAGTTACCATAGGTAAGTTGCAGCTTATATTCAGATATTATCTTTTTGTTTTCTCCTTGCATTTCACAGGTGCGGCTTATATTCGAGCCAATACTGTATATATAGGTCTAGTGGGAAGTTTCTGTTGTAGAGAAATGCAAATATTCTTAAATTATTTAGTGTGTATATAGGCATTCATCACTTTTGTAGCACTTATGAACTTTAGCTCTGAAACCATACTTATTCTATTGCAGGCCGTGAGGTATGAAACAGTTAATTATAGCTTTATCTTATAAATTAATTGCTTATTATTCTATAACTGCAAACAAGTCCTTCTTCACACAATAAATTGTTCTCAGGAGACAATTAATTAGCCTAAACAGTATGAATTTCGGTAGCCCACAAGGCCAAAGTCAAGATCAGCACTTGACCTATGAGCAGATATAACAAGTAAAATTGTTTGTGCACATACCAGGCATGACTAACACATGTATTATATTTTATTGGATCACCTTATATAAATAATCATTTATTGGCTGTTGGTGGCAATGCCTCCTTTTCCTAAAGGGGTGATAATGGAATGTACTAGTCTCTGTATGCAATTACTATAAAAGCTGTGTTTGGTTTATATTTGTGTTAGTCAGCAGCAGCCATTTTGGATGTTTTTTGTTGCCGACCCACATTTTGTATAATTAAAATCTGGTAATAAGAATGCAAAGATCAGCAGAGTTGACCAACGCCCTTTCCCTTGTTAGGCACCCAAGTTGGTGGAAACGAATCAGACATGATCCATGTTCCATACATGACTATAAAGGCACATAGGCAAGGTCTGTTCCTGGTGTAAGTACTAATTAAATGAATACACTATGGGAGGGCTGAAGCCCCAGGTTCGTATGGAATACATCCAAGGGTACTGAGGGAACTGGGTTCTGTAACTGCCAAACTATTATATAACATTTTTCAAGATTCACTCAACACAGGGTCTCTACCAGATGACTGGAGAAAAGCAGAGGTGATACCTATATTTAAGATGGGAGCAAGAGCAAATCCAGGGAATTATAGACCTGTAAGCCTCACTTCTGTAGTGGGGAAGCTTTTAGAAATATTAATAAATAGATAGTATGTCTATTTAAACAAGATTGTAAGTAGGAGTCAACACAGATTTATGAGGGATAGGTCATATCAAACAAATTAACTTAATTTTCTGTGAGGAGGTTAGTAGGAACCTGGATTAAGGTAATTAAATCAGATAATGATGTACTTTCCCACAAAGGGATTTGCATAAAAGAGAAATGGGCAAATACAATCTAATATGAACAAAGTTATGCATATGGGAAGGAAAAATAGCCATGCAATTTATGATCTTAATGGAGCAAATCTAGGGGTATCAGATATTGAAAGGGATTTGGGAGAGCTTGTGGACAACCACCTAGGTAACAGTGCTCAATGCCAAGCAGCAGCTGCAAAGGCAAGTAAACTATTAGCATGTATTAAGAAGGGTATAGAAGCCAGGGAAGCAAATATAATTCTACCACTATACAAATCTCTAGTACGCCCACATTTGGAATATGGAGTACAATTTTGGGCACCACTTCATAACAAGGACATTTTAGTGCTGGAAAAGGTACAGAGGAGGTGCAACAAAATTAAGGGGAGTGGAGGGGCTAAGTTATGAAAGAAAAACTAACCAAATTAATTTTCTATAGAAAAAAGTCTGAGGGGATATGATTACCTTATATAAATATATCTAGGATCAAAATAAAGCTGTCAAGTGAACTTTCAGTTTTTTTTTTCCAACTGACAAGAGGACATCCTTTGGAGATTAGAAGTAAAAAGATTCCACCTTAAAGAAAAGGGTTCTTCACAGTAAGAGTGGTTAAACTGTGTAATTCTCTACCAAAGGAGGTGGGGACAGCAGATTTGATAAACATATTTTAACAGTATTGGATATATTTTTAAATAAAGGGCATACAGGGATATCCTGGATAATGAGAGGGAGTATTGATCAGGGAGAAATCAGATCATGAGTATCTGTGATCAGGAAGGACTTTTATTTAGTTTTTCCCCCTTTTGAGACAGTTGGCAATGTATCAGTTTCTTTTCCCGTTTGCCTTCCTCTGGATCAATTAACAACTAATCTGCATATTTGGGGAGAGAAAAAACAAATATATATATATATATATATATATATATATATAAAAATTTAGATAAACGTTTTTTTTTTTACTGTATTGGTCCGAATATAAGCCGCACCTTTTTCCCCCCCGATTTGAGTTTGCAAGTTATGGGTGCGTCTTATATTCACGACCATAAAAGTACTGGCGATTTGCGCGATTGAGTCAGCGGTATTGTAGCAATTTACGGTTTTAGTGATTCTAACATCCTGTAAGGCCTGTCGCCTCCAAAATGTTACAGTACTAATTAGAAAGCCTGTTTCTTGCAATGGCTGATCACTTTGAGAGTCTTTTTCTCTCCAATTTTAAGGGTGCATCTTTTATTTGAGTACTATGTTTTTTTCTATTTTTTCCCCTTGAATTTTACAGGTGCGGCTAATATTCGGACCAATACGGTACTATGTAACTATTACAATAACCATATTTCTGCACATAGGTGTGCCATTTACTTCACTATAAGTGCTCTTCATGGTGCGAAAGAGCACAAGATTGTATGTTAAAATCTATTGTTTTACATGCAAGTCTATCCTGCCTACTGACTGTTGCAAGAGTAATAACATTGCAGAGTGCATGCGAGTGCTGTGTGGTTCTCTATGGCAGGGTTGAGCACGTTTGGGCCTGGAGAGCCCCACAAAGGCCAGGTGACTGATGACTGACTCACCTGTACGCAGCAGGGATATCCTCAAATCCTGGTCTGTGTGTGGCTCTTGGACCAAAACTTGCCCACCACTATGAGGCCCATGATTGATAACATATGTTTCCCTTGGAAACAGGTTACATTATACTGACCAGTTAACTCATAGCTGTGCATGGCTGCAAAAATAGGTCTGTTAATTGTTTTTCCCTCTTATTACACAGGGCTGCATGGAGCAATGGTCTGCATTGCTCAAAATTCCAAAGAGGCAAGAGAGCAGAAACCTGAAAAATGTTAATACAGATGTTATTTGATTTCTCAGTAGAAAATGCATGTATTTCAACATGTTTTAGGAGATCTTTACAGTAAGATGATCTAAAGTGTGCTTATTTAATTGACTCTTGTTTATACAGAGAGCATGAGGTTTTGTTCAAGATAAATAAGACAGAGACATCACTTAATAGGAGGATTGGATTTAATGAGATAATATCCAGCAGTAGGTTGATGTTAACATAAACCCTATTTACCTCTCCGAAAAAGTCCTAAATACAAAAACAACCCCCCCTTAGGAACACCTCATAACTGCCCAAAGGAGTACTGCTTCAGGGAACTAGGATGCCCATTCAATTTCCATCCTGGGAAACGCCCTGGAACCTAGCAGCTGCTGCTCAGTCCTTTAGCCCCTGGTATTTCAGGTGCAGGTCTGCCACGTCATCCTGTGACACACGCTCCCAGCCATCCTCTCGCACATGGTAAAGGTTTACTACTCCTCCAGAGTAGGCATCACGGTATGTGGCTTGGTAGATGGAGCGTCTAGCCAGCTCCTGTGCCGCCTCCGGCTCCAGGTCATAGCTGTATCCACGATCCAGGACTCCATAGGCATACATAGAACCAGAGCCTACCGAAAACACAGAACCAGACACACGATTCCCCTCACTGTCCACATAATAGAGACCTGTAGGAAGAGAAGGGTTTTTTGCAAAGTCACAACACTAGGAACATGCGTGTGTGAACAGCTAAACATGACTTTCAATGTATTTCTGCGCTGTAAGGTTAATGTCTGCCATCATGTGATATTCAGCAGCATCCCAGGCAGATCCCAGCTCTTGCTACTGTCAGAAATGCTCCATTTGCCTCAAACAGCTGAGAGACTGATAAATATGTGTACGTAAACATAAGAACATCTTACAGCAAGTGCAAATTATATTCCACTGGGATAAGACATTTCTAAATTCTTAAAGGAGACATAAGGCCATTCATTTAAATGGATAATTAATTTTAATGGAGTTATAGAGCAGAGAAACAAGGTAATAAAAAATGGGAATGTTTTACAGTGCCCCTTTAAGGTTTCCTTCTAGATTATAAAAGGAACGCTAAATTACCCAAACTAGAGCTACTAGTATCCCTTCATAACAAGCATAATTACCAGGTCCTCTCTTGTCCCAGCCACAGATCATGGTTCCCATGGACAGCCCCATTCCCTTGTACTGGTACACCATGTTTGCCAGTAGTTTGGAAGCAGCAGCCACAGAGATCCGCTCCTTATTCCTCAGCTCATAAATACGACATTGCCTGGCGAGGAGACGTTCCCAGAAGCTGCAGTCAGCCGCTCCGCCTGCCATTGTGCCCAGCAAGTAGGGATTAATCTCAATCACTTTCTTTACTGTCTGAGAGGCAATGTATGAGCCAGCTGTGGCACGGGAGTCTACAGCAACAATCACACCATGTCGGAACTGGAAGAGATGAGAGGGCAACGGGGGTTAGAGAGAGCGAGGCCAGGGGTGGCATACTAGAAAGACACCGTCCATCAAAGTATACCCATGTAGGACACCCTGCATTATCACATGCTTGCAACACTAATGCATTTTTTTTTTACTTTTAAAACAGGCTTTTGGGATTCTAGTCAGACGCCAAAAGATATTGTGTGCACATGTAACTAATCAAAAGGATGAAGACACACACTGACCTACATGAGTTTAAACAGGACACCATGGAAGTCCAGTGCGATAGCTGCCCTCCTACCATACTTTATAGTTACTGTTCATCAAATGGAAGGTGGAATTGTCACCATCAGCAAAAAAAAGTTTCCTTTGTGTTTAACATGAGTGCAGCACAGGTAAAGCTACATTTATATCAGATTGGTTAATTAAAAAATGCCTAGCCTGATGGCCGTTTCGCCAAAATTGTGGCTGTCAAGGGCTTTAGCTATACTGTAGTATAACAGTACAGCTAAAACCTTTGACAACAGCACATGTGTAGCGAAACGACCATCAGGCTAGGGATTTTTTTGCCTTATACAAAGAAGGAATGGATAATATAAGACTATAACCACTTGTGAGGTTCCCTAATTTGGGTTTGTGGGTTTATGACTATTTGGTCTCCCTTGTTTGTTATAACCTGTAAGTGTGTCCTTTGATAGGAATCATAGGTACCCTTAGATTGTAAGTTTGTGAGTTTTCAATCTTGTGTCAGTGCCTTGGAAACAAGCTCTATGTACATTTAATTTTATGCTCAAAAACAGGGCCCTCCATTCTTTACAAGGTGTTTACTTTGTTTTCTGCTATGTACTCAACCCCTGTACAGCGCTACGGAATATGTTGGCGCGATATAAATAAAGATAATAATAAATAATAATAATAATAATAATAGGTTTGGATGATCAGCCTTTTGGTTATTGGTGTGATGTTTTTATTAAATTAGAGTGACCAATTTGTTTTTGTGGGTATATTCCTATAACCAATAGGAATTTAAGTGATCTTTTTCTTATCCATCTACTATAGAGATCAGGTTTATTATTAGGAGCATCTCTATAATGAGGACCCAATGAGGTCATATACCTGCTCTCATTGCTTTCCCTTTCTTTGAGAATCTCTTCTTGGTATCCTAGTTGGTCTATTTTATATTGCAGATTAATAGAAGGTTGACTTTAGTACTCCCCCCTTATTATTGATTCATACTGTTGGTTCAGTTTGTAGGTGTTATGCGCCAAGAGGAAAAGATTTACTGTATGAAACCACACAAATGGCCTGACCGGTGCAGGGACACATTGTAACCATGAATTACCTCAGAACTAAATGGTTACAAAATTCATTAGTACTGTACAAATTAATTGAAGTTAACAAAAAAGGATTACAGAACATAACAGCGCTACTTTGATCTACAGCCAGTAATGTTATTGTCTAATAGAAATCTATTACATGACCACTGAAGTTTACAAAAAAAACTTCACATTTGTAAAATATGTGAAGCCAACAAAATTAGCAGCAATGGAAGCCATAAGCATAAGCGCATTTTATTTTTGCTTTTTTATTCCACGGTGTCTACATGACTTTTACAGCTTGGAGCCTGAGGGATGTGCGGATTTGTTTCATCAGCAAATTGTGAGTTAAGCTTTTAGCATTTAACACCAATCCCCTTATCCAACACATGCTCACAAGCTGGCAGTCACATAAACAGCAAAACCCTGCTCATGCACAGATGTAAACACCCCTCTGAAACACATGGATACCTCTAGAGACAAGCAGGATATTTTACTATTTGAAGCACTACACTTGATAATATGCAACATATTTTTCTAATTTAATATAATGTTACATGCTGTTGTGGAATCTACCATTTTATCTTCAGTAGACCAACTACTTCTGGGAGGAGACTTTGAATACACAGGAAGTTAGCATAATAATGGAAAAGTGGCAGTAATAACTGCCAGTGCTCTCAGTTGGACTATAGGGAAACTCACAGTATTCTAAAAAGGGAAGCAAAACCTACAAACGTCTTACTTTAAAAAAGGTACAAGCGCCTGTACACATTGTTTTCTTTAGAGACAATTCAGTCTTATATTTAAAATATGTTTTTTGAAGAGATAATCATGTGAATAGGAAAGTAAATAAAAATAAAGCCATTAATCAATATTTTTTTGTAATGATGACATCCACTGCTTTGCTTTCCTTACAGGACATTGATTTTACTAGGTATATAATATCCCTATATATCTATTTACTTTTATGTACTTTATTTTATTAAGAAGTGTTACCGGGAGCTATATGCTGTGGCCCACGGGAGAAGGAACTGGCAAATCACTAGTGGTCAACATGGTGTGTTACGGCCCTTAAGGTCACAAATGACCAATGCAAACACACAATAAGCTCTGTGTCTGCCCTCTGTAGCTCATGAATGCAGAGTGTAAAATGCAGTGTTTCAAATTAGCCCGTCAGTGACACCTCAAGAAGCATGTTGCAGAATGCTGCCACTGATTGTTTACTATGGATGGCAACCCCTGTATTTAGAAGTACACTGTCTTCATTAGCTGCAGAAGGAAACACGTTATGTACAATATTTAAGTTTTGTACAAAAATAAAACACACACAACAGCTTATAAGCACTGCTTACTAAAATAAAAAGTACACAGAAGTGAAGAGATACAATATACATATTACTAGTGAAATCAAGAAACTTTATATGCCCCTATAACTGGCACCTGAGGTTATCCCATGGTTAGTTGCACTCCCATTTTACAATTTAAGAGTTTCACATCATTGCGGCAGCCTTTCTAAAGGATTAAATGCAAAGGACCAAGCTGATTTGGGGTGATAAAAAAAAATGCTATTAAAGCTTAACTATAATAAACCATTATATTTTTGTTAATGTTCTTCAGAGGAGCGTTATGGACATATGCAATCTCTGTAGTGCCTTGGAAGCAGCAATTTATATGAGAAGGATGGAAAGAAAGACATGACACACCAACACAAAGCTCAACATGCAGACATCTAAAGCCAGTGTGGAGTGTAAGCTCTGTGGGTTAGACACATGTGAGAGCCATCTATACACAAGCATGTGTAGAGTGTAAGCTCTGTGGGTTACACTGATTTATTGTCATATAAAAACACAGGTCACATGTGAGAGCCGGTGCAGATTGTAAGCTCTGTGGGTCAGACACATGTGAGAGCCATCTATACACAAGCCTGTGTGGAGTGTAAGCTCTGTGGGTCAGACACATGTGAGAGCCATCTATACACAAGCATGTGTAGAGTGTAAGCTCTGTGGGTTACACTGATTTATTGTCATATAAAAACACAGGTCACATGTGAGAGCCGGTGCAGATTGTAAGCTCTGTGGGTCAGACACATGTGAGAGCCATCTATACACAAGCATGTGTAGAGTGTAAGCTCTGTGGGTTACACTGATTTATTGTCATATAAAAACACAGGTCACATGTGAGAGCCGGTGCAGATTGTAAGCTCTGTGGGTCAGACACATGTGAGAGCCATCTATACACAAGCCTGTGTGGAGTGCAAGCTCTGTGGGTCAGACATCATGTGAGAGCCATCTATACACAAGCCTGTGTGGAGTGCAAGCTCTGTGGGTTACACTGATTTATTGTGATATAATAATAAAACAGGTCACATGTGAGAGCCTGTGTGGAGTGTAAGCTCTGTGGGTCAGACACGCTGATAACACATGCACTGTATCTCAGTCTCGGGGCCTCCTCATTGTCCCGTACCTTGAAGGCCAGCGTGGTTGTCCCGTGTAAGAACTCTATCCCGGGCTCGGCTGGGGCCTGTGTGACCCCGGGCAGCATCTGGAAGCTCATCCCATCGGTGTCTACGCCGCATTTCTCCGTATCATCCCATTTCCGGGTCCACTGCAGTCCCTCAGACCGAACTACACTCGCCAACGCCATGATCTAGCAACTATGATCTGCACTACTGGCCGGTTATACAGTGTGTCGCTGCTGTGTTACGTCACGGTCATGACAGTGCAAGTTGGGCGGCCATGTTAGAGACGGGCATGAATAGCCTGTATACCTGCGTCTGGGTTACTGGCGGTCATCTTGAAGAAGGGCGATCGTGCCTAGTCACTTCAAATGTACATGACAGGAGGCGGGGATTCGTTTATGTTTCTTTTGTAAAGATGGATGTGATAAGTCTGTCTGATATATAAATATAAAACGTCTGTGATTATATATGTTGTACAGTTATGCCAGTCCTTCTACATAACTTGGAGACTCCCTATTTGGGCTTCATTCTCTTTTTTTCACAGTTTAGTTAGTTGTTGTTTAGTTGTTCAGTCGTGTTGGACTCTTTGTGACATTATGCACATCTGTCAACCACTGTCCCAACTGAGCTCCATCAAGTTCATGTTCATTACTCATCTATCCATCTTCACCTCTGTCACCCCCTCCTTCTTGTGCCTTCAAACTTTCACATCATCACCTTGCATCATCTTATAGTATTTTGAACAGTTCACCTGGGATTCCACCACCTCCTGCAGACATCCCAGGGCCCATCTCACTCCACTGTCCAAGATGTCTGGCTCCAGCTCTTTGGACACATTAAGTTAGTAATTCCCAGTAACAAGTGATGAGGGGGAGTTAGCAAGCAATTTATACATGTTGTATGTGTAACATGTTGCTTAATAATTATTACAGCTATAGGCAATAGACAGACTCTGGCCCCTCTCTTCGGATCTCCACTGTATAATTACATTTTGCATTTATTTCAACTGAAACTTTCAAGTGCTTAAATAAGCTATTAGTTATATGTTGTTCTTCTCTTAGCTTCCCTTCCAGTGTATATTTCTTCTCTTATTTAATATTACAATATTTTTATGTGTATCCATAAAAAATATGTATTCTGGACTGTAACTTTATTTACCTAACATTATTAAGACACTAGTCGTTTGCTCATCATAAATGACGATATAATCACATATAATAGTTGTCAAACTATGAAACGCCGTCACACATAGTAAGCTCGTGAAGGGGACGCAGTTCGGGCCGCAAATCGCGAGGGGCCGCATTTGCAGAAGGTGGAGGCTTCAACGTCGGCTGCAATGAGCCGAAGGCGTGGCCGCATTTGCGGAGGTGGAGGTTCTACGGCGCCTCACAAGCGGTTACAAACACCCACAGAAGCAGGAATTTAAAAAAATACATCTAACACGCAATGACTAAATACGGACTTACACAAAAAAATACGAGCCGCGGGACTTGGAAAGAAAAAAATACGGACTTCTACTAAAAAAATACGAGCCGTGAGACTTAGAAAAAAAAACATTACGAACTTGCAAAAATACGACCTTAACAGCCAAACCGCGCTTATCTGAAAACACTAAAAAAACAATAAATACACACAAAAATGACATAAAAACCTTACCCACAGCAGGGGGGAACCGAAGCCCTCTGCAAGTGAAGTTACACCTCAATT
This sequence comes from Discoglossus pictus, assembly GCA_027410445.1. NCBI lineage: Eukaryota > Metazoa > Chordata > Amphibia > Anura > Alytidae > Discoglossus > Discoglossus pictus. Next base: position 383,432,061 of record CM050163.1, read on the forward strand.
TAAGTCCAAATTACCGAGTTTGGACACATGAAAATCCCCTAAGCGAGAGAAAAAATGGCCGCTGGAAAAAACGAAAACGAGGCTACACGACCCTAAAGCCGCAAAATACCACCAAGCACATACAGCTTTTCCAAAAAGCCGTACGAGGTACAAGATACACTTTTAGCAAGGACGCTAAATCATCCACACCCGCTTACCACATACACATTAGCCACCATTTTACAACACTAACTTACAAAATGTGGAAGTACACAGCTACACTAACGGCTTCCCCTCGCGCACGCACCCTATTTACACTACACACTGCACACATTGCTGACACTTACACCTCTGCTCCACAATAGTGCAAACCTACATTGTAGGAACATCAAAACAGAATGTCAGCTCTTCAGCACAATGCTTCCTGCATATATTACTTACAAATAGGTAAAGTATATTAATTTATTACTTTATTACTTATTTAATTAGCATACAAAAATACATATGCACAAAATAAAAACACTATCGCAATAAACGCAAAAGCCATTCACCGCATGCCTCACAACGAGCGCCAACGCACACAAACTACACCGGAGACAGCCTTGCAATAATCGCAAAAAGCAGATCAGCGCCGACCTTACAATGACAGCAAAAGCACCTCTGATAAAAAAAAAATACAACATCCAAGAGGCTCGCAATGAGCGCCAAAGGCTCTCAGCGCGAGGCTCGCAGTGAGCGCCAAAGGATCTCAGACCACCAAAAAAATTAATGTCTGTTGCAAACAGCATTACCTGCCTTACAATTTTATTGCCCCGTCATTTTTGACAGGCAAGTCGCTAGTTTATAATCTGCTCTCTCTCTCTCTGCGCCCTATCTCTATCTTTCTCTCTTCCTTCTGTCTCTCCATCCCTCCTTTCTCCCTCTTCTCAGTTCCCGCTCCCCTTCATCTATCTTCCCTCCCCTGTGTCTCTCTGAGCCACCGTCTCTCTCCCCTGGGTCTCTCCCAGCCACCCTTTCCCTCCCCTGTGTCTCTCCCCCAACCATTTCCCTCCCCTGTGTCTCTCACTCCACCCTTTCCCTCCCCTGTGCCTCTCCCAGCCACCCTTTCCCTCCCCTTTGTCTCAGCCACCCTTTCCTCCCCTGTGTCTCTCTCAGCCACCTCTCCCTCCCCTGGGTCTCTCCCAGCCCCCCCCCCCCCCATCTCTCTTTCAGCCACCCTTTCCTCCCCTGTGTCTCTCCCAGCCTTCCTCCCCTTGTGACGCACAATGTGCGGCTCATTGTGCGCACACTTCATGCTATCGCTGCAAGCTGCACACGCTGATCATTTCGAATATAGTTTCCGTATGTGCTTATGCTCAGCCAGCGTTACACAGATACATAAACTACATTAATGATATTAGTGATTGGAGAATATGTTATTTAGAATATAATCTAATATCTAGTACTACTAGGATCTTGGGCTACTGTATTACTTGTTTAAGCATTCTTATATTAATTACATTTCTATTACATAGTCGGCTGTGCAAATAAGATGATAAAGTAATTAAAATAACAATAAAGTCACTATACAAATATCCAAATAAAGCAGTAGAATAACTGAAGACTCAGTCTGTGTTTTTACTTAAGAGAGGAAAAGCGGAAGGAGAGGAAAAGTATATTCAAACTGAGAGAAAAGGAGGGAGACGGAAATAACTGAACTAAATAATATTCTCCAGGTGTAATATATTTTTTTCGATGTGTTAATATTGTGATTTTTGTTGTACTCAACCCCTGTATTTAATATGTTGGAGCGTTACGAATAGAGAGATTTTTTCTTGTAAGTGATTTGATTCATGAATGGGTCAAAGAGTAGTTAGGTAGAAGAGGAAGTTTATAGGACTTAGTTGCTTTTCTTCTTCAGTCATGTCTGACTCTCGGTGACCATATGGACAGCATATCCAAGGCACATCTGTTTCTGGTTATGCTTATGCATGTGATTTTATTGGCAAAGATACTGGGTTGGTTGCCAGTTCCTTCTCCAGTGAACATCAATTTGTCTGACCTCTCTGTTATGATCTGCACATCTTGGGTGACCCTACATGATATAGCTCACAGCTTCATTGACGTACACAAGCCCCTTCACCACAACAAGGTAGAGACCCAGAAGGGGTTATAGGACTTAGTGGTATCTAATTGTATTTATCATTGTGTCATGTATGTATATTTGCCATTAAGGCTACAAGATATGTGGTGTTAGAATATGGTGGAAATGATTCTAAGTGGTTTTAATTTCTGTTTGCATAGGGACTCCGAAAGGGTGGTTTTCCCAACTGGATTCATTTTAAGGAGGATGTATATAGTGTTTAGGATTTGACAGTGTAACAGACAATCTTTAGCAAGATATTAACATAAAGATCTAATAAAAAATAGGTTGGAGTCTATTGTGGTTACATTTTTATTAATACACCAATAATAAAATATGTAATTTCTGGGTCACCATCTCATATTGGGGTGAGCCACTAGGCAGATTTCTGTTTTAGATTATGCCACAAGGATAGAGAATGTTTATTGAACAGATAGAGCTGTAGTTTTTAAAAAGGAAGATAGTCTGAGCTCCACATTAATAAATGGGTATTAAGTAGTATTTTGCTAAAATAGAGTGGTCAAATTCAATACAAAATTAAATAAAATGTATATTTTCTTTTAATTAGTCCTCTGTTGATCTATTCCTTGCTATAATAGTAAGGATTGGTTCTCCTGTATTTATAGGGTGTTCTTATTAAGGGTCTCTCTAAGGTGTAGTTATATTCACCTTATCGCGGACCCTTTTATTATATTATGTTTTGACCATGATAACTTGTTGATTGTTGGGTATCCCTCAGTGGAGGAGCCACCGGGCCCCCCCCCCCCCCCACACACACACAATTTTGTTTTGTGCTGGATACTCCTCAACTCCTGGGGCCCTCTCCGGTGCTAACTCATTCTCTCTCGCTCTCTCTCTCTCTATCTCTCTCTGTGTGTGTGAGTGTATATATATATATATATATATATATATATATATATATATATATACATACATATATATCACATATTATAGTTGTCGCATTGCGAGTTGTCGTCACGCATTGTAAACTCTGCATATAAGTTTAATAAATAAGGTGACAATATACAACCTTGTTGCACTCCTTTTCCAATCTTGAACCATTCTGTTGTCCCATGTTCGGTTCTGACCGTGGCTTCTTGGTCAACATACAGATTCTTTAGGAGGAGGATTAGATGATCTGGTACTCCCATCTCTTTAAGCACATGACACATTTTGTTGTGATCCACACAGTCAAAGGCTTTAGAATAGTCTATAAGGCACAAGTAAATGTTTTTTTGGAACAATTTGATCTCTTGTGCCTCTTCCTCTGCGGAACCCGGCTTCCACATCCGGTAGTTCCTGGTCCATATATTGTTGGAGTCGAGCTTGTAGAATCTTAAGCTGGCATGTGAAATTAGTGCAATTGTTTGATAATTGGAGCAATCTTTGGCACTGACTTTTTTTGGGATTGGAATGTAGATTGACCTTTTCCAGTCTATTGGCCATTGCTGAGTTTTCCAAATGTGTTGGCATAAGGCAAGTAACACAGTATCATTGTGTAGGATTTTGAATAGTTCAATTGGGATTCCATCACCTCCTGCAGCCTTATTATCAGCAAAACGTCCCAGGGCCCATCTCACTTCATTCTCCAAGATGTCTGGCTCCAACTCATTGGACTTTTTGTGGTCATCACTGCTGTAGAGATCCTTCCTGTATAGATCTTCAGTGTATTCCTGCCACCTCTTCTTTATTTGATCTGCTTCTGTTAAGTCCCTACCATTTTTGATTCTTTGTTGCTGATTCCTGGATAATGTTGCAAACTTCGGTCCAAAGATCTTCAGGCATTATATCTTCCATGCCTAGTTCCTTAAATCTATTCTTTGCTTCCACTGCTTAGTCACAAGGGATATTATTTATTTTGTATCTAGTTGGTTTGATGTTTTTCCAACTTTTCTTCAGTTTAATTTTCAACTTTGCAATAAGAAGCTCATGGTCTGAGCCGCAGGTTTAGTTTTTGCTGACTGTATAGAGCTCCTCCATCTTTGGCTGCAAAGTATATAGTCAATCTGATTTTTATATTGTCCATCTGGTGATGTCCATGTGTAGAGTTGTCTCGGAGGCTGTTGGAAGAGGGTGTTTGCTACGACCAGAGATTTATCTAGAATTCTACTAATTTATGACCTGCTTCATTTTGTACTACAGGGCCAAATTTGCCAGTTATTCCAGGTGTCCTTTGGTTCCCTACTTTAGATTTCCAATCTTCTAGGATGACAGTAACACATTTTCTTGGTCTTCTATATATGATGTGTTGAATGTCTTTGTAGAACTGGACAACTTCAGCCTCTTCAGCATCCGTGGTTGGATCATAGACTTGGATCACTGTGATATTAAATGGATTACCTTGAATTCAAATTGAAATCATTCTGTCATTTATTGGGTTGTCGCACTGCCTTGGCCACTCTTTGATTGACTAGGATGGCTACTCCATTTCTTCTGCGGGATTCTTGACCACAGTAGAAGATCTGGTGGTCGTCTGATGGGAAATGTCTCATTCCAGTCCATTTAAGTTCACCAATTCCCAGGATATCAATGTTTAGCCTTGTCATCCCATGTTTGACCACATCTAGTTTGCCTTGTTTCACAATTCTAACATTCCAGGCTCCTATTCTGAATTGTTCTTTGCAGCAGCGGACTTTCCTTTCCTCCAGACACATCCGCAGCTGGGTGTCCTTTTGGCTTTGGCCCAATCACTTCATTAGATCTGGTGTTATACTAGGAAATTGCCTGTCAAAAAAGTGTAATTCTGGCAATGCTGTTTGCCACACAATTCGTGTTAGTGTGTTTGGTTGTGTTAATGCCTTGGTTTAAGTGTTTCTATCTTGTGTTAAATGTTAGTGGCTTTGATGAAGTGTTACTAGCTTTCGTTAAGTGTTACTGCTTGGGGCTCGATTTTACATCCTTCAGCGTAGTTTTTCGTCCTTATGGCTAGTTTTCCGTCCTTTTTTTAGGTGTTTTCAGTTCCATGGTTCGGATTTTTGCAAAGCGCACAGTGTATGTGTGGGTTTTGGTCCCAAGTCCTACGGGTTGTAAGTCCTGCGTGGTTCAACTGCTCGCCTTGCTTCACGAAGCTTGTAGTGCAATGAGCGCCTTTGGCGCTCATAGCAGCCTAAGTCCTGCGTGGTCAACGGCTTGCTTTGCTTTGCCATGCTTGCAGCTGCATCCTTATGGGCCTAAGTCCCACGTCAATGGCTCGCCTTGCTGTGCGTAACCAACATTGTAAGCGTTCCGGACAGCCCCGCAGATCCACAACTATATATATGATATATACCTAATATTATATATAATGGCCAGCCAGGGTCCCCCCCCCCCATAGCCCACCACACACCTTGCCTGTGTATCATTAGCTCCAGCACTTCCTCCCTGCCAAGGCCTCTTCACTATGATGCAGGAAATGCCAAATGAGATGGTGAGGCTCAGAGGGTGCTCGAGGAGTGCTCTGGAGGGGGCAGGACAGGCCAGGGTCATGAAGGCCAGGAGGGGCCGGTGTCATGAAGGCCAGGATTTGCCGGGGTCAGGGAGCCCCCAGGGGTATTTAAAAAAAATTTGAATAAAAAAACAAACATTTTCACAGTACCAGGCCCCCCCCATAGCGCAGGGCTCCGATGCATTGCACCATGTGCAGCTGCGTTAGTTCCATCCCTGGTACCCTTTTCATACAAATACATTCATCTACCAAGATGAAATTTATACAGTACAACACACAGACACCTCCACTTGTCTAAACAAATTGCCTTCACATTGCCATCTTGCATTTGTCACCCTCTTGTATCACACCTAAACCCTTAGGCCCTCATTCAATTGCAATTTGGCCAATTGAATAGGGCTCTAAATAAGCACAAAGCATATTTCTTTTAAAGAAGTTTTTAGTTAGTGAGTATCTATCCAAAAGCAAGGTCTTCACTAACTAAAAACTTCTGTAAATAAAATATGCTGTGTGCTTATATAGAGCCCTATTCAATTGGCCAAATTGCAATTGAATGAGGGCCTTAGATTGTAAGTTTTCAATCTTGTGTCAGTGCCTTGTAAACGAGCACTATGTACATTTGATTCTAAGCTCAAAAACAGCACCCTCCATTCTTTCCATTAAGTTTTTTTTTGCCATGCACTTAACCCCTGTACAGCGCTACAGAATATGTTGGCGTGATATAAATAAAGATAATAATAGAATATTGGGAAAGGGACCAAGAAGTTGGATGTTGATGATTGGTTGGATATATTTGAAGCAGTATACAAATGCAGCAGAAACACATTGTTAAAATACCTTCATAGTATGTATTTAACACCGTCTAGACTTAATAAAATGAATGGCAGCATCTTGTCAGATTGTGTCAGGGGTTGTAATTCATGAGGGGCATTGATGTATATAATATGGGAGTGCCCAGTTGTAAAAAATATATGGGACAAATGAAAGAAACTCTATCTCAGGTTATCGAAATGAACACTAATCCAGAACAAGCACATTGTCTCCTGGGTTTACCACTTCCTTTAAAACAAGAAAAGGTGGTTATTTTAGCAGCTCTTATATATGCTACTACACAAATATATATAACTACTATATGGTTACAAAAAGATCATATTATGCATTGTATAAATCATACTTTAATAATGGAAAAAGATGCCTTAAAATGACAGGGTACGTAAATACAGGCGGATTTGGATACCATGGCTTTGTTCAGAACATGCTAAACACCTTATTCCTTACCTAGACCATAGGTATTAACATTGTTAACTTATAGAATGTGCTTATGTTAACATGATTAATACTATGAAATATGATTTCACTGATTGTAAAGTTTAAAAGAAAACTACAGGGGGATATTTATTTTGATGTATAATATCACTTGAATTGTGACATGCTTATGTCATTAATATTCACCAAATAAATTAATGGGGAAAAAACAACCACGCCCTGTTCTTTTACCATGTCTTTATATAGTATGCAGTTAATGCTCTCATAATTCTTGATAAACAATTTCAAAACAGGGATAAGAATTGTAACAAACTGATTTAACTTTTTCCTGTGGCATATGTGTACTGCTTTCTAATAAACACTGCTTTTACACAACTTTGGAGTGATAACCCCCTTTGAATGAGGGTTAGAGTGTTTTAAAATATATTTGTTGAATTAAAATATTTTTTTTCATGACAAAATATTAAAATGATCATTTACAAACGTACCCTGATGTTTGCTAAATCTCTTCAGCTTGCAAGCAGCAGTCTTTGTTTAATACCACTGGATATGTCTGGTAAAATTAGCATAACATTCTAAATTTATTTTGGCCAATCACAGGTAGCTAATGCATTTTAATACAATGTAACAATTGATGATGCTAGTTTATGCTGGAAGAAATCCTGTGATGTGTAGTCCCCCTGTAGAAGGAAGTACGAGTGGTCAGATACTGATCTTTAGATCTTTGCATTGAGCTGCTGCTTGTTTGAAGGTTAGTATAGGGTTAAAACCTGTGTGTTTCTATTGGGAGGTAACTGTGCCTATGTTGGCACCTCCTGGGGTGTGGGAAAATAACTCTGTATGTGTATAGAATAAGTCAATGTAATGTGTGTGTCTGATATAAGCAGCAGGTGTTAGATTAGAGAAAGGGAAAAACAGGGATACTTCCATATACCTATAAATATCCTTCACAAAATAATGTGATATTGTGAAGGACCCAATCCTGACTTCTTCACAAATGGCCAACAAAATATGACAAAATGTCTGAGATTGCAGGTGCTGAGAAGCAGGGTAGTATGTATTTCCTATGGGCAGAAGAACAACTAAAGAGTCCTTCACATACCATTACCTTAGTAAATCTGCACCATGTGTCTGAATGCCAGGGCTGGCTTTTGGCAGGTGCTGATGGTACACTGCACCAACCACCGTACCTGATCTGAACTGGGCAGTTATATGAACTATCACAGTTCATACAGTAAATGATAAGTATTATTATTATTATTATTATTATTATTATTATTATTATTAACCTTTATTTGTAATGTGCCGACATACAGCCTTATTAAATTGCGATTTGGCCAATTGAATAGGGATCTATATAAGCACAGAGCATATTTATTTTACAGAAGTTTTTAGTCAGTGAACTTCTATCCAAAAGCACGGTCTTCACTAACTAAAAACTTATGTAAAAAATATGCTATGTGCTTATATAGAGCCCTATTCAATTGGCCAAATCGCAATTTAATAAGGCTGTATTCCATAGGGCTACAAGGGTATATACAAGTCAAAAACAAACTTAACAAATTACAAAAGAATGGAAGGCCTTGTTATTGAGTTTAAAATCAAGCACCCAACAAGACTGAAAACTTGCAAACTTACAGTCTAGAGAGTATGGGTGAGGTATACAACGGTGAGGTACAATATATTTGGGGCCTCATTCAATTGCGATTCAGCCAATTGAATAGGGCTCTAAATAAGCACATAGCATATATTTTTTAAAGAAGTTTTTAGTTAGTGAAGACCTTGCTTTTGGATAGATGTTTACTAACTAAAAACTTCTTTAAAAAATATATGTTATGTGCTTATTTTGAGCCCTATTCAATTGGCCAAATTGCAATTGAATGAGGGCCTAAGTAATTAAGGTGATAAGCTTCTTTAAATACCGTAGATGAGTTTTTTATAGAAAGGTGTTGAAGGATTTGAAACAGGAGGATAGTCTAGTAGAGCGAGGCAAGGTATACATATTACTATTATTATTATTATCGTTTATTTGTAAGGCGCCAACATATTCTGCAGCGCTATACATATGTTGTGATCAAGGTAAAACAATATTAATAGGGTCATGATTTTGCATTTTATTCTGGAGGCTACGGGAAGCCAGTGGAGTGATTAACATATATTTTACAAGTTATGTAGTATGTGTCTTTTTTATTGTTTGCTTAAAAGTGCATATTTTTGGCACCCAGCGCTACAAATGAATAGTCATAGAAATGTTGTGTTGAGAAAAAAAAATCTTTATTTGGTATCATGTTTGAATTAACTGAAATTTTGTGAGAAAGCAAATAAGGATAGTTTGGGGGTTCATAAAAAAATGCATTACATGTGTAATTTAAACTATGGCAAATTAGAAAGATATTTACTACAATTGCAGTAGAATTATTGTGGGGGGGGGGGCATTATTGCTAGTTTGATTGGTTCTGCCTTGGTATATTCATATACAGTCTTGGAGCAAATTTGAGATGGACAATAGAGGATAGGTTTATATAAAATATATAGATCTGCAAGTAGAGGTATATTATAAACTCATAGCAACCCTGATTTTTTATATAAATGTATATTGCTACTCTATGAGGAAATATTAATACTAATTGGTGTTGATTTATAGTATATAATTTTGATGTCTAAAACCTGAAGAATACCATCTCCAGAAGCGTGATTTATAAAGCAAGCCCAAGGGGAGGGGGATGGCAAAGAAAAAGCATATTTATGGTGCACATTTTGTTTTTCTAGCACCCCCTTCTTCTTTTGCCATAAGTCATATACACCTCTAGGCTGCACCTGAATTTTCAGTGACATAACTATTAACCTCTGTTCTGTCAAGCCAGTAGAAAAGCTCATTCACCTCTTCTTTCTATAAAGGTTTCTAAGGGGATAATAAATAATGCTTCTGTACCTTGGTCATCACATTTCCCAAAAGCTGAGGTGCCATATATGGTATAGTTTAAAATTATAGGTAATAGCAAGTAGTTTATCAATTCAATGTTGTTAAATAATCAGATTTTCTTACTATGAAGATCAAAAGACTTACCTGCTGCTACAGACTATTTATTCTCCCCAGTTGTTTTAACTATCTTAAAAGACTACAATCATTGGTTCTGGATCCCCTGAAAGATATATTAAAAATGTGGACTTGTCCCTAACCCAGATCCCAGGTGGTCCGGTTATCACAAAGAACATTTCCCTATGTTGCTAGCCCATCTTGAGCCAAATTTAAGACGGACCAGTAGCCACTTCCAGTAGCTCATAAAGATAACTAGTTTGCTCCCAGCCCAAAGACCTGGCCTGGACCTTGCTTTAGTACAGGTTTAATATCTATTGACTTTAATTAGTGTGACTGCTGAGCTAATGGAGTCATCAGGCATAGTTAACTAGATTGTCTGACAAGTGAAACACTTTGTTTTAATAGACAAAAGTCAAGAGATGTTAAGTACTTTGTAAGTGATATGCCTTTGATCCACTGTCAGTTAACCACTACTTTGTATGTGCTTGAACCTGTCAGTTAGCCCCAGGCCCCTCCATACACTTTATGTGAAGCCCGATTTATTAGAGAATTGCGTGGAAGCCCTGGCTGGCCAAAGGTATAACTACACCTCGGGCCCAGGTACCTCGTCCTAGCCAATCTCCCTCTGACTCAATAAAGGTCTGCTGGCCACCACCGATAACCCCACACAGGGTACACGAATCGCAGCCAGGGTCCTCTAAAGGTTGGCTGACATGTATTACCCCAACCATATCCCAGTACCTCCAGGGGGAAAGAGCCTGGGCATATGTCTAATACAGCCTTTATAACAACCTTCCATGAGCTGAGCCAGACAGTCCCAGTATCGGCTAAAATGGCAAACTTCTTCAGACCCCCTGAATAGCCCAGACATGATAAGCCAACACCTGACCAGGGAAGCAGACATCCTGGGACCCTGGAAACACTGTAGCACCATCCCCGACAATCAATACTTCCCAAGTCCCATGCTGATTGGTTCAGGGTTGGCCAGACCGACCAATTACGGCATCGCTGACCAAAGCTCACTCCGATTGTCCTGAAAGAAGGGAATCAGAAGAATTGTATTGATCTGCTGCTAGGATTGGGTATAGCTGACCGTTTTTAAGCCCACTGAAGAAGCATATATGACATTTGCAATAAAGCTAGTTTGTCATTTTTGCTTGTTGGTCCACCCATTAAGGACTCTGATATCTCTTGCTAATGGCAGATCATTCCCAGTTGCTGAATCTATTGTTTGCAGTGTAAGCCATATGCAAGTCATATGGGTCAGAGTGAGTAATTTGTCTGATGAATGTAGTTACCCTCTGGGGTGTGAGCATACCAGAGTTTTATTGCATATGACTTACAATAGATTTTAAACAACAGGGATTAATCAGCAATACTTCATTTAGGGGGTGGAGAGAACCAGAGCATATAGAGCCTGGGGATGATTGAAGAATAGTATGTTTAGATGCACAGTAACAGTTTAATAAATTAAGACCAGTAAAAAAAAATATTTTCTATTTATCTTTACAATGGCTCTTTGTTTCCTTCGCTAACCCTCTCTCCACTGACACGCTCATGATTCAGCTCTGAGTAAGCAATGTTGTTGTTGTTTAATTGTTCAGTAGTGTCCAACTCTCCGTGACCCTATGGACCGCAGCACGCCAGGTACATCTGTCAGTCACGTCTCTCTGAGCTTGATAAAGTTTATGTTTATTACTTCAATGATCTCATCTATCCATCTCCACCTCGGTCGCCCCCTTCTTCTTGTGCCTTCAATCTTTCCCAGCATCAGCTTTTTTAGAGAATCCTGTCTTCTTATGATATGGCCAAAATGTTTGAGCTTCAGCCTCATGATCATACCTACTAGTGAACAGTTTGTCTTGTTTTCCTGTAGTGCTGATTTATTGGATCTTCTTGCAGTCCAAGGGACTCTAAGCAGTTTTCACCAACACCACAAATTTAAAGACATCAATTCTATGGTGCTCAGCCTTCTTTATGGTCCAGCTCTCACATACGTATGTTACTACTGGGAATACCACAGTTTGAACTATGCAGACCTTTGTTGATAGTGTAATGTCTTTACTTTTTACTAGCTTGTCCAGACTTGCCATAGCTTTCCTCCCCAGAAGCAAGCTTTTTTAAATTCCATTGCTACAGTCTCCATCTAAAGAGATCTTGGATCCCAGGAAAATACAATCTGTCACTGCCTCCACTTCTTCCCCATCTATTTTCCAGGAACTGATATTGCCGTTTGCCATGATCTTCGTCTTTTTAACGTTGAGCAGCAGGCCAACTTTTTTACTTTCTTCTTTTACCTGCATTAGTAGGTCCTATAGTTCCTCCTCACTTTCAGCCATTAGAGTAGTATCATCAGCGTATCTGAGGTTGTTGATGTTTCTTCCAGCAATATTGATTCCAGCTTGGGATTCATCCAGTCCAGCCTTACGCATGATGTATTCTGCATATAAGTTGATTAAATAAGGTGGCAATATACAACCTTGTCACAATCCTTTTCCGACCATGAACCATTCTATTGTCCCATGTTCGGTTCTGACCGTGGCTTCTTGGTCCAGATACAAATTCCTCAGGAGGAGGATGAGATGATCTGGTACTCCCATCTTCTTAAGAACTTGCCACATTTTGTTGTGATCCACACAGTCAAAGGCTATGAAGCAGAAGTAAATGTTTTTTTGGAACTCTCTTGCTTTCTCTATTATCCAGCGGAAATTGGCAATTTGATCTTTTGTGCCTCTTCCTCTGCGGAACCTGGCTTGCACATCTGGTAGTTCCCGGTCCATATATTGTTGGAGTCGAGCTTGTAGGATCTTAAGCATTACCTTGCTGGCATGTGAAATGAGTGCAATTGTTCGATTATTGGAGAACTCTTGGCACTTCCTTTTTTTGGGATTGGGATGTAGACTGACCTTTTCCAGTCTATTGGTCACTGTTGCGTTTTCCAAATTTGTTACCATAAGACAAGCAGCACTTTGACAGCATCTTCCTGCATAATTTTGAATAGTTCAATTGGGATTCCATCAACTCCTGCAGCTCAAGACATCCTAGGACCCATCTCACATCACTCTCCAAGATGTCTGGCTCCAGCTCATTGGACAAATTATTGAGGTCATTGCTGCTGTAAAGTTCCTTCCTGTATAGATCTTCAGTGTAGTCCTGCCACCTGTTTTTTATCTGATCTGCTTCTGTTAGGTCCCTACCATTTTGGTCTTTTGTCCCGCCCACTTTGGTATGAAAGGTTTCTTTGATATCCCCAATTTTCATGAAAAGCTCTCTCGACTTCCCTTTACTTCTTCTATCTCTTAACACCGCTCACTGTAGAAAGTCTTCTTTATCTTTACAATGGCTCGTTGTTCCCTTTGCTAACCCTCTCTACTCTCATGATTCAGCTCTGAGTAAACATTCAAAAATTCAGATATTCTAAAATTATGTTCATGACTTACACAGCTACTAATATTGTTAGCTTGCCACATACACAACAAGCATTTTTTTCTTCAACTGCAGTGGTCCTTTAAAGTGATGCTTTAATACTACAGATCTGTAGAGAATGCACATAAATAATGTGCAGAAATCGGGTGAGGGAAGAGGATTTCCTATTCTGCTCTGTCAGGTAGCACGACTTTAAAGCATAGGCCAAACGCGCCGATGCATGCGCGGGCATGCATTCACGCACAAACAAATGCACGCCTCACAGATGTGCGACTATGGAAATGCGCACCTGACAAATGCGCGCCGTCGGGGTGCCCCTATAAACATTATTTTGTCCAGGAGTGATAGTGGTGTTGTTAACACTAAGTGTGAAGTCTGGTGCCGGTTATGTGATTTAAGAGTGGAATTATTAGGAGCAGAGTAGATGGGAGGGAGGGGAGATATAGATTTCAGTATCATCATTGCAGACAAGATACTGGAAACTGGGTGAAGTAGGGCAGAGGAGGATTGGTGGTCAAGAAGTTAGACCAATGTTGATATTGGTAAGCCCTCCAAGTTCTGAAAGCAGGCCAAGAGACAATACAGCACTTCCAATCCATTTGTTAGTCTCAGCATACAAGGCTCTTGTTTCCATCGTAGTGTGGGGTCCCATAGGTTACAAATTGTTTAGCACTGGAGGCAGAGGGTAATTTACCTAGCTAATCTTTTCCCCTCCTAGCAGGTTCACTGTTCTTGACCTCTGCATACTCTATTTAGTCTGAATGACCAACTATGACAACCGATGCATAAGTACACATGTAGAGTGTTTTGTGTTCGTGTTACTGAGTCATGTCTGACCCTCCGTGACCGTATGAACCGCAACACACCATGCTGATCCACTTGGTATTCATGGCAGAGATACTGGAGTGGATTGCCAGTTACTACTCCATTGGGCCATAGCTCCTGGTATTCTTAGGTGGTCTCTCATCCAAGTACTGACCAGACCCAACCATGCATGGCTTCAGGGTGATGTGAACTCTTGGTTCCCTGACTGGAATTGATCCCAGTTTGCAGCGTTGAAAGCACCAAATCCTAACCATTGGACCACCAGGGACCCCACACATGTAGAGCACCTAGGTCATAATTGAGATCAACACCAAGAAGAGTTAAATAACAGGCCACAACTTTGTTAAAATTCAACACAACAGAGGCACTGGATCACAACGAAGGGGAGCCCATCATCATCCTCCATTGCAACAAATAATTAAGAAACCCCATATACAGGGCTCCCCCAAAAAATGAGCAAGTACCCCTGCCTACCATGCTGTGACATAAACAAAACATAATGATGACCATAATAAAAGCGAGAGTCGCTTTCATGACTGTCCTTCAGCTTGCAGGAGAGCACTAGGCCTGAAGCCATAGTTTATCAACCCGCAGATACCCCCTGCACCCACTATCCCTCCTAACCCAACCCTTTCTTCCTAATCATGGCTAGGTTAAAAGCCCCTTTACAATATTCTGTTCCCAGGGGTTCCCTAATGTTTGGTAACAACTGACAACTACTTCTTGTACATCTTTCCCCTATTTGCAGATTCACAACGTGGAATTTTCCAAAAGCCACATTAATTCAAGCTTAAAATGTTCAAGGCTGATTTAAACAAGAGATTAATCTTATACTACTTTAAACTAACACTCTGCAGAAATGTGACATGTTTAATGCAAATTGACTGTTTGATTATATCCCCTAACGAGCAATGTTTTTTATTTTTAGATACTACCTTTACTAGGCTCTTTACTATCTCCCTGTGAATTACATTTGGCATCATATATCTGCAACATCAGCTAAAAAAATGTTACTTAAAAATACTGCGATCAAAATGCTTGCCAGATATGCAGAAATAACAATTGCAGGAAAAATAAAGAACCACAGTAACCGTATAGAAGGTTAAAATATAATTAAACTTTATATCTATGCATGGGGGAGGCAGGCCCTCTCTTTGCCAATTACTTTTATACTTCATGTATTAGTAGTTTATTTTATGTATTGAATAACTAATCGCATCTCCCCCAAGTGTATCATTAGTGAGGCTTTGGACATATAAACAACTTAATATTATGCGCAAGAAACCTTTTCCCATACACATATCACTAATAGGGGGCAAATAAGGAGAGTACCAATCTAAAAGGTTATCTTATGCAGATAAACAAATCATTAAGGGAGCACGTCGAAAAGCTTTGCTGAAATATACACTACATGGCAAGTGAAAGAGATTATTTTACTGTTCTCTGGCTTTAGGAATAGTAATAAAAAATTGGAACAAACGTTACAGAAAGCCTGTTGGAAAGAAGACATGTTTACAGCACATTATATCATTAATTTGAGGTTTCCAGTTGCCATGCAAAGGTAGACTGGGGATATCTGGATATCTACCCTCCATCATTATCTGTTACAGTCAGGTCTTGTTGGTATAAAGAAATCTAATACAAAATGTGAGGCCTCCATCTGCATAATACCCCAAGCTGCAAGCTAATAATGTCAATTATAGTGTATTTGGCGCCTTTTTTTAATAATGATTACAGAGACTTTGGCAAATCACTTTAACTTGAAGCCTTCATAGAGTAGCCTATGGGTATTCTGCTTACTGCCAAATTGTTCTACTTTATCAACATACCAAAGATATGCTATAATGATCGTTATTGGGGATCTAAATTGTAGTTTGGGGCCCACGGCTCAGTGGGTCCTGTCCAATTTAAGTTCCTTGGAGGTTACTTCTGGAAGAAAGTTGTCTCCTCACAGCTGTGGAGGTCCTCAATTTTCTCTCTCAACTAAATTTTAGATTAATATTCAGTCTGCTAACCAGAGCTTTGTATTTTCTGGTCCATATATTACATACTTACCAGTAACTTGCATCACTTAAAGTGTTAAATCCACAAATTTCAATCACATATATAGTTGTGAGCATGAAGGTTGTTGCTAACGCTGCAGGCTCGCCGAAGGTGCTCCTTGCCAGCAACTGCGGACCTCGCAAAATTTACGCACTTACGACACAAAAATACGAGACGCGTTACGACCCATTACAACCTCGCAAAAATACAACCTTACCGCCTGAAACCAGCGCACATGAAAACATGAAAAACACAATAAATACATACAACAAATACATAAAACGCTTACCTACAGCAAGGGGGGCACCCAGGACCTCGAAAACTGAAGTTACACCTCAATTTAACTCGAAATAAAAGAGTTTAGACACCCGAAAATCCCCTAAGCGAGAGAAAAAATGTCCGCCGAAGAAAACGAGGCTACAACACTCTAAAGACGCAAAATACCACCAAACACCTACGGATTTTCTGAAAAAGAAGTACCAGATCCGAAAACAAGGACGCAACCCGCGCGACCGGAAAAACATTACAAACACAATAAATACACACACATAAAAAGCTTACCCACAGCAAGGGGGGGGGGGGGGGCCCCCAGGACCTTTGCAAGTGAAGTTACACCTCAATTTAAGTCCAAACTTCTGAGTTTAGACACCCGAAAATCACCTAAGCAAGAGAAAAAATGGCCGCCGAACAAAACGAAAACGAGGCTAAAGGACCCTAAACACGCAAAACACCACCAAACACCTACGGATTTTCAGGAAAAAGTCGACGAAAACAAGGACGCTAAATCAGCCATGGCCGCGTACCACACATTAGGCGCCATTTTAGAACACTAACACAATCCGGAAGTACACAGCTACCCTAACGGATTTGACTCGCGCACGCACACTATTTACACTACACACTGCACACATTCATGACACTTACACAGCAGCTCCACAGCACTGATGCTGCAGCAACATGAAAACAGATTGCCAGCTCTTCAACACAATGCTGCATATATTACTTCACAATAGATAAAGTATATTAATTTCTTATTTTATTAATTATTCATTGCCATACCAAAAAAAAACACCAACGCTGCTCATAGGACACAAACAACCAAGAGCCTCGCAATGAGCGCCCAAAAATCTTAAAACACCAACAAAATTAATTTCGCACACAAACAACATTACCTGCCTTACAATATTATTGCCGTAATTTTTTGACGGGCAAGTCGCTAGTATTAATGATAAATGCCAAATTAAAATATTTGCCTACTATTGCTCGGGCTTTACAGTGGTCCTTTAAAGATTTGACCAAGCTTCATCTTGCTGCATGTTCTTAGCTCTTAACAGCTCATCACGTCATCTCTCCTCATTTCTACAATATACCCAGGGCCTCATTCTATTAGCGGCTGCAGCCGTTGCGGGGCCGCAAGGACCGGCCGCAAGCTATTCGGCTATTCTATTCCCCTCCGGCCGGGGATTCCGGCAGGCTTGCGGCCAATGCCTTGCTATCTCTTGCGGCCGAGGAAATCCTTTGATCTAAAACGGCCGCAAGGAAATCGGCCGTAAGAAAATCCTATTTGCAATTCAATTGCTCCGGGAACCCTCTCTGCAAGGCTAAAACCGAGCCGCATCTTACTTGCAGGAAAGAGGTCCCGCTAGCACCAATTAAGCACGAAATATAGCCCAAATAAAGCCATCCTGCACTCTGAGAAGACTATAAAGTGATTTTCCGTGTTAGCAAAAATAGCACAAAATTCCCCTATACTCAAATCCGTAAAATATTTTTTTTTACTATACGTCAAATATCCATGTAAAAAGTCCATAGGGCTTGGAGCACCTCAGACCCGCCCACGCCGCAGCCGGAAAATAAACAGTTAATTTGAACTCGGGTTTGGGCTGATGTGCAAGCTTGAGAGTGGGTTACTTTTAATCCTCATGTCCCCCAATATGATCCCTAGCATTTACAGAGCTGTACAGTGCAGGCTTGAATTTTTTTTTGAGTTTTAGATTTACGGCCGGCCGTAAGAGGAGATCCTTGCGGGGCCGTTTAATTGAATTGCGAGGTAACGGGACCCCCGCAAGGAATCGCAGCCTTACGGCCGGTTTACGGCCGATAATAGAATGAGGCCCCCAAAATGTAAATGTGGGCAAGAAACTACTTCTCTATTCAAGTGGATTTTGCTAAAATTACCGTATTTTTCGCCGTATAAGACGCACTTTTTCTTCCCCAAAACTGGGGGAGGAAAGTTGGTGCGTCTTATACGGCGAATATACCTTTTCAAACTGCCTCTGTCCTCTTGATCTCACCCCAGCGCTTCCTACCAGCATCGCGTCGGCCGGTGCGTCCTAGTGACGTCACACACGCAACGCTGCAGTACACGAGGAGTGCTGGTAGGAAGCGCTGGGGTGAGATCAAGATGGCAGAGATCAGAAGAAAGGTGAGGATAAGGGGGTCAGGGAGGATCAGGACGGTCAGGGAGGATCAGGAGGGTCAGGGAGGGTCAAGGGCTCCCAAATGCTCCCAAATGCTGCTGGATATGTATGTGTGTATGTGTGTATGTATGTATGTGTGTGTGTGTATGTATGTGTGTGTATGTGTATGTATGTGTATGTGTGTGTATGTGTATGTGTGTGTATGTGTATGTGTGCATGTATGTGTGTGTATATATGTATGTATGTGTATGTATATTTATGTGTGTATGTATATGTATGTATGTGTATCTATATATATATATATATATATATATATATATATATTTGTGTGTAATGTAGGTGTGTATCTGTGTGTAAAGTGTATTTGTGTTTGATTCAGATTTTTTTTTTTCTTGTTTTCCTCCTCTAAAAACTAGGTGCGTCTTATCTGCCGGTGCGTCTTATAGGGCGAAAAATACGGTATATTATACATAGTTGTACATGCCAAGGCCCAGTTTCTAGCCAAATATAATCATGTGTAAAACCATAAAAAAATACACCTACTACCTGAATGTGTCAAGTTCTCTGCCTTTATATTTTTTTTTATGAAATCAGCATAATTACACCTACTGTATATACCTCTCAGTAACATATGAGGTTATAGCATCACAATGACATCATTCCATATTATGTCTTATGTAGCTGTTCTATTTTTTACGGATTTGAAAACATATGCGGGCTTGGGGAATTGTAGCAATTGAATATCGATTTGCGATTTTAGTGATCGTAACTCTTGTGAGCGGGAAAGAACAAAGCGGTGTAAGTTCCGGTTTTAACAACTGCAGGCATTTTCAGCCTGTAAGTTGTAGGCCGTTTGCGGCTAGCAAAAAAAACAAAACGCTAATTGAATAGCAAATTAACTTACGGCCTCCATTAGGGGCTACTGTAACTTACAATTTCCCAACTGAATGAGACTCTTAGTGTCTACTTTTAAATTATATATCATATGCCCGTGTAAACTATGTTATCAACTTGTACAACATCACTGTGTAAATTAATGGCTCTGTAAAAAAAAGTATACGTACATAATTGAATAACTCTTAATTAAATATTTCTGCACCAGTAGCATCATCATTATTATACAAATATCTTACTCGTTACTAAATGGAGATGTCATTGAACAGCTCTTGCTGAATATACACACTAACAGCCTTATTAAATTGCGATTCAGACAATTGAAAAGGGCTCTATATAAGCACATACAGAAGTTTTTAGTTAGCGACCTTCTATCCAAAAGCAAGATCTTTACTAACTAAAAACTCATGTAAAAGAAATATGCTCTGTGCTTATATAGAGCCCTATTCAATTGGCTGAATTGCAATTTAATAAGGCTATAAATGTGTATATATATGAATGATGCAAGGAAAGATTGAAGGCACACAATTGGGATGACAGAGACGGAGATGGATTGATGAGGTCACTGAAGCAATGAGCCAACGCTTGATGGAAGTATTGGATGATAGCTGTGCCTGGTGTGCTGAGGTCCATAGGGTCATGGAGAGTTGTACACAACTGAACGACTAAACAACAACAAAATGTATATATATATATATATATATATATATATATATATATATATATATATATATATATATATATATCCAGGGTCGAGGCATGTGTTGTGAGCTGGCTTGGTGGGTATATAGGGTGATCCTATAATTAATTTGTTAATGCATTCCCACCTCCAACCAATCAAAGTGGTGAGGACAAGCTATTTAGTTTAGTGGCATAAAAGTACAATCCATTCTCACCACCACACCTAGTGTTATCTCCTAACTGCTCCCCGTCAGTGTGTGATAGTCCATAAGGTGATGGAGAGTCGGAAACGACTGAACAATGCAAACACACACATATGACATGGCACAGAGCCCCATAGGTCTAAATGACACGGCATAGAGTCTCATGGTTCTGTATGACATGGCACAGAATCTCAAGGGTCTATCTGACAGAAGGGAGAACATGGTTCCATATGACATGGCTATGCCATTTGTAAACCGATCCACAGTCTTGTGCCACAGATCTTTGAGGTTTTTATGCTATCTTGCACATTTACAGCCTTATCAAATTGCGATTCGGCCAATTGAATAGGGCTATATAAAGGAACAGAGCATATTTTTTTTTTACAGAAGTTTTTAGTTAGTGAAGATCTTGCTTTTGGATAAAAGTTCACTAACTAAAAATTTCTGTAAAAATATTATGCTCTGTGCTTATATAGAGCCCTATCCAATTGGCCAAATTGCAATTTAATAAGGCTGTAAGTCTTGACCATTATTACCAGCACTTTGATGCTGTATCCAATCAGATTACATGTACTGTATGTAAAACACAAAGGCAGCTAAAAGGTTTGAGTTCAGTCAGGCACATACATCTCTGTTGGTACCCACTGTTGGTAACACAGGTGCAAAACACTAGGGCCCACAACAGGCTAAGGGTCCTCCGCTATTGGCAGTAAATGAGAAATAATAATTTATTACACGAGGATGACTGATAATTAATTTATAGAAAGGTGATCTGATCAACATGGGGTGATTTGATCATCTACATATATTTTTGGCTAAAAAGGAGTTGCAAAGAGATTCCTGGATCATTTTGCACTGGGACCCTTCATTTACTAGCTCTGCCACTGACCTTGGTGATTCACCCACCAAGCTTGAGCTATTATCTTATTTACTTTAGTGGGTGGATCAGAAATGCTGGTTGACAGGTACAAATTAGAAATAACAATGCAGGTTTACTGTACAAAAGTATTTTTTTATAGCATGCATTTGAAGAAAGTACTTGTTATTACCTCTCGATTTGCATTATACCATATTTGGTATAATTTTATTAAATCCTTTCATTTTATTAGATATTTGAAGATTGCTCTAGTATTACTTGTCTCTTCTCTAATTCTTTACCTATCAGTTTTCTATATGCATGTTTTTAGCTTGTCTCTAATTTGCTAATATCATTATGAAGATTCAGTGCACACTATTCTATGTGAGGTCTGATTAGAGATCTACATTGTCTCATTGTTGTTGTTCAATGGGTCAGTCGCGTCCAGATACCCGTCGGTTGCCAGTTCCTTCTCCAGTGGACTGCCATTAGTCTGACCTCTCTGCTATCACTTGCCCATCTTGGGTGACCCTACATGGTATAGCTCACAGCTTCATTGAGGTACACAAGCCCATTCACCACAAGAAGGTAGCGATCTAGAAGGGGATTGTGGCATTAAACAAGCACAAATACTAAGTATTGAGAAAATATATGGATACACATATGAAAAGTATATGTTTTTGTGTTTTCTGTACAGTTTTTCACAACTCAGAAATGCACCAGAGGTTTTAACCTTTCAGGTGTTAAATCAAAAATCGAGGCGGGGGAACTGCAGTTCTCACTATGAGAAATTGCTAAGTGAAACGCGTCAGGCGGCTGGGGAGTTTATGCAATGATCATTTTGTCGTTAGTTCTGAATCTCTCATATGCCAAGGAGGCTGTTATGGAAACTAGGACCATGCAGTATTGATCTCAGCTTAAGTGATTTTCTTCACATTTTCTTTTGACACTTAGAGGAGGAATGATGCTGTATTATTTTGAGATGTATTCTTACAAGAGCCAGCAAGAAAGACTATATTCTTAATCTAGACTTGACTATCATGATAACCAAACTCATATAGCACATTCATTCTGACATTTGTCCATCTAGCAGTGATATTTTGTATCAGCATTTAAGAATATCTTATTTATTTTCTACAATATACATGAAAGTGAACAGTTTATAGTATTGTATTGCAGTGTGTTTTATGCTATACAGTGTCATATGTTATGTTCAATTGTCTGTGCTGTCTCTGTGCACCCTCTCCGTGCGCTCTCTCTCTCTGCGTTGTCTCTCTCTCTGTGCTCCCTCTTTCTTTCTGTGTGCCCTCTCTTTGTGTTTGCGCTCTCTCTTTATTTATACGTTTTACAAAAGTTTACAATATGTAGAATTAAAGGGACATGGAGGGGTCTCTGTTTTTAATATTTAAATAAATGAAGTGTTTGTATATTTGTATATTTAAATATCATTTTATTAACTAGTGCATAAAAGCTCTGTTTTTACTCATTGAAACCTTCCAAACAGTCCCTGCAAAGGTTCGACCACAGCCGTGTCTCTGTAGTACTAGATGTACTAGGTAATGAAACACTGTTTTCCCGCAGCATCTTTTGAAATGCTAATGAGAGACAATCTGTGATTGGTTAGTACATCTTGTACTACAGAGACACTGTGGGCCAGATTCTATTGCCCAATTCGTACATTTTATACACACTTAAAATCACTCTTAATATTGCTACATATTCTGCAAATATTACTTATTGGCACTAATGAATTCTTAAGTCAATAGAATGCATATAAACATCTATAAAACAAACACCCAAAGCCAAAGTTAAGTTCAAGGCATTTGCAAGTAGCTAATAAAATAAGGCTACGTGTACATTAGTTACAGGGGTAACTATTTATAGACATATCTATTTACTTTTATGTACCTTATTTTATTACCTAGTGCTTAAAAGCTATGTTTTTCTGCCTAAAATCATACAAACCATACCTGCTTTAGTCTGCCCAATACAGCACATGAAGACACAGACTAAGAAAATCACACCTTAATAAGGTAGAAAACAGTTACAGTTATTAAAGTAACTCTGTCACCCAAAAATCAAGTCTTTTTTTTTAGTTCTTAAAACTGTATGTTGTACTAGCCATTTATTGAAAGTAAACCATTGATGAGATATTCAGGATTGTTTGTGATGTGTTATTATGCATATGTGCATCTCACAAATACTGATTTACTGCTTTGATGTGCTGATTAGACACATTAGCATATTAATACAGCACAACCAATGCTGAATATGTCAGGAATTATGCACTGTAAGAAACAGTATAGTTAAATTCTCTTTGAGAAGAAAAAAAAAAAATTTTTTAGGTTGACAGCGTCCTTTTTAAATGCACTTGTATATTCTTTAGTATTTCTGCCAATGTTTCTTTCCTTAATAACATATTATATACAGTATTTACCATTTATAATCACTGCAAGCTCAGTGCTATTAATTCTTTACTCTTAGATCCCAGCAGGTGGAGACAGCTTCTGCTATTACTAGTAGTTTGTTTTACTCTTTTTAGTTATTTGTCAGGATAATTTATCTAATTTACATAAATCTGATTCTGGAATATAGATGTTCTGCTGGAATTAGAATTGTTCTCTGGTTCACTGTTAAATCATTAATTCCCCTCTCTAAGCACCACTGTCAGTCTCTACCGAGGACGACGGGTTACCT
This sequence comes from Discoglossus pictus, assembly GCA_027410445.1. Lineage (NCBI taxonomy): Eukaryota > Metazoa > Chordata > Amphibia > Anura > Alytidae > Discoglossus > Discoglossus pictus. The sequence goes on from CM050163.1 coordinate 383,455,937, forward strand.
TGACATTTAGAGAAATTACAATATCTATAAGGATATCTGCAATCGTTTGGTGCTGCACTGTTACTGTGATTTTAGAAAATGAAATGTAGATTTATGTGCCATGGGCATAGAGGTGACACATGAAGTTAAAGGATATTCCAAGATCTTTAGGGAAAGTATAGAGAGAGAAGAAAAAGGGTCATAGGGCTGGCCCTTGGGGTGCATCTGCACATTGATTGGAAGAATAGGACAAGCTGTGAGGTTGGTTAAATAAACACTGAAGTGTAATTTCTATAGTATACTTTTATGAAGACACTGATCTGATTATGCACTAAGTTTAAAATAAATAAATACATCCCCCTATTCAATTGAGCAATTGTTGGTTACTTGAGCCCGTAATGTAGCCCATAAACTATTGGCGTCATTTAGCTACCCGCAAACGATCTGCGGGTTACAGCCTGAAAATCCCTGCGGTTGTCAAAATCGTAACTTACAACCCATCTGAACCTTCGATCTTTCAAGCCCGTAAATGTTATGATCGCAAATCGCTATTCAATTGCTACAATTCATTAAAGCCCGCAAGAAAATCCTACAAGTACCAGATAGGACCCGCAAAGGGGTTTAACCCCTGTCTGTAGCACTGTAAAAGCAAATAAAAAATCAATACTGCACTTTAAAAGACGGGTAAAGTGATGAAAGAAATTAGAATTAATTACACAATAGTCTCAAGCTTGCAAATCTGCAACAGAAAATTATTTTTATTATGTTTAATTTTTGTGTTATCTCAATCTCGGGAATCAAGGATTTAATACATATCAGGACACCCACATAGACTAGAACATTTTCTTCATTCATTTTTGTTATTTTGCACATTGCCGGATTGCGAGTCCGATCGCATATCAGACTTCTAAATGCTAATTGGTTGATGTTTAACCTCCAAGTTTTACTGATGTCATGATGACAGTCTCATTTACTATTGGCTGTTTCTAAATCGGTAGTTACAGCCTTGCTTAATTGAGCATGATCATGCTCGGAAATGCTACTTACGGGTGCATGGTTTACGGTTTAGGCTTTCGGCTTTCGGCCAGGTAGCTACGGGCTTGTTCAATTGAATCGCTCTGTAACTGTAGCAGATTTCAATGAAGGCAACTGTGGGCTTGCAGTTGAATATGGGGAACAGTGTTTAACACTCGCCCCCTGATATTACAGTAAGTTTTGCATCCAACAATTTCCTTTTGTTTCTATTATTATTATTATTATTATTGTTTATTTGCAATGCACCAACATATTCCGTAGCGCTATACATGGGTTACGATCAAGGCAAAAACAATAGCAATATTAACACATTGCAAAGGATGGAGGGCCCTGTGTTTGAGCTTAGAGTCTCATGTTCATAGTGTTTTCCAGAAATAACATCTCTATTCAGCTCATTTGAAATGCTTGACAATAGGCTGAATAAAGAGCAAGCACCAATAGGATAACCCTCCCTCTCAGGCTACTGTCAGACTAGGTATCTAAGATGAAAGTGCCCATGATACAAGCAGAGTTAAAGGTTTTCTGTAGAATTACTTATGTTGTTGGCTTTTATATTATTATTATTGTTTATTTGTAACGCACCAACATATTCCGTAGCGCTATACATACGTTTAGTTACAGGCAATGACAAGTTCATGATTAACACATTGCAATGAATGGAGGGTCTTTGAGCTTGGAATCCGGTGTCCATAGCGCTTTCCCTAAAGCACTGCGCAGGATTGAAACTCACAGACTTATATAGCTTCTAATGTTGTTAGTTTGTTAATAACACTGCTCATTAGTGGTTAATAAGAGTAGATGACACCTTGTGGAGCAGTGGCTCCCAACATTTTTGATTTGGGGACAGCTGGTTACCTTCCAATGCTCACGGGCACTGGCATTGGAATGGAGTACATTTTAAACAGGGTGATGTTACATGTTGCACACTAAATTTTCACTTAATTTTCCACTGATTTGTACAGAGTGCACTTAACTGCAGATAGGCTCTTCAATAATTTACCTATATTACTAATGGTAGTGGTATGTTTAAAGGGTAATGATCTCCTCATAGCTCTTTGTCCAAGGACCAGAAACATGGCTCTGGGAGATTAAGAGAAAATCTTGCATTCATAAGTTACAGTTATAATATTACATTTGGGTTTAAGAAGGATTTGGTCTATAGAGGCAGTGAAGGTGTGATGCTATGTCTAGTGCGGATGGTGCTAGTGAGCACAACAGAAGTAAACTGTACAGGGACAACAAGACAATTGTGGGTTTGTGTTGTTCAGTCATGTCCGACTCTCTGTGACCTCATGGACTATCACACACCACTTGCAGAGATACTGCAGTGGGTTGCCAGTTCCTTCTCCTGTGGGCCACAGTATTCAGCTCCTGGTATTCCTAGGTGATCTCCCACCCAAGTACTGACTAGGCTAAACCTTTCATGGCTTCAGAGTGGTGTGACCTCTTGGTTCCCTGACTGGAATCAAACACAGGTCGCAGCGGTGAAAGCACTGAATCCTAACCACTGGACCACCAGGGAACCCAACAAGACAATTACAGTAGAGAAAATACAGTACTCAGGGGAATGTAAGCTATTGCCTGGGATTAGTGGCAGAAAACGGACAAAGCCGTAAGCAAGACAGGTATTTTTAGAATAGACATACATATGAATTGGAATAGATTCACTAAATTTCAAATTGCTTTATAGGCAAGTGAGGGTCTTGTAACATCTTGCCTTGTAGTATTCGGTATATTGCTGATAATAATACTGACAGGTGAGGTGGTGCATGGCTCCCATCGTACTGAAGCTTAGCAGCCCATTGAAAATTAATCTGGTTCCCAATCCTTTTTCATTCTCATTGATACCAGGGAGGTTTTAAACCTTGTCTTATTAAATATAAGAGAGGGACTGTGAAAGTAAAACACCTCCTTCAGCTTCTCTTTGTCTATATTTTAATATTAAAAAATATCATACCTCCCAAATGTTTAAGGGCAAATTGCTACCAGATGTCCCTCATTTAAAGGACCACTGCAGTTCAAGAAAAAAGATACGTGTTTGTCAAGTATGTACCAAACTAACAATATTAGCAGCTGTGAAAGCTATAGACATAAAACATTTTTTGGGGGAAATCTGAAGTTTTGAAGTCTGTTTATTAGTATATAAATACATTTTGTGTTTGTTACATCACATATATAGAGCTCAATTATGAAGGTGTTTGTTTTCAGTGGAGAAAGGGGCGTAGGAACAGAGAGCATTTGAAAGGATAATTCGATAAGACTGAATTTGACACCACACACCATCCCCAGAAGGAGACTGCTTGCTTCAGGAAATGCAAATATATCTCTCCAGAAATGTAAATGCCACTCTCACACACACAGCATCCATCAAGTAAATAAATAGTACATCTGTGTTCACATCTGAATGTCTAAAACAAGTTAAAAAAAACCTGCTTCCAGCTCAGAATTCAGAGAAATACAGTTATTATACTGCACTCTGGGAAGCTGAGCTGGTACATGAAAATGTGCCCACAAATGCCTCACTCTTCAATCCATAGCCATTATCAAACATGGCTTCCTTTAAGCTTATACATTCTCTATTACACAGCTTTAATACAAAGTCACGGTTGGATTAAACACAAGCTGAGTATCCATGTACAGCTGTACTTACTGGCTATCATCAGTGTGGAGCGGGATCTCAGCCTGTGTTGTGGACCTTAGGAGTAGAGGATAGAAGAGCAAAAGAGCGATAGAAGCCCTCCACCGTACAGTCGTACAGTAAATAAATAATACATCTGTGTTAACATTTGAATGTCCAAAACAAGTTAAAAAACCTGCATATATATATATATATATATATATATATATATATATATATATTCATATATTCATTGTGCAGTTGTCCTTTATGGACAAATGCCTCTTGTGGTCCCTGAGCCTCTGATAGTCCAGGAGGCAGAGAGAGGACTGGGGGGACTGTAGTATAATTCTTGTGTGTAGATCAAGGTGCACAGATTAAATGTATGCTTCTCTAAAACTATTACAGTTTGTTCTTTGTACAAGCTACCAGTGAGGTAAATGTAATTTCTCTGCCTTATCAAAATGCATTTACTGTAGCTAGCTGATAAATGCCACTTTGGATTTGTCTGATTAATTTACTAATTTTACCTTTGATATTTCTTTAGAATAACTTTAGGGTCTCTCCTAAGAGAACATGGTGTTTTAAACATGCAGCCTCATTACATTTGAAGCCCGTAGCAGCATCGGCACACCTGCAAAGGTTGCAGGCTTAAAATTCGGATGCGTAACAGAGCTATTAAATTCCACCATGCCGCAAGGCCGGAGACGCAAACCCGTAAACCATTATTGCGCATGTTGGATGTGCGGCCGTGAACATGATCAATTAGTCAAACCCGTAGTTACGGTTGTACATGGAGTCAGTGGCAAATGAGATCGTCATCATTACGTCACTGAAAAATGGAGGTTAGATTTCAAAGCCTTACAAGTTTTGATTGGACCCGCATTCCAGAAATAATGCAATATTAATAAATCAGTAAATATGATATTCAAGTCATTGCGAGTTTTATTATATGTATTAACACATTGATTGCCGGGATCGATATAAGACGGAAATTACCCAGAAAATAATGTATTTTATATTGCAGATTTGCGAGCTGGAGAATGTTGTGCTATTCATTTTAATACCTAACATCACTTTCCCTTTTATTATAAGTACAGTAGTGTGTGTATATTTGCATTTACAGTGCTACGGATAGGACTTTAACCCCCTTGCGGTATCCTCTCTAGTACCTGTTGGCTTTTTTCTCCATTTGCGGGTTACGGGTTTTAACGACAGTGGATTGGTAGCAACTTAATATCGATTTTCGAACTTAACAGTTACGGGCTTGACAGGTAAAAGGATTTGTGGCCGCAGAGTTCTAATTTTTTGGTGCTGGACTTTTAGTCCATCAAGTTCAACCTTTTTAGATCTCCTCTGATCTGCAATATGAGAATGAATTGTTAATGAAGTCAGAGGAAGGCAAATAGAAAAAACAAAACAAAAAAACAATTAAAACATTGCCAAAAGTCTCAAAAGAACAATTTTTTTTTAATTCATTTCTGACCCCAGATACTGGCGATCGGATTCCTCCCTGGATTAATACTCCCTCTTTATTTATCCAGGATAACCCTGAATGCCCTTTTTATTTAAAAATACATCCAATCCCTTTTTAAAGTTACCTATTGAATCCACTGTCACCACCTCCCTTGGCAGAGAATTAAACAGATTAACCACCATTACTCTAAAATCTTTTTACTTCTAACCTCAACGGATGTCCTCTTGTCAGTTAAAAACCTCTTGGCACAAAATGTTCAATTGACAAAGCCTTATATTGAGCCTGGATATATTTATATAAGGTAAACATATCCCCTCGTAGACGCCTTTTTTCTAGAGAAAAAATATATAATTTGGTTAGTTTTTCTTCATACCTTAGCCCCTCCATTCCCCTTATTAGTTTTGTTGCCCTTTTCTGTATTTTTTCCAGCTCTAAAATGTATTTTTTATGAAGTGGTGCCCAAAATTGTACTCCATTTTCCAAATGAGGGCGTACTATGGATTTTTATAGTGGCAGAATTATATTTGCTTCCCTTGCTTCTATATCCTTTTTAATACATGCTAATATTTTATTTGCCTTTGCAGCTGCTGCTTGGCATTGAGCACTGTTACCTAGGTGGTTGTCCACAAGCACTCCCAAATCCCTTTCAATATCTGATACCCCTATATTTGCTCCATTAAGATTATAAATTGCATGGCTATTTTTCCTTCACAGATGCATAACCTTACATTTATTCGTATTAAATCTCATCTGCCACTTAGATGCCCATTCCTCTAATATATGCAAATCCCTTTGTAGGGAAAGTACATCATTTTCTGATTTAATTACCTTGCACAACTTTGTGTCATCAGCAAAATGGAGACACTACTTTACAATTCTACTTCTAAGTCATTAATAAAGATGTTAGAAAGGAGAGGACCTAATACAGAACCCAGCTCCCTCAGTACCCTTGGATGTATTCCATCAGGATCTGGGGCTTTATTAACATTTATTTTTTCCAACCTCATTTGGATTTCTTCCTGTGTTAACCAATTATTTAGTGATCATAGTGTAGCCCCATTATGTTGCCATGTCCCCACCACTGGTACCTATCTTGTGTATCCCGAAGAAAAGAACCTATTTAGCTCATCTGCCTTTTCCTGGTCACTAATTATCTAATTACTGTTGTTGGCCCTTAGTTGACAATCTCTTACATCTTTGATTTCCAATTTACCTATAGACCACTTGGAGATAGGAAAAGCAAATAAGGAAAGAGAATTGCATAAAAACAAGTTTATAGACAAGTTGTTTATTTTTTTTTATTTCAACAGCATATTGTAGTATCGAGTCAGCAATAGTTTGGTGTATCTGGGCTACTACATATGTGCAAACTTCACTCATATGTGTAATATATATTTATTTTCTTAAATATAATCCCTCCCCCCACCCCACATATATTTATAGTGCACAGTAATTCATTTGACACTCGGTTACAGTGAGATGTGGCAGAATATCTACAATCTGTCTCTGTATTATGTTCCCAAGAGATAAGAGATAATAATATATTTTTGAAAACTTCTGCACGAAATGTCACAACTCTGTTCTATGGTTAAACATTATGATAGAAGATGATTATCTTAGATACTGTGGACTAAGCCTAGGAAGAAAAAACCTGAATGTCCTGTCTGAAAGAGATGTGAAATGTCCCAGGGAATCCAAATTTTCAATTTTGCACTGTAAATGTATTATTAGAGGGAGGGAATAATGCAGTCAGTCAAACTTGTGGAAGTCTGATCTAAGATATATTTATACATGCAAACAGTTTGCATTGCATCTAAGAAACCAGAAAGGAAAAAGGAAAATTAAAAAAAAGAACTCAATTTAAAAATAAGTCAGCACTTACAGCAGGGCTCACAAACTTGTCCATAGAATAAGTATCAATCACAAGGTGTCTTCAGGTATAGTATTTAATGTTCTGTTATACTAGGGTCTGGTTATTTTACAAGGGGAGAGGAGCATTTAACCAACCCCAACTCTATGGTCCACATTAGAGTTCTGTTCGTGTGCCAGTTCGGTGATGGTAGAGTGGGTGAGGCCGTGGAAAGCTCAATCCACACATATACACCCATGTTATTAGATTTGTGATCCTTGCTTTTTTTCTCATCCATCAGTCTCTGCTGCTGGGCCAGGAAGACATAGTGAAATCTTGAAGTGACTTTTGAGGTGCACTGAGCAGGCAACCACAGCAGAGAAGCAGATTGAAAGAATTAGTCCCTAATAGTCCCTAATACCATGGTTATTGGAACTAACCATCATTCAAAAATATTATTTTTATTTAGAGATAGAGGCACATGTACAGTCTTCAAGAGACATCATCAATGATTATAAAAAAATACAACCTAAAGGCATACTGTAATGTTAAGACCAGTCTTTGGCCATTAGAAATACAAGTTGCATCTGGCATAATGAAAACCCTATTACCCCAGTTATATAGAATTATGAATTATTTCTAGTTTTTTAAATTCCCTCTACTCGCCTCAAGAGCTTGCTATATTGGCCTCTCTCAGTCTCACCCCTTCAATACCTCAAAAAATGTTAATCTGTGAGGTGTGTTGGCAGCAAGCCATGAATCTCCATATTGCAAACTCTAGTTCACACAACAAGGCCATCAGCTTCCTATTTGTTCACAAGGTCATGTGGTACTGGCTTTCATCATTATGTGTGGTGAGCAGGCAGCAAGCTATGAATCTCATAGCAAGGTCATGTGGTGCTGTACCCAGCAATATAAACTGAGATGTGGAGGTTCACAGCTTTCCCACCTCACACAGTGACACACACAGAAGAGTATGTAGAGTTTGGGACGACAACATGGCAACCTCTAATGGTGAAAATAAACAAAAAAAAATAAGCAATTATGCTATATAATGGAGTTAATAGGTCTTTCATAATGCTACATACAGCTTATACATTTAAAGGTCCATGACTGGTTTTAACACTATAATGTCCCTTTTCGAACATTAATCACATAGTTATAATAACTTAATGTATAATAATATACTTATATCACCATATCATATGGAAAATCGTAACATACAACAGAAAATAAAGGTTCAACACTCCACCAAACCACAAAGCAAGTACCTGCACCTTCACGTGTGATCCTGGATCACGTTGGCAATTTTGAAAAAGGAACAACTCTTTAGATTGCCACATATACTTTACTTGGGTTGAGTGTATATCAAAACTAACTAAGGAGTCAATGTATTAGTTTCATATGATCAACAGTACAAGATCGAATTGTCCTTTGGTCCACTGAACAGAAAAAAAGTGTTTAAGAGGGTCTTGTGGCTACACACAACAGACGGTCAAAGTGCTCAGTCATGACTTTGATATATAACCTTTCAAAATCAAAAATAGGCAAAGATGTAGCTGTCCTTCTCCTTGCTGATTTTGGACAGAATAACCTTTGGTTGAGTGGAATATAAAACTGATGCAAATGCTGATGGCATGACTATCAACTTGCCTGCTCTCTTCCATTCCACATATTAGTTCTAAAATGGAAAGATTCTCAGAGCTTGCAGGTCTTTAAACAAACATTTATAATATCATAGACCTTACATTTGGATTACCTCAAAGTACTAACCATGTATTAATCTAGAATGCCACTTACAATGAATCCTGTTCACATAGGGAACAAAGCAAGAGAGAGTTTTCCTGTACGCCAATACTATTAAATAATCAATTTCCATGAGACCTTACTCCAAAACTAAATGTGGGAATGACTTGCTTTCTACAGCTGTACCATGTGACAAAATCCCAGACGTTCACAATTTATTTAGACTCATACACATTCTGTTATCTGCATGTGACGATCCAAGGGTAGGGGCTATTACTGCCCTTGGGACACCTGCTATAGTCTACAGGTTAACTACCCACAAGGACCGTTGGGTTCTTGGAAATCTCGGCACCAGCACCCTGATATCTGTATTGATCAGGGTCCTTGCATCAGAAATCAGCACTTCCAGGCTACCAAGAGACTCCAGATCTGCTTCTTCTTTGGGGGCTTTAGAAGACTTGTTACAGTCAAACCTACCCGAGCAGGATCCTACAGAGTCTCTCAGTATCAAACTGCAGCCATCCAGGAGAACAGGTGCAAAATAAGAGACACACAATTTCTATATGTCTCGAGAAGTGAACTGTTTTATTTTGAAAAGTTTAGCGTATAAGAAAAAAGAACATTGGAACCAAGGACAATGTTCAAATCAGATGCATGATAAAGAACTATGGATCTCAGGCTAAAATTAAATAAAATACAAAACTTTATTAACAAAAAATGTACGAAAACAAATATTAAAAACACATATGTCCCCTCCTGATTAGTACAGTGACTGTAGGAAAAGTATACATAAATTCAATTATATATAGTAAAGAGAAAATGCTGAGGTGCCTCTCTCAAGGTATATATCTTTGGGAAATCCCTGTATTGTGTAGCAGAGTTTGGAATAGGACCCTCTACTTTCCCTCAAATACATTTATAATAACTACACTATTTTGGGAAAAATAATATGGCACATCTATGCCCACTTTATATGTTGTCTTATATGAATGAAAAGTATAAATATATACCTTAAGAGATACGTTAGGTTAATTAATCTCCAATAAATATCAGATATACTACATATAACTATGCCAATTCTGATCTATAACAGATAATAGCCATAATATATGTCCACATATAAGTAAAATTTAAACAGTACTAATTGAAATCTGATTAGAATTAGCAAACTATGTATTACTATTCAGCTTATATTAACATACCTGACATGACTATCATATAGCTCAAGTAGGTAACAGAATAATATATGGTACAAATCACTTTAATGTGTAAATATATGCAAGCAATAAAAGTAAGTTTCATAAATATATCGGATCAGTATATATATTCTCCGGCGTGTGATGTCATCAAAAGGGTATGTCGAGGAAGGCCTGACGTGCGCGTTTTCTGGGAGGAGCTTCAACGGAGGCATGTTATTTTTCCCAGAATAGTGTAGTTATTATAACTGTATTAGAGGGCAAGTAGTGGGTCCTATTCCAAACTCTGCTATAAAATACAGGGATTTCCCAAAGATATACAGTATACCTTGAGAGAGGCACCTCAGCTTTTTCTCTTTACTATATATCATTTAATTTAAGTATACTTTTCCTACAGTCACTGTAATAATCAGGATGGGATATATGTGTATATATTTTAAAACATCATTTTAATATTTGTTTTTGTACATTTTTTGTTAATAATGTTTTGTATTTTATTTATTTTCAGCCTGAGGCCTATAGTTCTTTATCATGCACCTGATTTGAATGTTATCCTTGGTTCCAATGTTCTTTTTTCGTATACGCTAAATTATTCCTTAGCATTACCATTGATAACTTTCCCATCTATCTTTGTATGTACACGGTACACGTGTTGTCACAATTTAGTACATTTTGAATTATACATGGGAACAAATCCCAAATTGATACTCATTCCTTTTTTTTATTCTTATTTTGAAAAGTGAAACAATATTTATAGGGGATAGATACAGAGGGGTGTATACAGCACAACAATGACAGGCAGTGGCAAACAAACACAAGAGATAAACTCCACACGGGGTCTAACAGTATTTTCCTGAGAGTAATAGGCTTAACCTCCAATACACATCCTGCCGTCTCTAGCACATATCAGATGTGGTTAACTTTATCTGGCAAACAATGGGACAAAACAGATTTACAAATACAATGGAGGTGTTTATGTACATAATCCAGTTGCTGGAGTCAAGCTGTCTGTGCTTTAATGGGCTAAGATCCAGGAACTGGAAAAAGGGGTCCTTAACACTGCAAATTTACAGAATTCTGAGAAAAGCAGAGCTCAAAGTCTATGATTCCAAACCACAACACATTGGTTACTTACTGAAGCTTTAGAGGCAGTGTTTCCCAAACACAAAGAGGAAAACCATAAGTATTGACGGGACCCCAGAACACAAAATCTGCTCCCCATGGTACAAATCCCCTTTCTAAGATCCCTAAACAAACTAAAGTTCTTAGGACCTCATCACTTATCTCCATCTCTATTTTAAGAACATAACAAAGCACAGAATAAAAATGAATGGAACAGAAGATGAGCTATGTGCAATAGTTTCCAAAATGTGTTCAACAGAGCACATCTGTGGAAGCACTGTGCCTAGGGAATAATTCCACATTGGGCCACAAGTAAATGTGGCTGTGTTAGCTTGAAAATAGGTATTTCCTTGGACCCCGAATAGAGGCTAAGTATTTACACATCTAAGACTTTGATTTGTAGATGTATTCTTCAACAAAATGCACTAGAAATTAAAAATAATCAATTTCCACGAGACCTTACTCCAAAACTAAATGTGGCAATTACTTGCTTTCTACAGCTGTACCATGTGACACAATCCCAGACGTTCACAATTTATTTCGACTCATACACACTCAGAGACAACAATTGTTCTTAGTAGTTCTAATGAACAATAATTTATGCTGAAAATGATGCAGCTCTATTACAAATACTTCCACACCTGGTGGACATGCCCTTGTGTCAAGGTGTTGTTGAATATAATCATATACATGTTCATGCTTGTATGAGACTCAGATTTCCGACTCCTCCAAACAGTTTCCTAAACTGACTAAATGCCAAACCATAATGAGTAAATGAGCGTTGCAGTTGCCAAGCATTGGATGCAAAACACCCTCCCTAATAACACAGAGCCTGGGACCCTTGTATATGCCTAAATATGCAAAATTACCCCCTGGTCTGAACCCAGCAATCTATTCTGGTTGCTTCTGCCACACCAACCGTCATTGAGCAATCACTCACCTACGCCTCCTACCATCCTTACACCCTTGTTTATTTAAATATATGTAGTATTGCAACTGCATCTTTTGCTTGCACAAGATATACCATGCCATGTTGATATCACCTTTTTCCTATCAGTGAAGTAAAATCTGTTTCTGCATTAATTATATAATATGTACACTTACAAATAAATACAAATATAGAAACATTATTTTAAAACCCTAGCTAAAAGCATTTTTTATCTTTCTTAGCCCAAACCCATCTTAGTGCTTTCCCAGGATGCCTCTGACCCTTACTTACTGTGTCTAGCATTCCCTTTATTGTGTAAACTAGTGAGTAAGGATTATAGGGTATTCATGGTTTTGATAAATGCTTGCTCATGACCCAAGCATGATCCATTTAGGCTTATGTAAAATGATTGACACCACACCGGTTGTTTGGGAGAAACACGGGCCACAGCTTTATTATAATTTAACCATTTAACATAACTTAAAACGTGTATATATTATACATATTAACATATTAACTAAAGGGGGAGGAGCACGGCCACGGACAGTGACCTCACGCCTTGGGCCCTGCCCTAAGCCCCAATGCTTATCTTAAGCACGCCCTGTGAGGTAGGGCCATGCCCACTTAGGCCAGTGGGCCGGGCAACTCACCTCCCGCCACGGAGCACGAGAGGGACGCCTCCCGAGACTGCGATCCCCCCCTGCTGTCAATCAAAGCCAAGGCCCGAACAGCGCTCTCCCTAAACTCTAACATTAATAACTCCAGCCCTATTTCCGTGAGGTATACCTTGTCTTTCCCAAAAAAATCATCGGCACCGGCCGGCTCGAACTCCTTATATCTGATGGCAACGAAACCCAACTTCCGAACGAAACTTGCCAGCTGCTGGTTAATCTTCTGCCTTGATCTATCCAAACCGACGGGGTCTCGCGCATATCACGAATGTACCCGGGAACTTCTTGGTCCAGTTCTCCACGTCTCTCTTCATCACTTTCAGCATTCTACGCATGGGAACCGTTCCACGGTCGTTACCGCCAGCATGAATTATTATTAACGTGGGTTGGTGTCCAACAGCCCATCCAACTGCGCCCACCGCAGGCCTCGAACCCCGAGCCACTGCACGTGTAAGTCCGTGACAGGAAAACCCAGTTGTGTCTTTCCCTCTCTAACTGTGGCCATACCTGTGGGCCCAGTACACGCAGGAGTGACCCACAATCCACAGTTGCTTCTGTCCTCCTGAAAGCAGAAAGCAACATCCATTAGTCTACTGCCTTAGGCCGTACATAAGACAAAAAACGTTCCGACTCCCATCTACCAATCCGCTTGACCGCCGCGTCGGGTAAGCCTAACCTAGCTGCTTCGGTAGCAGCCCCGATTCTGAACGAGTGAGTTCCAAACTCTGCCTGCTCCAAGCCCAAACTGTGTAGTGCAACTTTTAGCATCCTTTCAAATTGGTACCTGTCACAACCTACAATGATGATGGAGTATAGAGGATCCTAGTCCTCTTATCTCCTGTAGGTTTTAGACCTAAGATTTGGGTGACTCAGACCAATGGACCTTCTTTGCGGATGCAAGAACATATGTCCCAGCCTAAGGTAGTCTGCGCTGGGAACCCTGGAAGGAAGTCAGAACGATCTCCTCAACCAGCATATGTTCCTGGGTAAATAATACACCTGCACGCAAAGTCTTGATGAAAATTATGAACCACTTTATTTGGAAAACGACATCTTTTAAACAGGCATACATAATTACCAGGAAGGGGCTACCTTTAGTCAGCCCCTAACTGCCTCTGGTCAATCAGGCAGGGTCCCTACGTGGGAACCATGAGACTCCTTCCCAGGTCCACCCACTAGGCGGGGCCAACTAATCCATTTGGGCTCTGAATCTCCAGGGGAAAGCACCTTGGTTCTCCTGTGCCCATGCTATGAAGGCTGAGAAGCCTTCAGGCCATCCCATTGTTTCTGGGTGCCTGCCTGTCTGCTCTCCAGCTGTGAGCTTCCCATTGTTAGTTCTCTGCTGGACACTTAGCTAATGGGATTAACAGGCCTTTGGGAACAAAGGAGGTTTTGGCTGTATTCAATGGGCTTCCCATCTACAATATAATAACATACATTCATATTTACAAATACAACACGCAATGTTTCACACACATACAACCAACACATCCCACTAGCTCCCTCACGTGACACCCATTACAATGAGCCTAAACATGGAAGGGATGGGAATATGCTAAGGGATAAACTTATAATACTTTATCCCCTAGACCACAACATAACAATATATCCATAACAAGTGGGCCCCAAATCTTTTCTTCCACAGCAGGAGCCATGCACTTTGTCCAAACCCAGTATGGCCACTGGCTGATTCATGACAGTACCGGGATAACGTCGGCATGAATAAACAGCGAACAACATCCCACCGGTCGCTGACCATGGTACTCCACCATACACCCGTAGGGGCAACACTCCGTGCCCACCCGGTGTAACACCACCTCTTTACCTTTATCCAGCTGGTCGGTTTTAGACCTCCGGAGCCATACCACCACTGTGCCTTCCCTGAGGCAGGTATCCACCACTTGTATACCCCTGGAACCGTGTCTACTGTTCGCGACTAACTCCCCTATCCGGAACGCTCCGAAGAACGCCAGGGAAAAAGCCGTATGGAAAAGCAGAGATTCAAAGGGGGTCCTACACTTTACTGCCAACACCTGCGCTATTCGCAGTAACAACCGGAAGGTGATTGGCCGCCTGGTATCTGGCCTGCGATCCCCGTTAAACATGCCGCGCACCCTTTCGCACTATGAACTCCTTTGTAAGGTCCCTCTGCCCTGCCAACTTGAACATGAAGGCCAGGGCCGTGACCTGTCTACCAACTACTGCTTTCTTCTCGCCTTCCTCGGCACACTGCAGCAGAAACCAAAGCAGTATCCATAGGGTCTTATCCTCTGATGTCGACCCAAAAGCCATCTTAACTAAGTCGTTCCATTTTGCCCACACGCGTTTATACGCGGACCACGTCGCCGGGGCAACAGACTGTCTGATGAGTCTCGTCACCTGGCAGCTCCAAGTTCCCAGATCTCCTCTGGAATGGCCTCCCCCAGCGTGCTCGCCCGGGTGGCCAGAGCCCTGAACCGTTCTTCCTGAAACCAAGAAAGGGAGTCAGCAATGCCATTCTCTAACTCCAGCACCTGCCTCGCCTGAAACCATATGTTCTGGCGAAGGCAGCACAGCACTAGGAGCCAAAGTAATCATACCACCGGTATCGAAGTTGCCGTGAGTTTATTTACTGCCTGTGCAACTTCCTTACTTTCCGTGTGGAATAACACCCGCCGATCCTTAAACTCTGAACCCCATAAGTGAACCGCCACTACTATGGGGAATAGTTAGAGGAATGTCAGGTTCTTCATAAGACCTGCCACCTCCCATTCGTCTGGCCATGTCGTGGCGCACCATTTTCCTTGAAAATATGCAGCGCACCCGACTGCACCGGACCCCCCGGTAAACAGTTTCAGATCGGTGCTAGTAGCGCTCCCTTTCTGAATAATCGCTGATCCATTGAAGTCGGCCAGAAAGACCGACCACACCAATGCGTCATCCCGCATGGCCCGGGACACTTTTATAAAGTGATGCAGCCTAATGACGGCTGCCGTAGCTAGTGACATTCTCCTACAGAATACCCTTCCCATAAGTATAATCCTACAGGCAAAGTTCAACTTTCCCATAATGGATTGTAACCGTCGCAGCGTCACCCTTCGCGCCCCTGTTAGCGCGCAGAGTTCCGCTCTCATGTCTGACAGTTTTTCCAGGGGAAGATTGCATTCCATTGTCTCGGAATCTATCTGAATCCCCAGGGAAGTACATTTTGTCGTAGGGCCCTCGGTTTTCTTGTGGGCCAGTGGTACCCCAAAATCTATACAGATTTTGGTGAACACTTCCAAGATGAAACGGCAGGTATCATGCCCTGCTGGACCGACGAACAGGAAGTCGTCCAGATAGTGTGTAATGCTCTTGTACCCAGCTTCCATGAGCGCAACCATATGTATACGAACAACCCCGAGCCTTGCTCAGGGTGTTGTTCGCATAGCATTCATGCCATAATTGAAAAGGCCTGTAGCCACGTGTCAAAGGTTCTAGGCACCTGCCTATAAGACCTGCGTCGGTCATCTCCTTCTCGTAGAACCCTCTCGCCTGTGTCCATCTGTCTGGACATGGGAAGAAGAGAGAACAATTTGACGAATTCCCTCCTCCATATTTTTTCCTTAACCTCCTGGGGAAGATGTGCCCCCAGGTTGTCCAGTGCGCACAAGACGAATGGTCTCATGGCTGCTTCTGAGGCTACTACATTGGTCCTGCTTGCTTGCTGGCCCGGCCCGCCCATAATCCCAGGGGGCCCTGGTGCCGCCACAACCGCGGCCGGCTCCCCACTGCCTACGCTGTTGGACTGCTCAGTCCAGGCCCCTCTGGCTAGTCCCCCTATCCACGCACCCATCTCCTGTTCGCTTACCGCGATGTTGTGTGTGGCTAAGAGGGCCTTCAGGGACCCCAAGAAACCACCTTTTGTGTGTGGCAGTACTCATTTGTCTGCTTCCTCCACTCCACCAACTGCTGGGACCTCACCTGCTTCTGGGAGCCTCGGAGTAGACACAGCCAACGGGGTGTCCCTTCGTCTCTCCAGACGCCCTGGGGATCCTGAGCGTCTGGCCCTCCGCGGGCTCCGTCCTCTCTCTGATCCGCAGGCACAGCTGCATTGGCAGGATCTCCTGCTCCTTGATCTTGATCGCCTTCCAGACCTATGGGTGCAAGAGGAACAGTCACTAGCTCTCCGTGACCTGCATGCCCGTGCCCATACCGTTTGTTCCTCCCCTGAGGACTGGTCGTGGTCACCTAAGCTTGCGCGGCTGGAATGGGCTAGCACCGCGGGCTCTGCATTCTGTACTAGTACCGTGACACTGCTTGGGGCGTCGCAAATTCTACCTGTGGGTCAGGATTAGTCACTTTTTGCTGTGGCCTAACCGTAACGCCCTCAGTCTCGGTCCTCTGTCGTCTTAAGGGGGTGTGGGTGAATAGCAGTGGACTGTACCTGCTTGCAGTCTTCCTAGCTCTGGTGGGGCGCACCGGCCTTGCCACCGCCGCTATTACGGGCATGTCGTTGATCACGACCATGCTGTCCTGGCTGTTCATTTCGCTGACCACTCTGTTTCTTCTCTCACGCATGGTAGCAATGCCCTGCTCTCTGCTGTGGCTGCGTCCTTGCAAAGCACCAGAAGCGCTGTTACTATTGGGATTAGAGGGGACCGCATGGTCGGCACTTTGGGGATCTGTAGGAGCTTTTTTAGGGCTCCTGGCTTTTTTATTACCCCTTGCGTTCCCTTTTTGGGGTGGTAATGGGGTATTCTTTGTCCTTTGCCGCGGCCGGGACCCTTTGGGCAAAATGACTGGTGGTGGCCGGAGTTCTGGGCCCTCACCCTCGCCGCCCGTGGGCC
This sequence comes from Discoglossus pictus, assembly GCA_027410445.1. Lineage (NCBI taxonomy): Eukaryota > Metazoa > Chordata > Amphibia > Anura > Alytidae > Discoglossus > Discoglossus pictus. The sequence continues at coordinate 383,473,365 of CM050163.1, forward strand.
CGACTCTCTCTTGCCTGAGGGGTAAAGGGTCCTGGCTAACCTGCGCCCGTATTACCCCTGTCGCCCTTGGCCTGGTCATCCACTGGACGGTGGTCTAGTGGCTCTGCACTAAAGGGATGGGAGACAAGCCCAGTGGCACCCCCAATATTGTCAAGGCCTCCAGCAACTGCATGCTGAGCCTTTCCAATGTAATGGGGGCCTCCTACAGAAGGCATGGGAGGGCCCAGCCTGTCCTGTACCCACCTGACCCCTTGGCTTAAGGCACGGGTCCTAACATCAGCCAGTAAGGCCTCTAAATCTGCAGCATTTATACCCCAATGCACAGCAAGCCCCCCCAAGACAGACAAAACGGACCACGGGGACAGGAAAAACAAAATACAAACACACACACACACACTGATAGTCACTCTCACACTGCCCCTTATGTGCTTTATAGCTGGGGAGTATTCTCAGTTTTAACCTCCTACTAGAAAATGGTTTGTGTGCAGGAGCCCTCAGACCGCGCCGAAGTGACTCCAGGCGCCCAAATGCGGCGGAGGTCCCGCCCCCGCCGCTTGTGATTGGCTGAGGCAGCCTTATAGGCTCCGCTGGGTCACGAGACGCTGCGGGCTGACCCAGGGAGCCTGTGCAGCCTCCACGTCGTCAGGATTGGGCTCTCAACTTCTCTTGCATCTGCATAGTTAAATCTGTTTTGCCATTTACCCTACAACCTATGCCGTCATAAACCTTGAAACTTTGTGTCATAATCCTCTTACGGCTGAAAGCACTTTTGATAAAAGTGCTGTACAGATGTGAATAAATAAATACATTGTTTATTAGCATCTCTCACTTGTTCACACTCTGATAAGCAATCACACACACTTGAGAAATCTCTCAAATACATTTTCATATACTTTTACATGGAGCAGTGAAGGGGTTAATAATGCAGCATCATGAAGCCGCTTCCCTGTCTCACCCCTCAATGCTCCTTCACAGGGTCTCTTTCTCTATTTACACCCCCAAGCGTCTGCCCCATGTATCTTGGAGGCCAGACAAGCATGCACAGGACAAAAAGAGCTTGCTATGTTCACCTTGAGTGGGACACAAGCAAATATACCTGATATGTTGGTTATGTATTGTAGCATTTGACCCCCTATAAATCTTATATAAATACAACTCTACTCCATTATCTGGACACACATCCTTGGCAGTAAGAGACATTACCTCTCTCAGGAATCAATGGCTTTACAGAGTGTCTGTGGCTGGGACAGGGCCCCTTCTAGTCCACCTCTGCCTAATGATGTCTGCTGTTTTCCAAATTTTAGCAACTCACCCTCCCACCGGCTACTTCTACCCCCCTATAAGTCATCATCATCATCTCAACGCCATCCATCAAGACCACCATCTCAGCCTCATGGCACAACCACCCTGGCCTTCCACTATGAGGGTGGCGTGTTGGCTGCCACAGACACCCGTTCTTCTGCTGGACATTTGGTGTGCAGCCCAGACAGTCGCAAAGCCTTCCTTGTCCACAGCCACCTGTTGGCCACCACCTCAGGAAGCTCAGCAGACTGCCAGTTCTTTGGAAGAGCCCTTTCCAGAGAGTGTCGACTCTACCAGCTACAAAATGGGTACATGCCAAGTGTGCGAGGTGCAGCCAGGATGCTGAGTACTTTGATGCTGCCTTTCCGTGGCACTGATATCTGTGCTGCTGTTACCCTGTGTGGCTGGGACAGGAATGGACCATGCATTTGCTATGTATACAATGATGGAACCCGCCTCAGCTCAGATGTCCTCTCTGTGGGCTCAGGATCCCCCTATGCATACAGTGTGGTAGATGAGGGATATAAACCAGATATGCAAGAAGAGGATGCCCGGCGACTGGCAAGGAGAGCCGTGTGCCATGCTGGGAGGAGAGATGCCTACTCTGGAGGCAATGTGGATCTGTACTGGATTAAGGAGGGGGGATGTGAGAGGGACCCCAGGGTGGATCTGGGGGTAATGTATGAGAAACTGGTCCAAGAGGAGAAGGAGGCAGAAAGGGAGAAAAAACAGGATGAGGGGAGAGATTGAGAGAAGCATTTATCCCTCACTCAACCATATACACTAGGAGATGAGAATGTCATGTGTAATATTCCAAGATAAATAAAAGAGCTGGATGTAAGCTGTCAGAGTATTAGTATTATTACTCTTTATTTATAACTTGTCAATATTTTCTGCAGAACTACATTGACAAATATGCCATTATTTGAAACCATAGGTAATGACAAGTACTGTATCAACTGAATGTTATTTAAAAACTGCATACAGTAAACTAGCATTGAAGTTTGTCAGTCAACTAAAACACCCACAAACCAAGATTTTAACGATATGCCTTAATTATTTAATTGCTTTAAATATTGAATTAGCCCTTGAGGCATTGCTTTTATTGTCCTCTGCACAAAAAAAATTAGGCATGCTCAGGCCCAGGTAACTACACAAACAATGCAATATAAGACAATAGAAGCAATGCCTAAGGGGCTAATCAAGTAGTTAAGATAATGATGTCTCATTAGCAACATATTACCATCTTAATGTGTGGGTGCATCAGAAAGTCTGACTGACAGCTAAATATTGCAAATGTTATTGTTAACTTATCAATGAAGAAAGTACCTCTTATTACCTACTAGTAACTTGCCCGCTATAAATGATGCCAACATAGAATGCTATCTTGAATTGTCTGTGCTATCTCTCTCTGTGCACATACTCTCTCCCACTCTGTGCATGCTCTCTCTCTCTCTGCGCCTGCTCTCTCTGTGCGCTCTCTTGCGCTTCATATGTGCTCTCTGTGTGCGCTCTCTCGCTCTTTCACATCTCTCTCTGTCCTGTGTCTTTCTGTCTCTGTGTCCTGTGTCTATCTTTCTCCCTCTCTTTTTCTCTTTCTGTCTTGTGTCTCTGTCTCTGTCCTGTGTGTCTCTCTCTGTCCTGCCTCTCTCTGCACTCTCTGTCTGTGCACTCACTCTCTATGCACTCTCTGTGCGCGCTCTCTCTCTCTGTCTGTTCACTCTCTATCTCTCTGTGCACTCTGTCTGTGTGCTCTTTCTCTCTCTCTCTGTGCCCTTTCTGCATCTGCTTTCGATGTCTGTGCGCTCTCTCGCTCTCTCTGTGTGTGCTGTCTGTGCATGCTTTCTCTCTCTCGCTCTGCACGCTCTCTCTCTGTGCTCATGCTCTCTCTGTGCACTCTCTCATGCTCCATATGTGCTCTCTCTCGCTCTGTCCTGTCTCTATTTTTCTCAGTTCCGTGTCTCTTTGTCAGGTGTCTCTCTCTCTGTCCTGTGTGTCTTTCTCTCCCCCTCTTTCTCTCTCTCTGTCCTGTGTGTCTCTCTATCCCTCTTTTTCTCTCTTTCTGTCCTATGTGTCTTTCTTTCCCTCTCTTTCTCTCTCTGTCTTGTGTCTCTCTCTCTGTCCTGTGTGTCTTTCTCTCCCTCTCTTTCTCTCTCTCTGTCCTGTGTGTCTCTCTATCCCTCTTTTTCTCTCTTTCTGTCCTATGTGTCTTTCTTTCCCTCTCTTTCTCTCTCTGTCTTGTGTCTCTCTCTCTGTCCTGTGTGTCTCTCTCTGTCCTGCCTCTCTCTGCACTCTCTGTCTGTGCACTCACTCTCTATGCACTCTCTGTGCGCGCTCTCTCTCTCTGTCTGTTCACTCTCTATCTCTCTGTGCACTCTGTCTGTGTGCTCTTTCTCTCTCTCTCTGTGCCCTTTCTGCATCTGCTTTCGATGTCTGTGCGCTCTCTCGCTCTCTCTGTGTGTGCTGTCTGTGCATGCTTTCTCTCTCTCGCTCTGCACGCTCTCTCTCTGTGCTCATGCTCTCTCTGTGCACTCTCTCATGCTCCATATGTGCTCTCTCTCGCTCTGTCCTGTCTCTATTTTTCTCAGTTCCGTGTCTCTTTGTCAGGTGTCTCTCTCTCTGTCCTGTGTGTCTTTCTCTCCCCCTCTTTCTCTCTCTCTGTCCTGTGTGTCTCTCTATCCCTCTTTTTCTCTCTTTCTGTCCTATGTGTCTTTCTTTCCCTCTCTTTCTCTCTCTGTCTTGTGTCTCTCTCTCTGTCCTGTGTGTCTTTCTCTCCCTCTCTTTCTCTCTCTCTGTCCTGTGTGTCTCTCTATCCCTCTTTTTCTCTCTTTCTGTCCTATGTGTCTTTCTTTCCCTCTCTTTCTCTCTCTGTCTTGTGTCTCTCTCTCTGTCCTGTGTGTCTCTCTCTGTCCTGCCTCTCTCTGCACTCTCTGTCTGTGCACTCACTCTCTATGCACTCTCTGTGCGCGCTCTCTCTCTCTGTCTGTTCACTCTCTATCTCTCTGTGCACTCTGTCTGTGTGCTCTTTCTCTCTCTCTCTGTGCCCTTTCTGCATCTGCTTTCGATGTCTGTGCGCTCTCTCGCTCTCTCTGTGTGTGCTGTCTGTGCATGCTTTCTCTCTCTCGCTCTGCACGCTCTCTCTCTGTGCTCATGCTCTCTCTGTGCACTCTCTCATGCTCCATATGTGCTCTCTCTCGCTCTGTCCTGTCTCTATTTTTCTCAGTTCCGTGTCTCTTTGTCAGGTGTCTCTCTCTCTGTCCTGTGTGTCTTTCTCTCCCCCTCTTTCTCTCTCTCTGTCCTGTGTGTCTCTCTATCCCTCTTTTTCTCTCTTTCTGTCCTATGTGTCTTTCTTTCCCTCTCTTTCTCTCTCTGTCTTGTGTCTCTCTCTCTGTCCTGTGTGTCTTTCTCTCCCTCTCTTTCTCTCTCTCTGTCCTGTGTGTCTCTCTATCCCTCTTTTTCTCTCTTTCTGTCCTATGTGTCTTTCTTTCCCTCTCTTTCTCTCTCTGTCTTGTGTCTCTCTCTCTGTCCTGTGTCTCTCTCTCTGTCCTGTGTCTCTCTCTCTCTGACCTGTTTCTCTCTGTCCTTTCTCTCTCGCTCCCATCGCTGTCTCTCTCTGTGCGCTCTCTCTCGCTGTGTGTGTGCTGTGTGTGTGCACTTTCTTTGTCTGTGCACTCTCTCTGCATGCACACTCTCTCTCTGTGCATGCACTCTCTCCCTCTCTTTATGTGCTTTCTTTCTCTCTGTGCACTCTCTCTCTGTGTGCTCTCTCATGCTCCATATGTGCTCTCTCTCGCTCTGTGTCCTGTGTTTCTCTCTGTCCTGTGTGTCTCTCTCTGTCCTTTCTCTCCCGCTCCCAGTGCTGTCTCTCTCTGTGCACTCTCTCTCGATCTCTGTGTGCACTCTCTCTGTCCTGTCTCTCTCGCTCTGTCCTGTTTCTATCTGTCCTGTCTCTCTTGCTCTGTCCTGTCTTTCTCTCTCTCTCTCTCTCCTGTCTCTCTCTCCGTCTTGTGTGTGTGTCACTCTCTCTGTGCTGTGTCTTTTTTCTCTCTCCTGTCATTCTCCATGACCTGTCTCTCTCTCTCTCTCTCTCTCTCTCTCTCTCTCTCTCTCTCTCTCTATCTTGTCTCTCTCATTCCTATTTTATAATTGTTGCAACTTAAAAAATAACTTTTATTAATACTCCTAAAAAATAATATATATATATATAAAAAAATTATGGGTCAAAACTTTCATGGTAAAGACATAGCAGTGATTAGTGTGGTAGAGGTGTGGGAGTAACTGTGATGGAATAAGATTTTGCGGACAGGTTGTAAGGCAAGAGGTTGATAATATATTGGAGACTTCATCCTCAGTGGTAAAGGAGTCCATATGTTTTGTGGGAATGTGCAAGGTTGAAGGATGGGTGTTATTGGTTAGTTGAGAGGTAAGTGTGTGAGCTGGGTTGAGACAAGAATTTGTTACAAATGTTTTTAATTTTATCTTAAAAGTGGTTAACAAAGTTCAAGTATTGCTGTTTGGCAAGGTTAAGGGCAGAGAAGTGACACAATATAAACTTGTAATGCACAAAGTCTGCTGAAGTCCAAGATTTCCACCATAATGTTCAACAGTACGGGAGCACCTCTGGATGTAGCGTGTTTGTTTTGTGTGCCATGGTTGTGGATGTGAGGGAGGTCGTTTGCGAGAGGTTATGGGGGCAAGAGTGTCAAGGGTGGGAGTAAGAATTGAGTTGTAATGTGAGGTGTCAGGTTAGGTGAGGTTGGTGGAAGGGCTAAGAAGGGGTTGTAGCACAATGGAGAGCTGTGATGGTGGTCAAGGATGCTCCCCCAACACTGAGCTCTCGTGTGTTGAGGAGGTGGTGGGAGTGTCCAGCATGATGAGTTGCGAAATCTGTCCACAGTGAGAGGCCGAGGGAAGAGGTAAGTGAAAGCAGTTTAGCGACAGCCAGGGACATGGGAGAGTCAATGGCTATGTTGAAATTGCCAATAAGGAGTGAAGGAACGTTGGAGGAGAGAAACTGAGGAGCCAGGTGGAAAAATGATCTAGAAATAGAGAGGGGGGTCCTGGTGGGCAGTAGAATACAACAACAAGAAGAGATATAAGTTAGAAGAGGCAGACAATGTGAACTTCAAATGATGAGAATTGAAGGGAGGGAATGGAATAGAAAGTACAACTAGTATGCCCACAACACTACCTTGTTTCTTCTCAGGTCGAGGTGTGTGACTAAAGTGAAGGCCACTATGAGAGTGTGCTGCAGGGGAGGCAGTGTCTGATGAAGAGAGGCAGGTTTTAGTAATAGTCAGGAGATTGAGGGAATTGGAAACGAATAGGTTGTGAATGAAAGTAAGTTTATTGCATACCGATCTTTAATTCCAGACATTACAGGAGAAGGGCAAAGTGGATGAATTGTGACAGGAGATAGTTATTAAAACAGTGCTCCCCAAAGACACAACTCTTATATATTGGTCTCCAAAAACACACAATATACCCTGTTTATTATACGAAACACCACTTTAATAAACAGTAAAAAAGGACCTACAGTGCCTTGCAAAAGTATTCACCCCCTTGACTTTTTACCTATTTTGTTACATTACAGCCTTAAGTCCAATGTTTTGGTAATCTGAATTTTATGTGATGGATCAGAACAAAATAGTCTAAGTTGGTGAAGTGAAATGAGAAAATATATACATAAAACTATTATTTAGAAATAAAAAACATTTGTTATGAAGCCCATAAATAGCTCTGGTGCAACCAATTACCAATCTAAGTGTCACATGATCTGTCATTACATATACACACCTTTTATGAAAGGCCCCAGAAGCTGCATCCCCTAAGCAAGAGGCACCACTAACCAAACACTGCCACGAAGACCAAGGAACTCTCCAAACAAGTAAGGGACAATGTTGATGAGAAGTACAAGTCAGGGTTAGGTTACAAAAAAATATCCAAATCTTTGATGATCCCCAGGAGCACCATCAAATCTATCATAACCAAATGGAAAGAACATGGCACAACAGCAAACCTGCCAAGAGATGGCCGCCCACTAAAACTCACGGATTGGGCAAGGAGGGCATTAATCATAGAGGCAGCACAGACCCCTAAGGTAACCCTGGAGGAGCTGCAGAGTTCCACAGCAGACACTGGAGTAGCTCTACATAGGACGTCAATAAGTTGTATGCTCCATAGAGTTGGGCTTTATGGCAGAGAGGTCAGAAGAAAGCCATTACTTTCAGCAAAAAACAAAATGGCACATTTTGAGTTTGCGAAAAGGCATGTGGGAGACTCCCAAATGTATGGAAGAAGGTGCTCTGGTCAGATGAGACTAAAATTGAACTTTTCGGCCATCAAAGAAAACGCTATGTCTGACGCAAACCCAACACATCACCCAAAGAACACCATCCCCAAAAAGAAACATGGTGGTGGCAGCATCATGCTGTGGGGATGTTTTTCAGCAGCTGGGACTGAAAACTGGTCATAGTTGAGGGAAAGATGGATGGTGCTAAATACAGGGATATTATTGAGAAAAACCTGTACCACTCTGTGTGTGATTTGAGGCTAGGACGGAGGTTCACCTTCCAGCAGGACAATGACCCGAAGAACACTGCTTAAGTGGTTCAAGGGGAAACATGTAAATGTGTTGGAATGGCCTAGCCGAAGCCCAAACCTCAATCCAATAGAAAATCTGTGGTCAGACTTAAAGATTGCTGTTCACAAGCGCAAACCAGAAGGAGCTGGAGCAGTTTTGCAAGGAGGAATGAGCAAAAATCCCAGTGGTAAGATGTGGTAAGCTCATAGAGACTTAGCTCCCCAACTTCATAGCTTTCAAACACTGCTCCCTACCTACATAGCTCTCATACAATGCTACCCAAACACACAGCTCTCATACACTGCACCCCAACTACATAGCTATCATACACTGCTCCCCCAACACTCAGCTCTCATACACTGCTCCCCAAACACACAGCTCTCATACACTGCGCCCCAACTACATAGCTATCATACACTGCCCATGCACTGCTCCCCAACTACATGGTACTCATACACAGCTTCCCAACTACACAGCTCTCATACACTGCCCCCAACAACATAGCTCTCATACACTGCTCTGCAAACACACATCACTCATACACTGCTCTGCAAACACACATCACTCATACACTGCTCTCATACACTGCTCCCCAACTACATAGATCTCATACACTGCCCCAACTACATAGCTCTCATACACTGCTCCCCAAACACACAGCTCTCATACACTGCTCCCCAACTACACAGCTCTCATACACTGCACTCCAACTACATAGCTATCATACACTGCTCCCCCAACACTCAGCTCTCATACACTGCTCCCCAAACACACAGCTCTCATACACTGCGCCCCAACTACATAGCTATCATACACTGCCCATGCACTGCTCCCCAACTACATGGTACTCATACACAGCTTCCCAACTACACAGCTCTCATACACTGCCCCCAACAACATAGCTCTCATACACTGCTCTGCAAACACACATCACTCATACACTGCTCTGCAAACACACATCACTCATACACTGCTCCCCAAACACACATCACTCATACACTGATCCCCAAACACACATCACTCATACACTGCTCCCCAAACACATAGCTCTCATACACTGCTCCCCCAACACTCAGCTCTCATACACTGCTCCCCAAACACATAGCTCTCATACACTGCTCCCCAACTACATAGCTCTCATACACTGCTCCCCAAACACACAGCTCTCAAACACTGCCCCCAACAACATAGCTCTCATACACTGCTCTACAAACACACATCACTCATACACTGCTCCCCAAACACACATCACTCATACACTGATCCCCAAACACACATCACTCATACACTGCTCCCCAAACACATAGCTCTCATACACTGCTCCCCCAACACTCAGCTCTCATACACTGCTCCCCAAACACATAGCTCTCATACACTGCCCCAACTACATAGCTCTCATACACTGCTCCCCAAACACACAGCTCTCATACACTGCTCCCCAACTACACAGCTCTCAAACACTGCCCCCAACAACATAGCTCTCATACACTGCTCTACAAACACACATCACTCATACACTGCTCCCCAAACACACATCACTCATACACTGCTCCCCAAACACACATCACTCATACACTGATCCCCAAACACACATCACTCATACACTGCTCCCCAAACACATATCTCTCATACACTGCTCCCCCAACACTCAGCTCTCATACACTGCTCCCCAAACACATAGCTCTCATAAACTGCTCCCCAACACACATCACTCATACACTGCTCCCCAACTACATAGCTCTCATACACTGTTCCCCAACTACATAGATCTCATACACTGCCCCAACTACATAGCTCTCATACACTGCTCCCCAAACACACATCACTCATACACTGCTCCCCAAACACATAGATCACTCATACACTGCTCCCCAACTACATAGATCTCATACACTGCCCCCAAATACATATAACTCATACACTGCTCCCCAAACACACATCACTCATACACTGCTCCCCAAACACACTGCTCTCATACATTGCCCCCATCTACATAGCTCTCATACACTGCTCCCCAACTACATAGCTCTCATACACTGCTCCCCAAAAACATATCACTCATACACTGCTCCCCACCTACATAGCGCTCATACACTGCAATCCCAACACATTACTGTCAACCTCTGCTCCCCAACTACATAGCTCTCATACACTGCTCCCCAACTACATAGCTCTCATACACTGCTCCCCCAACACTCAGCTCTCATACACTGCTCCCCCAACACACAGCTCTCATACACTGCTCCCCCAACACTCAGCTCTGATACACTGCTCCCCAAACACACAGCTCTCATACACTGCTCCCCAAACACACAGCTCTCATACACTGCTCCCCCAACATTCAGCTCTCATACACTGCTCCCCAAACACACATCACTCATACACTGCTCCCCAAACACTCAGCTCTCATACACTGCTCCCCAAACACACATCACTCATACACTGCTCCCCAAACACACAGCTCTCATACACTGCTCCCCAAACACACATCACTCATACACTGCTCCCCAACTACATAGCTCTCATACACTGTTCCCCAACTACATAGATCTCATACACTGCCCCAACTACATAGCTCTCATACACTGCTCCCCAAACACACATCACTCATACACTGCTCCCCAAACACATAGATCACTCATACACTGCTCCCCAACTACATAGATCTCATACACTGCCCCCAAATACATATAACTCATACACTGCTCCCCAAACACACATCACTCATACACTGCTCCCCAAACACACTGCTCTCATACATTGCCCCCATCTACATAGCTCTCATACACTGCTCCCCAACTACATAGCTCTCATACACTGCTCCCCAAAAACATATCACTCATACACTGCTCCCCACCTACATAGCGCTCATACACTGCAATCCCAACACATTACTGTCAACCTCTGCTCCCCAACTACATAGCTCTCATACACTGCTCCCCAACTACATAGCTCTCATACACTGCTCCCCCAACACTCAGCTCTCATACACTGCTCCCCCAACACACAGCTCTCATACACTGCTCCCCCAACACTCAGCTCTGATACACTGCTCCCCAAACACACAGCTCTCATACACTGCTCCCCAAACACACAGCTCTCATACACTGCTCCCCCAACACTCAGCTCTCATACACTGCTCCCCAAACACACATCACTCATACACTGCTCCCCAAACACTCAGCTCTCATACACTGCTCCCCAAACACACATCACTCATACACTGCTCCCCAAACACACAGCTCTCATACACTGCTCCCCAACTACATAGCTCTCATACACTGCTCCCCAACTACATAGCTCTCATACACTGCTCCCCAAACACACAGCTCTCATACCCTGCTCCCCAAACACACAGCTCTCATACACTGCTCCCCAAACACACATCACTCATGCACTGCTCCCCAAACACACATCACTCATACACTGCTCCCCAAACACACATCACTCATACACTGCCCCCCAAACACTCAGCTCTCATACACTGCTCCCCAAACACTCAGCTCTCATACACTGCTCCCCCAACACTCAGCTCTCATACACTGCTCCCCAAACACACAGCTCTGATACACTGCTCCCCAACTACATAGATCTCATACACTGCTCCCCAAACACACATCACTTATACACTGCTCCCCAACTACACAGCTCTCATACACTGCTCCCCAAACACACAGCTCTCATACACTGCTCCCCAAACACACAGCTCTCATACACTGCTCCCCAAACACTCAGCTCTCATACACTGCTCCCCAAACACACATCACTCATACACTGCTCCCCAAACACTCAGCTCTCATACACTGCTCCCCAACACACATCACTTATACACTGCTCCCCAAACACTCAGCTCTCATACACTGCTCCCCAAACACACATCACTCATACACTGCTCCCCAAACACTCAGCTCTCATACACTGCTCCCCAACACACATCACTTATACACTGCTCCCCAACTACATAGCTCTCATACACTGCTCCCCAACTACATAGCTCTCATACACTGCTCCCCAAACACACATCACTCATACAATACTCCACAAACACACATCACTCATACACTGCTCCCCAAACACACATCACTCATACACTGCTCCCCAAACACACATCACTCATACACTGCTCCCCAAACACATAGCTCTCATACACTGCTCCCCAAACACTCAGCTCTCATACACTGCTCCCCAAACACATAGCTCTCATAAACTGCTCCCCAACACACATCACTCATACACTGCTCCCCAACTACATAGCTCTCATACACTGCTCCCCAACTACATAGATCTCATACACTGCCCCCAAATACATATAACTCATACACTGCTCCCCAAACACACATCACTCATACACTGCTCCCCAAACACACTGCTCTCATACATTGCCCCCATCTACATAGCTCTCATACACTGCTCCCCAACTACATAGCTCTCATACACTGCTCCCCAACTACATAGCTCTCATACACTGCTCCCCAAACACTCAGCTCTCATACACTGCTCCCCAACTACACAGCTCTCATACACTGCTCCCCAAACACACAGCTCTCATACACTGCTCCCCAAACACACATCACTCATACACTGCTCCCCAAACACACAGCTCTCATACACTGCTCCCCAAACACACTGCTCTCATACATTGCCCCCATCTACATAGCACTCATACACTGCTCCCCAAACTCACAGCTCTCATACATTGCCCCCAACTACATAGCTCTCATACACTGCTCCCCAAAAACATATCACTCATACACTGCTCCCCACCTACATAGCGCTCATACACTGCAATCCCAACACATTACTGTCAACCTCTGCTCCTCAACTACATAGCTCTCATACACTGCTCCCCAACTACATAGCTCTCATACACTGCTCCCCAAACACATAGATCACTCATACACTGCTCCCCAACTACATAGATCTCATACACTGCCCCCAAATACATATAACTCATACACTGCTCCCCAAACACACTGCTCTCATACATTGCCCCCATCTACATAGCTCTCATACACTGCTCCCCAAAAACATATCACTCATACACTGCTCCCCACCTACATAGCGCTCATACACTGCAATCCCAACACATTACTGTCAACCTCTGCTCCCCAACTACATAGCTCTCATACACTGCTCCCCAACTACATAGCTCTCATACACTGCTCCCCCAACACTCAGCTCTCATACACTGCTCCCCCAACACACAGCTCTCATACACTGCTCCACAAACACACAGCTCTCATACACTGCTCCCCAAACACACATCACTTATACACTGCTCCCCAAACACACATCACTCATACACTGCTCCCCAAACACTCAGCTCTCATACACTGCTCCCCAAACACACATCACTCATACACTGCTCCCCAAACACACAGCTCTCATACACTGCTCCCCAAACGCACAGCTCTCATACACTGCTCCCCAAACACACAGCTCTCATACACTGCTCCCCAACTACATAGCACTCATACACTGCTCCCCAAACACACTGCTCTCATACACTACTCCCCAACTACATAGCTCTCATACACTGCTCCCCAAACGCACAATTCTCATACACTGCTCCCCAAACACTCATCACTCATACACTGCTCCCCAAACACACATCACTCATACACTGCTCCCCAAACACACAGCTCTCATACACTGCTCCCCAAACACACAGCTCTCATACACTGCTCCCCAAACACATAGCTCTCATACACTGCTCCCCCAACACTCAGCTCTCATACACTGCTCCCCAAACACACATCACTCATACACTGCTCCCCAAACACACATCACTCATGCACTGCTCCCCAAACACTCAGCTCTCATACACTGCTCCCCAAACACACATCACTCATGCACTGCTCCCCAAACACTCAGCTCTCATGCACTGCTCCCCAAACACACATCACTCATACACTGCTCCCCAAACACTCAGCTCTCATACACTGCTCCCCAACTACATAGCTCTCATACACTGCTCCCCAAACACACAGCTCTCATACACTGCTCCCCAAACACACATCACTCATACACTGCTCCCCAAACACTCAGCTCTCATACACTGCTCCCCAAACACACAGCTCTCATACACTGCTCCCCAAACACACAGCTCTCATACACTGCTCCCCCAACACTCAGCTCTCATACACTGCTCCCCAAACACACAGCTCTCATACACTGCTCCCCAAACACTCAGCTTTCATACACTGCTCCCCCAACACTCAGCTCTCATACACTGCTCCCCAAACACACAGCTCTCATACACTGCTCCCCAAACCCACAGCTCTCATACACTGCTCCCCAAACACACAGCTCTCATACACTGCTCCCCAAACACACAGCTCTCATACACTGCTCCCCAAACACACAGCTCTCATACACTGCTCCCCAAACACACAGCTCTCATACACTGCTCCCCAAACACACATCACTCATACACTGCTCCCCAAACACACATCACTTATACACTGCTCCCCAACTACATAGATCTCATACACTGCTCCCCAACTACATAGCTCTCATTCACTGCTCCCCAAACACTCATCACTCATACACTGCTCCCCAAACACACAGCTCTCATACACTGCTCCCCAAACACACAGCTCTCATACACTGCTCCCCAAACACACAGCTCTCATACACTGCTCCCCAAACACACATCACTCATGCACTGCTCCCCAAACACATAGCTCTCATACACTGCTCCCCAAACACACAGCTCTCATACACTGCTCCCCAAACACACAGCTCTGATACACTGCTCCCCAAACACACAGCTCTCATACACTGCTCCCCAAACACACAGCTCTCATACACTGCTCCCCAAACACACAGCTCTCATACACTGCTCCCCAAACACTCAGCTCTCATACACTGCTCCCCAAACACACAGCTCTCATACACTGCTCCCCAAACACACAGCTCTCATACACTGCTCCCCAAACACACATCACTCATACACTGCTCCCCAAACACACATCACTTATACACTGCTCCCCAAACACACATCACTCATACACTGCTCCCCAAACACACATCACTCATACACTGCTCCCCAAACACTCAGCTCTCATACACTGCTCCCCAAACACACAGCTCTGATACACTGCTCCCCCAACACTCAGCTCTCATACACTGCTCCCCAAACACACAGCTCTCATACACTGCTCCCCAAACACTCAGCTCTCATACACTGCTCCCCAAACACTCAGCTCTCATACACTGCTCCCCAAACACACATCACTCATACACTGCTCCCCCAACACACAGCTCTGATACACTGCTCCCCAAACACACAGCACTCATACACTGCTCCCCCAACACTCAGCTCTCATACACTGCTCCCCAAACACACAGCTCTCATACACTGCTCCCCAAACACACATCACTCATACACTGCTCCCCAAACACACAGCTCTGATACACTGCTCCCCAAACACACAGCACTCATACACTGCTTCCCAAACACTCAGCTCTCATACACTGCTCCCCAAACACACAGCTCTCATACACTGCTCCCCAAACACACATCACTCATACACTGCTCCCCAAACACTCAGCTCTCATACACTGCTCCCCAAACACATAGCTCTCATACACTGCTCCCCAAACACACATCACTCATACACTGCTCCCCAAACACATAGCTCTCATACACTGCTCCCCAAACACACAGCTCTCATACACTGCTCCCCAAACACACATCACTCATACACTGCTCCCCAAACACACAGCTCTCATACACTGCTCCCCAAACACTCAGCTCTCATTCACTGCTCCCCAAACACTCATCACTCATACACTGCTCCCCAAACACACATCACTTATACACTGCTCCCCAAACACACAGCTCTCATACACTGTTCCCCAAACACATAGCTCTCATACACTGCTCCCCAAACACACAGCTCTCATACACTGCTCCCCAAACACACATCACTCATACACTGCTCCCCAAACACACAGCTCTCATACACTGCTCCCCAAACACACAGCTCTCATACACTGTTCCCCAACTACATAGCTCTCATACACTGCTCCCCAAACACACATCACTTATACACTGCTCCCCAAACACACATCACTCATACACTGCTCCCCAAACACACAGCTCTCATACACTGCTCCCCAAACACACATCACTTATACACTGCTCCCCAAAACACACATCACTCATACACTGCTCCCCAAACACACATCACTTATACACTGCTCCCCAAACACACATCACTCATACACTGCTCCCCAAACACTCAGCTCTCATACACTGCTCCCCAAACACACAGCTCTCATACACTGCTCCCCAAACACTCAGCTCTCATACACTGCTCCCCAAACACTCAGCTCTCATACACTGCTCCCCAAACACACATCACTCATACACTGCTCCCCAAACACTCAGCTCTCATACACTGCTCCCCAAACACACAGCTCTCATACACTGCTCCCCCAACACTCAGCTCTCATACACTGCTCCCCAAACACACATCACTCATACACTGCTCCCCAAACACACATCACTTATACACTGCTCCCCAAACACATAGCTCTAATACACTGCTCCCCAAACACTCAGCTCTCATACACTGCTCCCCAAACACACATCACTCTATACACTGCTCCCCAAACACACATCACTCATACACTGCTCCCCAAACACTCAGCTCTCATACACTGCTCCCCAAACACACAGCTCTCATACACTGCTCCCCAAACACACAGCTCTCATACACTGCTCCCCAAACACACATCACTAATACACTGCTCCCCATAAAACACAGCTCTCATACACTGCTCCCCAAACACATCACTTATACACTGCTCCCCAAACACTCAGCTCTCATACACTGCTCCCCAAACACTCAGCTCTCATACACTGCTCCCCCAACACACATCACTTATACACTGCTCCCCCAACACACAGCTCTCATACACTGCACCCCAAACACACATCACTCATACACTGCTCCCCAAACACACAGCTCTCATACACTGCTCCCCCAAACACTCAGCTCTCATACACTGCTCCCCAAACACACATCACTCATACACTGCTCCCCAAACACACAGCTCTCATACACTGCTCCCCAAACACACAGCTCTCATACACTGCTCCCCAAACACACAGCTCTCTATACACTGCTCCCCAAACACACAGCTCTCATACACTGCTCCCCAAACACACAGCTCTCATACACTGCTCCCCAAACACACAGCTCTCATACACTGCTCCCCAAACACTCAGCTCTCATACACTGCTCCCCAAACACACAGCTCTCATACACTGCTCCCCAAACACACATCACTCATACACTGCTCCCCAAACACATCACTCATACACTGCTCCCCAAACACTTAGCTCTCATACACTGCTCCCCAAACACTCAGCTCTCATACACTGCTCCCCCAAACACACAGCTCTCATACACTGCTCCCCAAACACACAGCACTCATACACTGCTCCCCAAACACACAGCACTCATACACTGCTCCCCAAACACACAGCTCTCATACACTGCTCCCCAAACACACAGCTCTCATACACTGCTCCCCAAACACACAGCTCTCATACACTGCTCCCCAAACACACAGCTCTCATACACTGCTCCCCAAACACACAGCTCTCATACACTGCTCCCCAAACACACAGCTCTCATACACTGCTCCCCAAACACACAGCTCTCATACACTGCTCCCCAAACACACAGCTCTCATACACTGCTCCCCAAACACACAGCTCTCATACACTGCTCCCCAAACACACATCACTCATACACTGCTCCCCAAACACACATCACTCATACACTGCTCCCCAAACACACATCACTCATACACTGCTCCCCAAACACACAGCTCTCATACACTGCTCCCCAAACACACATCACTCATACACTGCTCCCCAAACACACAGCTCTCATACACTGCTCCCCAAACACACAGCTCTCATACACTGCTCCCCAAACACACAGCTCTCATACACTGCTCCCCAAACACACATCACTCATACACTGCTCCCCAAACACACAGCTCTCATACACTGCTCCCCAAACACACAGCTCTCATACACTGCTCCCCCAAACACATAGCTCTCATACACTGCTCCCCAAACACACATCACTCATACACTGCTCCCCAAACACACAGCTCTCATACACTGCTCCCCAACACATAGCTCTCATACACTGCTCCCCAAACACACATCACTCATACACTGCTCCCCAAACACACAGCTCTCATACACTGCTCCCCAAACACACAGCTCTCATACACTGCTCCCCAAACACACAGCTCTCATACACTGCTCCCCAAACACACATCACTCATACACTGCTCCCCAAACACACATCACTCATACACTGCTCCCCAAACACACAGCTCTCATACACTGCTCCCCAAACACACAGCTCTCATACACTGCTCCCCAACACACATCACTTATACACTGCTCCCCAAACACACATCACTCATACACTGCTCCCCAAACACACAGCTCTCATACACTGCTCCCCAAACACACAGCTCTCATACACTGCTCCCCAAACACATAGCTCTCATACACTGCTCCCCAACTACATAGCTCTCATACACTGCTCCCCAACACACATCACTCATACACTGCTCCCCAAACACATAGCTCTCATACACTGCTCCCCAACTACATAGCTCTCATACACTGCTCCCCAACTACATAGCTCTCATACACTGCTCCCCAACACACATCACTCATGCACTGCTCCCCAAACACACATCACTCATACACTGCTCCCCCAACACACAGCTCTCATACACTGCTCCCCCAACACACAGCTCTCATACACTGCTCCCCAGACACACAGCTCTCATACACTGCTCCCCAAACACACAGCTCTCATACACTGCTCCCCAAACACACAGCTCTCATACACTGCTCCCCAAACACACAGCTCTCATACACTGCTCCCCAAACACACAGCTCTCATACACTGCTCCCCAAACACACAGCTCTCATACACTGCTCCCCAAACACACAGCTCTCATACACTGCTCCCCAAACACACATCACTTATACACTGCTCCCCAAACACACATCACTCATACACTGCTCCCCAAACACACAGCTCTCATACACTGCTCCCCAAACACACAGTTCTGATACACTGCTCCCCAAACACACAGCTCTCATACACTGCTCCCCAAACACATAGCTCTCATACACTGCTCCCCCAACTACATAGCTCTCATACACTGCTCCCCAACACACATCACTCATACACTGCTCCCCAAACACACAGCTCTCATACACTGCTCCCCAAACACATAGCTCTCATACACTGCTCCCCAACTACACAGCTCTCATACACTGCTCCCCAACTACATAGCTCTCATACACTGCTCCCCAACTACATAGCTCTCATACACTGCTCCCCAACACACATCACTCATACACTGCTCCCCAACTACATAGCTCTCATACACTGCTCCCCAACTACATAGCTCTCATACACTGCTCCCCAAACACACATCACTCATACACTGCTCCCCAAACACACAGCTCTGATACACTGCTCCCCAAACACACAGCTCTCATACACTGCTCCCCAAACACTCAGCTCTCATACACTGCTCCCCAAACACTCATCACTCATACACTGCTCCCCAAACACACAGCTCTCATACATTACTCTCACAGCAGACTGGTCACATACATTTCTCCCTATCACACATACATCACTCTCTTTCCCAGCACACTGAGCTCCCAAACTGCTCCCACAAATTATTATCATATCGTTCCCTTTCACACTCCAGTGCTCTTACACTGCTCCCTTCCAAACCAAATTGTTTTACACTGCTCCCCCTTGTCCCCAGGCCCTGTCGCCGTCACTGGTGCTGCTAATTAATATTCGTAATATGTAAATCAAGAAAGGTGACCTCGCTGTGACTCAGTGGCAGAGAATCAGCGGGAGTGGAAGGAAATTTGCATTTAGATTTTATTCAATGTGAGGAAAATATGTCAGTTTCACTATTTTACATGCACTCATACACAGTAGATATACACACTTTCTGTATGTGTGTTCATATCTTTATATATCTATCTATCTTTATCTCTCTCTCTCTATCCAACTCCATAATGCAGATCTGAATTTAGTATGCATGGCCAAAAAGTCAGTATCCTATTTGGTGTTTGTCATCACCCCTCTACTTCATGCAATTCATACTGATACTGATCAATATTAATATGAATTGCGTGAAGTAGAGGGGTGATGACAAACACCAAATAGGATCCTATATAATCCTATATAATCATTAATCAGAAACACAAAGAGGTGTTCTTGGTGAGGTCTCAACATTGATGACTGGGAAATAGAATTTTGTAAGTTGTTACTGGACTTTTAAAGCATCCCTCCTCATTTTACCTGTCTCTCCTCATTTTACCTGTCTCTCCTCAGTCCCACTGCCCCTCATCAGTCCCCATGTCCCTCCTCATTTTACCTGTCTCTCCTCAGTCCCACTACTCCTCATCAGTCCCCTGTCCCTCCTCATTTTACCTGTCTCTCCTCAGTCCCACTGCCCCTCATCAGTCCCCATGTCCCTCCTCATTTTACCTGTCTCTCCTCAGTCCCACTACCCCTCATCAGTCCCCCTGTCCCTCCTCATTTTACCTGTCTCTCCTCAGTCCCACTGCCCCTCATCAGTCCCCCTGTCCCTCCTCATTTTACCTGTCTCTCCTCAGTCCCACTGCCCCTCATCAGTCCCGCTGTCCCTCCTCATTTTACCTGTCTCTCCTCAGTCCCACTGCCCCCTCATCAGCCCCCCTGTCCCTCCTCATTTTACCTTTCTCTACTCAGTCCCACTGCCCCTCATCAGTCCCCTGTCCCTCCTCATTTTACCTGTCTCTCCTCAGTCCCACTGCCCCTCATCAGTCCCCCTGTCCCTCCTCATTTTACCTGTCTCTCCTCAGTCCCACTGCCCCTCATCAGTCCCCCTGTCCCTTCTCATTTTACCTGTCTCTCCTCAGTCCCACTGCCCCTCATCAGTCCCCCTGTCTCTCCTCATTTTACCTGTCTCTCCTCATTTTACCTGTCTCTCCTCAGTCCCACTGCCCCCTCATCAGTCCCTCTGTCTCTCCTCATTTTACCTGTCTCTTATCAGTCCCACTGCCCCTCATCAGTCCCCCTGTCTCTCCTCATTTTACCTGTCTCTCCTCAGTCCCACTACCCCTCATCAGTCCCCCTGTCCCTTCTCATTTTACCTGTCTCTCCTCAGTCCCACTGCCCCCTCATCAGTCCCCCTGTCTCTCCTCATTTTACCTGTCTCTTATCAGTCCCACTGCCCCTCATCAGTCCCCCTGTCTCTCCTCATTTTACCTGTCTCTCCTCATTTTACCTGTCTCTCCTCAGTCCCACTGCCCCCTCATCAGTCCCTCTGTCTCTCCTCATTTTACCTGTCTCTTATCAGTCCCACTGCCCCTCATCAGTCCCCCTGTCTCTCCTCATTTTACCTGTCTCTCCTCAGTCCCACTACCCCTCATCAGTCCCCCTTTCCTTTCTCATTTTACCTGTCTCTCCTCAGTCCCACTGCCCCCTCATCAGTCCCCTTGTCCCTCCTCATTTTACCTGTCTCTCCTCAGTCCCCCTGCCCCTCATCAGTCCCCCTGTCCCTTCTCATTTTACCTGTCTCTCCTCAGTCCCACTGCCCCCTCATCAGTCCTCCTACCCCTTCTCATTTTACCTGTCTCTCCTCAGTCCCACTGCCCCTCATCGGTCCCCCTAACCCTCCTCATTTTACCTGTCTCTCCTCAGTCCCACTGCCCCTCATCAGTCCCCCTACCACTCCTCATTTTACCTGTCTCTCCTCAGTCCCATTGCCCCTCATCAGTCCCCCAACCCCTCCTCATTTTACCTGTCTCTCCTCAGTCCCACTGACCCTCATCAGTCCCCCCTACCCCTCCTGTCTCTCCTCAGTCCCACTGCCCCTCATCAGTCCCCCTGTCCCTCCTAATTTTACCTGCCTCTCCTCAGTCCCACTACCCCTCATCAGTCCCCCTGTCCCTCCTCATTTACCTGTCTCTCCTCAGTCCCACTGCCCCTCATCAGTATTCTGTCCCTCCTCATTTTACCTGTCTCTCCTCAGTCCCACTGCCCCTAATCAGTCTCCGTGTCCATCCACAGTGCTGGCGCTGACAGTCCAATGCTGTGGTGGGGGCAACGGCTCTGACCACTTTTTGTCAGCCCCAAATTCCTCAACTCTAGTGTTGTCATGGCCTATGCAGAGTCATGTGATATATATAAAAATAAAAGACATTTATATGCATGGTGTTTCACACATAAGAGCATTGGCAGAGCTGCTGCTGGTGCAGCTGGTGCAACAGATTGGGGTCCCTCTGCAACTGGTAACTGCTTGAAATATAGGATTGTCCTAATTTGTTCTCTTATTTTGTTAGAGAGAAAAGTGATCTGATCATCAAAGGAGTGTTCTGATTGACCTCCTACAGACATCTAACATGTAGAGAGATGTTGCAAGGGGAGCCCCCTTGTCATTCCTTGATTTGGTAGAAGGCTGTACCTGTTGCTGAGACGTTTTATCTACTACTAGGCTTGGCCAGTTTATGGCTACTGAGCTTGCCCTAAGCAATGAGCGTCCAGATTAAGATAGGATTGACTAAACTGGTAGAGATTGACAGACTGGCATAGCAGATGACAATGCCTCCTCCCTGCACTGTTTCCCATAGTGCCCTCCCTACATTACAGCTAATAGCTAGTGTGACAATCCATGAGTAGGGGCTATACAAGCCCAGGGCCACCTGCTATAGACTACAGGTTATCTACCCACAAGGATGTTTGGGTTCTTGGAAATCTCTGCACCAGCACCCTGATATCTGGCTTTTGTATCAGTCAGAGTCTCTCCATCAGGAATCAGCACTTCCAGGAGTCCCAGTAACCTTCTTGTGGTGGTGACCAGGACAGGTTACTTGTAGGGTGGAGATAGGTTTGCAGCCACCAGAAGCAAAATAAAGAGATCATACGATTTCTATATGTCTCAACAGTGAACTGTTTTATTTTTGAAATGATAGCAGTATTTATAAAGGATATATACAGAGGGGTAGAGATGTCGCGAATAGTTCGCCGGCTGACTTTTTTCGGCGAACATAGCATGTTCGCGTTCGCGGCGAACTGCGAACATATGCGAGATTCGACCCGCCCCCAATACTTTATCATTGAGCAAACTTTGACCCTGCATGTCACAGTCAGCAGACACATTCCAGCCAATCAGCAGCATACACTCCCTTCCACACCCTTCTACCTCATGGACAGCAGCCATTTTGGAATCATAAGTAACTTGCAGTCTTACTGAGAGGAGGGACAGTTTGGATGATACTGCATCAATAGGGAAAACCATAGCTAGGAAAGTTTATTCAGTGTCCAGTGCAGTGCTGAAGGACTCTTGTGCATTATTATTATTATTATTATTATTACTACTATTTAATGTGTAGATGTACCAGCTGGGCATGCATTATTATTATTATTATTATAATAATTATTATTATTATATAATGTGCAGATGTACCAGCTGGGCATGCTCTTGTGCATTATTATTATTATTATTAGTAAAATACTACTACTAATAATAATAATAATGCACAAGAGCATGCCCAGCCAGTACATCTACACATTATATAGTAATAATAATAATAATAATAATACACAAGAGCATGCCCAGCCGGTACATCTACACATTATATAGTAATAATAATGTAGTAGAGCATGCCCAGCCAGTACATCTACACATTATATACTAATAATAATAATAACAATAATAATAATAATAATGCTCAAGAGCATGAACAGCCGGTACATCTACACATTATATAGTAGTAATAATAATAATAATAATAATACAGAAGAGCATGCCCAGCCGGTACATCTACACATTATATAGTAATAATAATAATAATAATAATGCACAAGAGCATGCCCAGCCGGTACATCTACACATTATATAGTAATAATAATAAGAATAATAATAAAGCAGAAGACCTCCCCTGTGTCTCCCCCCCACTCCCTCCCATGTGTCTCTCCCCCCCCCCCCTCTCCCCTGTGTCTCCCCCCCACTCCCTCCCATGTGTCTCTCTCTCCCCCCCTCTCCCCTGTGTCTCCCCCCCCACTCCCTCCCATGTGTCTCTTTCCCCCCTCTCCCCTGTGTCTCTCCCACCCTTGCCTGTGTCTCTACCCCCTCTCCCTTCCCCAGTGTTTCTTTCCCCCCCTCTCCTGTGTCTTTTCCCCCCTTCCCTCTTCCCTGTGTCACTCCCCCCTCCCCTGTGTCTCTACCCCCCTCTCCCTTCCCGTGTTTCTTTCCCCCCTCCCCTGTATCTTTCCCCCTTCCCTCTCCCCTGTGTCACTCCCCCCTCATCTGTGTCTCTTCCCCCTTCTCCCCTGTGTCTCTACCCCCTCTCCCCTGTGTCTCTACCCCCTCTCCCTTCCCCTGTGTTTCTTCCCCCCTCCTCTGTGTCTTTACCCCCTTTTCTCTCCCCGGTGTCTCCTCACCACTCCCTCCCATTAGTCTCTCCCCCCCTCTCCCCTGTGTCTCTACCCCCCACTCTCTCCTGTGTCTCTCCCCCCTCCCATGTGTCTCTTCCCCTCACCTCTCCCTTACCCTGTTTCTCTTCCCCCCTCTGCCCTGTGTCTTCCTCCCCCTCTCCACTGTGTCTTCCTCCCCCTCTTCCCTCTCCTGTGTCTTCCTCTCCCTCTCCCCTGTGTTTCCTCCCCCTCTATCCTCCCCTGTTAGCTTGTATACGCATACATACATACGATAAGAAATCTGGGGGGGGGGGGGGGGGGGTGTTACGCCTTACCCCCCCCCCCCTCCCCCCCAGTTCCAACACCCATGTGTACTGTATAATATTGTATTGCATTATGTTATATTATATCACTAGCGACTTGCCTGGCACAAATGATGGGGCAATAAAGTTTGAAGCCATGGCAATGCTGTTTGCCACACAATGTGATGCTTTTTGTACTCTGAGGACCTTCGGCGCTCATTGTGAGTCTCTTCCCTCGTGTCCTTCATGTTTCGTGCTTTGCAACGATCAATCTTCGGCGCTCATCGCAAAGACAGATATATAAGTACAGTGTTAAATATATAATTTTTTTTGTGCAGTGTAAATTAAAAAATGTATTCAGGTCTCAGAGCATAATAAAGTGATTTAGATTTGTAACTGCTTTGAGAGTGCTATCGCTGGCAGCCAATGAGCAGTAATCCAGATATATAACTGTAGAGTAAAAAGTAAAACATTTTAGTGTAGTGTAAAGTCTACATTTTTATTTTCCATTACTAATTAATACTTATTAAATGAATGCACGATAATAACTATTGTGAATGAACAAATGTATTAGGAAGTGTGAAGCGTTAATGTATGTAAAGTAACCGCAGTGTAAAATATGCTATTAAGCGTATTTTTTTTATATATATTTTTTTTAATAATAATGAATTAATTATTACTAAAATACTTTACCTATTTGTAATTAATATATCCAGTGATCAATAACCTGAAGAGCTAACAATCAGTTTTGATTTTCCTGCAGCTTACAGTGTACATTTGGACTGTTGGTGACCCAGCAATGTGCGCAGTGCACGAGGTGAAACCGCTTGTATAGTCGTGTAACGCGCCATTTTAGATTTGTAATGTTATTAGTTGCAAGTTAGTGTTGAAAAATGGCGGAGATTGTGTATGTGTTACGCGGCTCGCCAGCAGTTTCCATTATTTATAATAGTGTATTTTGTACCTCGTCCGTTCCTAGGTAAAAGTCGTACATGGCTGGCGATGTTTTGCGCGGTTTGGGGTCGTGTAGCCTCGTTTTCATTTTTTCCGGACGCCATTTTTTTTGTCGCTTAGCCGATTTACAAGTTCCAACTGGGGAAGACGTTACAGATATCACATATATAGTTGTGAGCAGGCGGGTTGTTGCTAACGCTGCGGGCTTGCGAAGCGAGGGCGAGAGTTGCTGGCAAGGAGCGCCGAAGGCTCCCACGTCGGCTGCAATGAGCCGCAGGCGGGACTTACACCATCAAATTTACGGACTTACCATCCAAAAATACGTGACTTAGAAAAAAAAAACATTACGAGCTCACAAAAATATGACCTTAACGCCCGAACCGCACTCACTTAAAAACATTAAATACACAATAAATACACACAACAAACCCGCCATTTTACAACACTAACTTACACAATGCGGAAGTACCCAGCTACCCTAACGGCTTCCCCTCGCGCACGCAGCCTATTTACACTACACACTGCACACATTGCTGACACTTACACAGCAGCTCCACAGCACTGAAAACCTACATTGTATGCTGCAGGAACATGAAAACAGATTATCAGCTCTTCAGCACAATGCTTCCTGCATATATTACTTACAAATAGGTAAAGTATATTAATTTAGTAATTATTTCATTAGCATACAAAAATACATATACACAAAAAAAACATTATCACATAAAACATAAAAGCCATTCACTGCGCGCCTCACAATGAGCGCCAACGCTGCTCATAGCATACAAAGCCTTGCAATAAGCGCAACAGCCTCGCAATGAGCGCCGAAGGATCTCCGACCGCCAACAAAATGAATGTCTCGTCCAAACCATTACCTGCCTTACAATCTTATTGCCGCCATTTTTTGATGGGCAAGTCGCTAGTAAATATATAAAGATCAAGATAATAAAAGTATCAGGAAATGTAACACAAAGATGCACGCGCGTCGGAATAATACGACAAATACTGATTTTTGTCATAAGTGATAAGATCGCAGTATTGGGTCATAAACCCTAAACACTGGAATCTGTTACATACAATTTACTGATGATGTCATTAATGGGCTTCAAGGGGGGGGGGATCTCTTTTCATACTTTTTGAGCGGTGCAAATCCAACATACGCAGAGCGGAAACGCCACATCTGTGGGACACACACGAAGGGGTTCACTTTGGGAGAAAAAAACAAACAAATATAAAATATTTAATAATCATATTTTGATGTTACCAACAGATAAGGAAACGAAACTGAGGTTATTATATCTAATAGTAGCAAGCCTGGGAGTACTGGGAGTAATAATACTGCAGCAGGAGGTCAGGACTAATGTCACTCTATAGACACCCAGTCAGATAAAGGTCAGTACTAATGTCCCTCTATAGACCCCCAGTCATATAAAGGTCATTACTAATGTCCCTCTATAGACACCCAGTCAGATAAAGGTCAGTACTAATGTCACCTATAGACCCCCAGTCATATAAAGGTCAGTACTAATGTCACTCTATAGACACCCAGTCAGATAAAGGTCAGTACTAATGTCCCTCTAAAGACACCCAGTCAGCTAAAGGTCAGTACTAATGTCCCTCTATAGACACCCAGTCAGATAAAGGTCATTACTAATGTCCCTCTATAGACACCCAGTCAGATAAAGGTCAGTACTAATGTTTCTCTATAGACCCCCAGTCAGATAAAGGTCATTACTAATGTCCCTCTATAGACACCCAGTCAGCTAAAGGTCAGTACTAATGTCCCTCTATAGACACCCAGTCAGATAAAGGTCATTACTAATGTCCCTCTATAGACACCCAGTCAGATAAAGGTCAGTACTAATGTCCCTCTATAGACCCCCAGTCATATAAAGGTCATTACTAAAGTCCCTCTATAGACACCCAGTCAGATAAAGGTCAGTACTAATGTCACCTATAGACCCCCAGTCATATAAAGGTCAGTACTAATGTCACTCTATAGACACCCAGTCAGATAAAGGTCAGTACTAATGTCACCTATAGACCCCCAGTCATGTAAGGTATAACCCTTACACTACCTGATCGATACAACATCATACCTGATGTTTTAAAGCACGTTATTCCAAACAATTTAGGAATGCTAGGTAATTTATGCTCTTTATGGCTTAAAACCAGACTCTGCATCAACTATGTAATTTTCCATGGGAGTTTTGCCATGGATCCCCCTCCGGCATGCCACAGTCCAGGTGTTAGTCCCCTTGAAACAACTTTCCCATCACTATTGTGGCCAGAAAGAGTCCCTGTGGGTTTTAAAATTCGCCTTCCCATTGAAGTCTATGGCGGTTTGCCGATGTTCGCCCGTTCGCGAACATTTGATGGAATTCGCGTCCGCGGTTTGCGAACCCAAAAATTTTAGGTTTGCGACATCACTACAGAGGGGGTGTACACAATATAACAATGAGAGGGGGTGGTAGGCAAGGAGATAACCCCACATAGGGTCTGGCATTAGCTTCCTTTAGAGCAATATGATTAACCTTCAATACACATCCTCCCGTCTCTGTGTCTGAGTGGTCCAGACCTTAGATAGAGTACATGACAGATGAAATTAACTTCATTTGCTAACAATGGGCCAGAGCGGATTATAAATACAATGGAGGGGTTTACATACATAATCCAGTGGCTGGAGCCAAGCTGTCTGTTCTTTAATGAGCTCAATGAGCCAACACCCAGGCTGAGAAAATGGGGTCCATGACAGCTAGCTAGTCCCTTTCCATTAGTTTGGGAAAAGTTGACACACTTTGGGGCCTATTAAATTCCAAGCCTGCAATGGCCGTCGTACAGCCCATAATTCTGGGAGCTTGAAATTTACAAATTTGTAAACCATGCTTTGGCACGTAGCATTTCCGGGCGTGAACTTGATAAATTATTCAAACCCCTAGTTATGAGTTTAGACAGAGTCAATAGTAAAAGAGATCGTCATCATTATGTCAATGAAACATGGAGGTTAAAATTCAATCACTTAAGGTTTTGAAGTCCGTGTTGCCATCGGACCCACTTTCCAGAAATATTGCAATATGAAAAAATCAATAAATATAATATTCTAGTCCATGCAAGTTACTATTATATGTATCAACACATTGATTGCTGGGATCGATATAACACGGAAATTAAACATATAAAAAAATGATTGCAGATTTGCGAACTTGAGAATGTTGCGGGTCCTCTCTGGTACCCTTAGGATTTTTGGCTCCATTTGTCATTTATGGGTTTGAAAATGATTGCGGGTTTGAGGAATTGTAGCAATTTAATAGCGATTTGCGATTGTAACTGGATTCACGGGCTAGAAAGATCAAAGGCTTAGCTGGGTCGGAGTTATGATTTTGGCAACCGCTGTTGTTTTTCAGCCTGTAACCTGCAGATCGTTTGCGGGTAGCTAAAAGAGGCCAATTTAATATCCGCAACTTTTGCAGGCTCCTTTACGGGCTTCATGAACTACAATTTTGCGAATGTAATAGGTCTCCAGTCCTTTCAAATGGATCTCACCACTGTGATTATACAGCAACCCTGGGTGAATGTCACTTTAACCTGGCACTGATATATACCTCCCTAATTTCTCTATAAAGGGATGTTTCTGTCTTAGGGCCTCATTCAATTGCAATTTGGCCAATTGAATAGGGCTCTATATAAGCAAAGAGCATATTATTTTACAGAAGTTTTTAGTTAGTGAACTTCTATCCAAAAGCAAAGTCTTCACTAACTAAAAACTTCTGTAAAAAAATATGCTCTGTGCTTATATAGAGCCCTATTCAATTGGCCAAATCGCAATTGAATGAGGCCCTGGTCTATACATAGAGTAGGTCATAGAACTGGTCTATACATAGAGTAGCCCTCTCTTCTCATTGGCTTTACCACTATGAGAATGGTTATAGCCTAACCCTGTATATAAAATAATAATAACCAACACTACACACGCATATGAACACACATTCGATTACTGAACTAAAAATCCACAAGGCACTTGGCTATTGTAAACGCAAAGTGTTTGTTTATAATGGTTCTATGTGTACATGTCAATATCTGTTGGGATCTTTTGTATTTGTACTTCAATTAATTAATTTGGCGAAAAATCAATGAAAAAATGTAATAAAACTATACTATATTAAGTATGTATGTCTTAAATACAGTTTGAACATTGCTAATGTCAAAATTATCTGTATTTGTGATATTTTCCATAAGCATATACATATAAATACATTTAAAATATATAAGAAATGCTTCACATTTTATAAATCCTTAAAGGACCTCTGTACAATGAATATAGGTTTGAAAATGGTGAGTCTAACTAAAAGTACAATTAGGAATAAAGAAAATTCATAAATATTTTTTATTTATATAAAAAAATTATCACATATATAGTTGTGGACCAAGAACGCAGTTGCGACCAGCACTTAGGCGAGGGTACGCCAGCGGCGCAGCACTGTTCAAGCGCATAACTCTAAACCCACCCCCCAAAAAAAGTACAACAAATTCTTACACACTCACGCACAGCACAGTGGGAGACACAGTGAGTGAGGTTGCAAGCAAATTACACCCATATTTGGCGTTTTTTGGCACTCGAAAATCGCGTAAGCAAGAAAAAAATGGCGGAGGAAAAACGCAAAATTTCAGAAAAAGCATGAAGGAAACGAGGCTCAACAATGCCAGGCTTGCAAAACTTACAAAATACACGAACGCTGGAGACAGTAACACTTACATAAACAACGCCAGGCACGCGGGACTTAGAAAATACACCACATCGAACACACTTACATGAACAACGCCAAGCACGCAGGACTTTGAAAATAAAACCAACCAAAGTCACTGCACGCCACGCAAACATTAAGCACACACAGAGTAGAAAAGCACAGGGAAGGGATAGGGAGATGGTGGAAAGAGACACATTTTACTGTTTACAAGTGGATTTACCTTAAAAAGTAAAGGCTGAGAAACTGAGAAACTGCAGAGTGCACTAATTGTGCCCAGGTGAGAGGGGTGTGGCTTGACTGTTAAACTTGTATAAAAGGTTTGTGAGCTGGTTTGGGGCCTGTTTACAAGTGGATTTACCTTAAAAAGTAAAGGCTGATAAACTGCAGAGTGCACTAATTGTGCCCAGGTGAGAGGGGTGTGGCTTGACTGTTAAACTTGTATAAAAGGTTTGTGAGCTGGTTTGGGGTCTGTTTACAAGTGGATTTACCTTAAAAAGTAAAGGCTGATAAACTGCAGATTGCACTAATTGTGCCCAGGTGAGAGGGGTGTGGCTTGACTGTTAAACTTGTATAAAAGGTTTGGGAGCTGGTTTGGGGCCTGTTTACAAGTGGATTTACCTTAAAAAGTAAAGGCTGATAAACTGCAGATTGCACTAATTGTGCCCAGGTGAGAGGGGTGTGGCTTGACTGTTAAACTTGTATAAAAGGTTTGGGAGCTGTTTTGGGGCCTGTTTACAAGTGGATTTACCTTAAAAAGTAAAGGCTGATAAACTGCAGAGTGCACTAATTGTGCCCAGGCGAGAAGGCAGAAGTTAATAGAAACCGGAGAAGGCAAACTTGTGAGGTTGCGAACATTTTCAGTATCAAGTGCAATTCTAGTAAAAGCCTAGGAGTTTAAATAAAAGGAGGGACTTCAAAGAAAAGGGAGGGCAGATTTATAGTGCAAAGGAGGAAAACTTTATATAAATATATTATATTATATTCTTTATTTTTCCCACTGAAATTTCGTAGACAATAATAATAATAATTATGAGTCAGTCCAGTGGCAACCTTATTCAGTGTACATCCTGTCATATGTATGCAATACTGGAACAGATGATCCAGGGTCCATACCTCTGTGAGAGGTGTGAGCATGTTGCCTCTCTGGAAGCTCAAATTGAAGATCTGGAGAGGAGAATTGCAGCACTTAGTGATATTGCTCCACTGGAAAGGGGGTTGGTGTTCACTGAGCACAGTTTAGCTGGGCCTAGCATGGAGGGTGGAGCTGGGGCTAGTGAGGATGTCCAGGGAGGCAGCTGGGTTACAGTTACAAGGGGAAGCAGGGGGAACAGGAGGAGGCAGGCCAGTTCTGAGTTGGCAAACAACAACAGATTTGCCAGATTGAGTGAAACTGTTGGCGATGTCCATTCAGGAATGGCAATGCCAGATAGAGCTGTTCCCTCTAACAGCCGGGCGAACAGCTCTACTGGAGAAGAGGGAGGGCAGAATAGGCAGAACAGACAGGTTTTGGTTGTAGGGGACTCTATTATTAGGAAGGTAGACAGGGTGATTTGTCACCCAGATCCCAGCAATCGAACAGTTTGCTGTCTCCCGGGTGCTCGGGTTCGTCATGTTGTGGATCGGGTAGACAAATTATTGGGAGGGGCTGGAAATGAACCGGCGGTCTTGGTACATATTGGTACCAATGACAAAGTTAGTGGAAGATGGAGTGTCCTAAAGAATGATTTTAGAGAACTAGGTAATAAGCTGAAGACAAGGACCTCCAAGGTAGTATTTTCTGAGATACTACCAGTGCCACGTGCTAGCCCAGGGAGGCAGAAGGAGATTAGGGAGGTTAATGCGTGGCTAAAGATGTGGTGCACTAAGGAGGGGTTTGGCTTTTTAGAGCACTGGGCTGACTTCTCACTTCGGTACAATCTCTACAGTAGAGATGGATTGCACCTTAATGATGAGGGAGCTTTTGTACTAGGGGATAGGATGGTAGAAAGGCTGGAGGAGTTTTTAAACTAGTAGGTGGGGGGGAGGGACTAGATATAAGTAATGGGGTAGAAAGTGTAGAGGGTATAAGGGATGAATTAACAACTCATGGGGGAGGAGATGGGGGGAGGGGTAGTATAGTCAATATGGAGGTAGTACTAAGTAATTCAAGTTCAGTGGCAGGCACTTCAGAACTACAGACTCATAACATAAGGTGTATGCTTGCTAATGCCAGAAGCTTGCCAGGAAAAATGGGAGAGTTAGAATTATTAGCAATTAATGAAAAATGGGATTTAATAGGCATTACCGAAACGTGGTGGGATGAATCTCATGACTGGACTGTTAATCTGGATGGTTATAACCTATTTAGGAAAGATCGAGGCAATGGTAAACGAGGAGGAGGGATTTGTCTGTATGTTAAGCCTGAATTTAAGGCTATAGTCAGAGAAGATATTTATGGTGGACCTAGTGATAAAGTTGAATGTTTGTGGGGAGAGTTAAATAGCGGAGCAGCAAATTCCAAAAGAATATTAGTAGGAGTATGCTATAAACCCCCAAATATAGCTGAAAGTGAGGAAATACAATTATTGTTACAGATTGGAAATGCAGCTAAGCACGGGCAAGTTCTAATAATGGGAGATTTTAATTACCCTGAAATAAACTGGATAAATGAGACCAGCAGTTCAGCTAAGGGGAGCAGGTTCTTGAGTACACTCAGGGATCATTATCTGGCCCAGGTTATACAGGAGCCTACTAGAAATGAAGCTATCTTAGATTTACTCATTACAAATAATATTGATATTGTATCAAATGTTGAAATAGGGCAACCTTTGGGAAACAGTGATAACAACACAGTCTCATTTGAGATTGAATTAAAAAAACAACATTTTAAGGGGCCAACGAAAACTCTTAATTTTAAAAGGGCAGATTTTAACGGTCTAAGGGCAGCAATACAAAGTATAGACTGGGACAGAGAACTGATAGGTAAAAACACTGAACATAAATGGACAACATTTAAATCCTTACTAAATATACATACACATCGGCATATACCGTGTGGGAATAAAAGTAAAAGGAGTAAATCACAACCCATGTGGCTTAACAATGATTTAAAGATCAAGATACGGAGTAAAAAACAGGCATTTAAATTATACAAACAAGAGGGGACAGAGACTGCTTTACGGGAATACAAGGAAATTAACAAGGCTTGCAAAAGCGCGATTAGACTGGCTAAAATAGAAAATGAAAAATTAATTGCAAAAGAGAGTAAGACTAACCCTAAAATATTTTTTAAGTATATTAATGGGAAGAAGGCGAGGAAGGAAGCTATAGGAACATTACAATGTGAAACAGGCCATCTGAAAATTAGTGACCAGGAAAAGGCAGATGAGCTAAATAGGTTCTTTTCCTCGGTATACACAAGGGAGGTACCAGTGGTTGGGACACTGCGACATAATGGGGCTACACTACCTTTGCCAAATAATTGGTTAACACAGGAAGTAATCCAAAAGAGGTTGGAAAAAATAAATGTTAATAAAGCCCCGGGTCCTGATGGAATACATCCAAGGGTACTAAGGGAACTGGGTTCTGTAATAGCCAAACCATTATATTTAATTTTTCAAGATTCACTCAACACGGGGTCTCTACCAGATGACTGGAGAAAAGCTGATGTGATACCTATATTTAAAAAGGGAGCAAGAGCAAATCCAGGGAATTATAGACCAGTGAGCCTCACTTCTGTAGTGGGGAAGCTTTTAGAAGGGTTAATAAGGGATAATATACAAGAATATGTCTATTTGAACAGGATTATAAGTAGGAGTCAACATGGGTTTATGAGGGATAGGTCATGTCAAACAAATCTAATTAGTTTCTATGAGGAGGTTAGTAGGAACCTGGATCAAGGCAACTCAGTGGATGTAGTCTTTTTGGATTTTGCAAAGGCTTTTGATACAGTGCCACATGGGAGACTATTGGGCAAACTAAGGGATACAGGAATTGCAGTAAATATCTGCTCATGGATTGAGAGCTGGCTAAAAGACAGGAAGCAAAGGGTTGTTGTAAATGGAACATACTCCGATTGGACTAATGTGGTAAGTGGGGTTCCTCAGGGTTCAGTATTAGGTCCTCTCCTTTTTAACATATTTATTAATGACTTAGAGGTAGGATTGGAGTGTGGGGTCTCCATTTTCGCTGATGACACAAAGTTGTGCAAGGTAATTAAATCAGATAATGATGTGCTTTCCCTCCAAGGGGATTTACATAAAATTGAGGAATGGGCATCTAAATGGCAGATGAGATTTAATACAAATAAATGTAAGGTTATGCATCTGGGAAGGAAAAATAGC
This sequence comes from Discoglossus pictus, assembly GCA_027410445.1. Taxonomy (NCBI): domain Eukaryota; kingdom Metazoa; phylum Chordata; class Amphibia; order Anura; family Alytidae; genus Discoglossus; species Discoglossus pictus. The sequence continues at coordinate 383,508,063 of CM050163.1, forward strand.
CATGCAATTTATAATCTTAATGGAGCAAATCTAGGTGTATCAGATATTGAAAGGGATTTGGGAGTGCTTGTGGACAACCACCTAGGTAACAGTGCTCAAAGCCAAGCAGCAGCTGCAAAGGCAAATAAAATATTAGCATGTATTAAGAAAGGTATAGAAGCCAGGGAAGCAAATATAATTCTGCCACTATACAAATCTTTAGTACGCCCTCATTTGGAATATGGAGTACAATTTTGGGCACCACTTCATAAAAAGGACATTTTAGAGCTGGAAAAGGTACAGAGAAGGGCAACCAAACTAATAAGGGGAATGGAGGGGCTAAGTTATGAAGAAAGACTAACCAAATTAAACTTATTTTCTCTAGAAAAAAGGCGTCTAAGAGGAGATATGATTACCTTATATAAATACATCCAGGGTCAGTATAAAGATTTGTCGGGGGAGCTTTTTGTGCCAAGAGGTTTTCAACTGACAAGAGGACATCCCTTGAGGTTAGAAGTAAAAAGATTCCACCTCAAAGAAAGAAAAGGGTTCTTCACAGTAAGGGAGGTTAATCTGTGGAATTCTCTACCAGAGGAGGTGGTGACAGCGGATTCGATAGATAACTTTAAAAGGGGACTAGATTTATTTCTAATTAAAAAGGGTATTCAGGGTTATCATGGATAATTAGAGAGACAGTAATGATCCAAATTTTTAACATTTCCCCTTTAGACATTTGGCTAAGTCTCGCTTGTTTTATTTTTTTTTATTTTTTTTTCTATTTGCCTTCCTCTGGACTAATTAATAATAATAAAAAAAGAAACAAAAAAAAAAAAAAACATTAAATAATTGATTAATAATTAATTAACAACTAATGAATTAATAGTCATATTGCAGATCAAAGGAGATCTTAAAAGGTTGAACTTGATGGACTGAAAGTCTTTTTTCAACCTTAAATACTATGTAACTATGTAACTATGTAACATGCCATTCCCAAGCACTAAACTTGGAGGTTAAGGGAACCCTGCAATGAGAGGCCCGTACAGTAGGCGAGAGGAAAGGCTTGCAATGAGCGCCGAAGGCAATCATCGTGGGTCTCACGATGAGCACCATGAGCGGGAGAGGCTTGCAATGAGCACCGAAGGCGCTCAGCGTGGGGCTCATGATGAGCACCAAAGGTGGTCAGTGCAAAGCAGGAAACTTGAAGTACACTGGGGAGAGGCTCACAATGAGCACAGAAGGTGCTCAGAGGACCAAAAGCCTCACATTGTGTGACGGGATTACAATTTTAATCCCGTCATTTCTGACGGGCAAGTTCCTAGTTTGTAATTAAGTGAAAGGTTGTATATGAAAGGGACATTTACATATCAGCAGGAGCTGAGCTTGCATTTACAGTTGTAGGATGTGCAGGGGAAGGGGGTAGGTGTCAAGGTTTAAAACATCCAATTATTTGACAAATTACCCTCAGCTGTTCTTCCTTCCTGTACTTACAATAGCCCATCCAATAATGCTATTGGAATCAAACTATATTTCTATACATATACACACATGTAAATGTGCAGGTGTATACTTATACACACATATTACAAACTAAACTTAATGTATAGTATCACTGTTACATATTGAAAAAAAGCTTCTTAAAATGCTCCCAATGATATGTTATTTAATCCCTGTTGTTTAGTAATGATTCAGTACATTGTTATAATAAGAGCAATATAGGTATTATTGGATGCCAGTGGCTGGAACCGTGCATGTGAAGCATGTTCCTTTTTTATGATTTGTTTATACTGCTATTAGTCTAGAGTTAGAAATTAAGTTTTGTTTAATGAATATATATTTATGTAAACTATAAACTGGCAACAATACTACAAATATTGGTATTGTTTCAGTATTTTATTGGTCTCTGTATAAGAATTTATGCATATATTTATTTTTTATGATTGTTAGAATGTCCCTTAATGTGTTATTGTACATACACATGGGGCTTTAATTTGTGATTCATGCTTAATTAGTTTTGTTAGTGAAGAAAGAAACTAAGCACTGTAAATTTGGTGTCTCGGCGCTCAGTAATCACCTCTGATCAAGGAGAAACATAGATTTTGGCGGATAAGAATCAGTAGTCACATCTAGTTTGTCCATTCTCCTATCATACATTTTAGGATTAATTAACACCCTCAAAGGGCAGGGTTATATGAGATGTAAGAAACAATGCGCAGACCCCTTGTGCTAGGGATCAGCTGGAACAGTGTTTCTCAACGGCCGGTCCTAGGATCAGTGCTTGTCCCTAAGACTTTACCTGCGGACCAGTGTCAGTCCTTGAGACTTTACCTGGTCCTTTATATAAAACATCACCATTAGCCACAGTTATAGATAGATTATATAGGATTTTTTACAGTAAGTAGTTAGGCTGTATTCTATTCAAATCAGTGCAAAGATTCACCCCCAGGCACCCCTCCCCCCAATCCCCTCAGCAGCCATATTCACCCCCCATGGCCCCCTTAGCAGCAATATTCACTACCCAAACCCCCAGTGCCCCCTCAGGAGCACCATTTCCCCCCCTCCCCAAAAAAACAGGGCCCTTGTTGCACCATTCACCCCCCCCCCCCCCCCCCCCGGATCCACTCAGCAGCCATATTCACTCCCCAACACCCCCAGCCCCCCCTCTGCAGCAAAATTCAACTCCAACCCCCTCAGATGCCCTATTCAAACCCCCCCCCCCCCCCCCCAGGGCCCCCTTAGCAACAAAATTCATTCCCCAACCCCCCCCTCCCAAAAAAATAAACAGGGCCCCCTTGTTGCACCATTCATCCCCCCAAGGCCCTCAGCAGCCATATTCATCCCCCAGGGCCCTGTCAGCAGCACCATTCAACCCCAAAAAAAACACAGGCCCCCTCAGAAGCATCATTCAACTCCTCAAAACTCCCAGAGCTCCTTGTCACACTATTCACGTGACATCACTAGGAATTCCCCTCCCCTGCAGTATGAAGCCCCGGCAGGGGAAGGATACCCAACCTCTGAGCAATGGGATCTGGGACAGGGGCTGCCATGCACAAGTAAGAGGGGGGTGAATAGTGTGACAAGGGGCCCTGGGGGTTTTAAGGGGGTGAATGATGCTGCTGAGGTGCCCCTCACAGAGCAAGGGGCCTGGTGCAACGCACTGTCTGCACCGTTGGTAGATCCGCCCCTGGCTGGGTGTCTAGGGGACATGGGGTGGGAGAGGGCTTCTCATAAAAAAAGCACAAATAACTGAGTTTTGCCTCCCTAAAATAGTGCCGCCATTGGCTGCAGCCCATTTAGCCCATATGTAAATACGGCCCTGACTGTGAAAATTCATAGCTCTCTGCCTGTCTCTTGTTCCATAGTTAAAGGATGCTCTTTGGAAGATAATGGGCAATTGTTTTGTAGAAATTGAAAAACAAAGCCTTTCATTTATTAACTATTACATAAAATTATACTGCAGTGCGAGCTGCCATTTATGTTTTTGGTGATCTGTAACAGGGCAAAGGGAAATCTCATTAGTTTACAAGTTTTATATTTTTGTGAAGTATGTAACAAACTAACATTAGCAGCTAAAATAAAAACATTTGATAGAAAGCCATATATTTAGGATGTTCTGCTTGTGTCATGAGTGTCTCAGTCTTGGACTAAAAGTGTACTTCAGTGAGAGCTTTAAGCTACCGGACCTTTCTCTGCTATTTAACTATAGTTGTCAGTGTTGGGAAAGCTTACGATGTTGGTCACACTTCGCGGCCCATAGGCCGCAACTGCGAGCCTTGCAAAGCAAGGCGAGCTGTCAACCACGAGGGACTTAGGCTGCAATGAGCACCAAAGGTGCTCATTGCACTGCGAGCCTCGCAAATCGAGGCGAGCAGTTGAGGCATGCGAGACTTAAACTGCAATGAGCGCCTTCAATTGTGGCACGCGGGATGTAAGATGCAATAAGCGCCGAAGGCGCTCATTGCACTGCGAGCGTCGCAAAGCAAGGCGAGCAGTTGAGGCACGTGGGACTTACGACCCGTATGACTTAGGACCAAAACCCGTACATGCAGTGTACAGGTCGCAAAAATCCAACTTTACTGCCCGAACCACGGAACTGCAAAAACCTAAAAAACACAACAAATATGCCTCAAATTCACTCACACACTTACACACAGCACAAGGGGAGAGCCAGGAAGCCTGTGAGTAAGGTTGCAATTAATTTGAGGCATATTTGGCTCTTTCACCAACGAAAATGGCCTAAGCGAGAGAAAAAAATGGCTGCCGAAAAAACGAAACACAACGAAAACTATCATCCAGCTGTCAGGAAATGTTGTATCAAACACAGAATGGATGCCTTTGCTCATAAACAGACTCTTCAAAAATTCTGATTTTTCCAACAAAATGTTTCATACTCCTGGCTTACACAGCTGATACGGTTGTTAGTGTCTTTTTTCTTGAGCTGCAGTGGTCATTTAATAACACTGGAAATAGTGTACTTCATAGACTTTATTCATCCTTATTTAAAAAGCACCACCCCATGAAGTAGCCTTGTCTTGCCAAACCTATTTGTTCTTTTAATTAAACGTCTTGTCCTGTGTGTATTTGTTTTATGCTTCCTGGCATCCAGATGTCAGGTCCTGTATGGTCCTCTGTGATAAGAAGCTCTCTAGGTCTCCTGTGCATATTATCAGTCATCCCTCATGCCCACACTGATGACCACATCCCACAGGAACATTCAGCCGAGTGAGTTCTAGATAATTGAGCTTAAAGGTTAGGTATTTAATTATAAAGAAAGTTATAGAGAGAAACTTATAATTTATACTTAAAATTACTACTTTCTAGTTCCATTATGTACACAATCCTCTTAAAATTTGTTGTAATTATATTTAACTATATATATATATATATATATATATATATATATATATATGGATTTTTTGTATTATATTAAACTTTTGCTGTGTCACTTTAACCATGTTTTATTTCTGATGTCCACATAATGGTGACCTACCATCGTCTTCTATCCAACTCCATCATTTAGATCTGAATTTAGTATGCATGGTCAAAAAATCAGTACACAATTTGGTGTTTATCATCACCCCTCTATTTCAAGCAATTCATATTAATATTGATATGTTATCCCATATAATTTTGACTTTTATTGCCACCAATTGACATTAATCAGAAACACACAGAAGTGTTCTTTGTGAGATTTTAATATTGATGACTGGGAAACAGAAATGTTTAAGGTGTTACTAGACCTTTACACCACCCCAACATAAAGGTCAAGGAAAAACAAAAATATCAGCCTTATTAAATTCCGATTTGGTAAATTTACTGAATCGCAATTTAATAAGGCTGTATATGTTTGAAGACTTAGGGCCGTATTCTATTGCTCAATTCATAAATTTATACACACTTAAAATCATTCTTAATATTGCTACATATTCAGCAAATATTACTTATTGGCACTAATGAATTCTTAAGTGAATTTTTAATTAGAAAAAAAAAGTGTTTTGATACATCTGTAGGACCCTGGAGGGCTCCACGATACACTATGGCTGAGAGGAGCGTTTACATTTCTGGAGAGCTGTGGTTGCATCTGTTGATGCAACCTTACTGCTTTAGGTCATGTGAGGGGGAAGGGTTATTGTGTAATTTTCAATCTTATTCAATTATATAACAAGGCCTCTGATCTTCTACAAGTCCCCCTACCCCTACCTATATTGATCTCTATAAAATCCTCTCCTATCATCCAACCCTCAGGAAGTGATGTAACAAAAGTAATATGGATTCCTCTATTCATAAAGTATCATCAAAAATTCTGATATTCTCCCCAAAAATACATTTTTTTTAACTGCATGATGGCGACACTTCATAGAAGCAGCCTGGCATAAGTAGTGAGGCACCATGTTTGAAAGTGCTATGTATTTTCATATAAGAGTCTTTCTATGCAGCACATTCACACTTCATTACCACCCCTACAGGTTGTTCATTCCCTGCATCAGCTACTGCTGCTGGTGTTTTTTTCTCTATCACACAATCACTCACCCACCTATCAATCTCTCTGTCTGGTGACAGCTGCAGCTCTCTCACACACAGAACAGCTCTGACTGCTGATCTCTGGTGAGGGGTGGGGGCAGCACAGCAGAGAGCAAACATAGCAGAGAGCAGGGGGCGCTGACATCAGTGCTCTCCTATAGGCTAAAATTGGTCCCCAAATGCTCAATGCTGATGTGGCAGTGGTGGTGGTGTGGGGGCTACATGTGCCTGTGTAGACACCACTGGGGGCATCAACATACTGATTACAGGGATTTTTACATATTAATAAAAATTAAATGTTTTACGAAATGTGCTGCATGTATAAATGATGCTTTTTGCCGAAGGAGTGCAGAAATGTAATAATCCATGAAACTTAGATATGCCCTTAAATGTTTTCAGTAATGGTCTGAGGGTCTACTAAGGAGTGATACTGAATGTATAATAAGGATACCTATTAGGCCATAGAGCAGGGCTATCTAAAAGGTAGATCAAAGTCTACCCTATTAGTAATATCCAAGTCGATAGATCAGTTGACACAAACCATATTCAGCCTATATCAGTAATCTAAGGGACAGTGAGCGTTTCCCTGTTTTTAATATTAAAGTAAAATACCTAAGTGTAACAACATCCTATTAACAAGTGTTTAAAAACTCTCAGCCTTATTAACAGCCTTATTAAATTGTGATTCAGTGAATTGAATAGGGCTCTATATAAGCACACAGCATATTTTTTTACATAAGTTTTTAGTTAGTGAAGACCTTGCTTTTGGATAGAAGTTCACTAACTAAAAACTTGTGTAAAAAAATATGCTCTGTGAATAAAAGCCCCATTCAATTTGCTGAATCGCAATTTAATAAAGCTGTCTGTGTTTACTCACTTAAACCTTTCAAACAGTCTCTGCAGAGGTCTGCCCCCTGTAGCTCATGCAAACAATGATTCTACAGCACTAGATGTAAT